>OX940977.1:61061593-61636026 GCA_954871275.1 Leptopterna dolabrata | reverse complement strand
GGAGTCTCATCTCTCTGTAGTCTTAACACGACTAAAATCATCAAAAAGATGACAAAATAACAAAGTTGCATACCCTCTCTTATTAACGTTTACAGCTTACATTAACTGACTTAGGAAACTTATAGTAAATTCGGTCACCCTTCAATTTAATTAAGGGATCTGGAAGCATAGCAACTACTTGACTAGTTGTTATATAGCATTCGTCTGTCTCATTCATAGAAAAAAGGTTGTTTTCACCAACTACATTCAGGAATGTTACCAAAATATCGCCATCCTCGACCGCTGTTCTGCACACTCCGACATAGTGGAATTTAGATTTTTTACGCTTGCCCCCCAAAAATTCAACAAGAACGTATTTTCCTGTTTTAATGTTGCTCAAGTCGACCGTTTCCATTTCCACTTCCTCTTCACTGTCCATGTATTCAATGTCACTCATGTGCAAGGGCGAAGATTCGTCGTGGATAGACATGTTGTCATCATCGACATCACTTTCTTCAGGAATATCCCTGAGTTCATCACGTGGCTCCAAACTTTCATGTTGGAGGAGAGTAGACATCGTGTATTTAAAATTACATTCACAAAACTTATTTCGCAGGAAGTTGTTGTTTTCGCAGTAGCAAGATAAAGGGCGGTGGGCAATTTCGTACTGGGTCCAAGCTGCTATTTGATGGATTTGAAATGTGCCTTTTATTGGTTGGAGACTGTTGGGAATTTTCTTTTTGATATTCACTACCTCATTCTCTGATATGAAAAACATCCGAATTTTGCTGGTAGGCGATAGTAGGGAGAAGAAAGTTTGAGCATCTGGAATATCAGTACCTCTAGCAACAAGACCATTGGCCGACCTTTTCAGTGCACCACCTATGCCATCCGCAGCACCCTTTCCATGACCCGCTTCAAAAAATGACCAAGTACCACAGAACCCTCTCTCAACCATTGTTTTTGTGAAAAGATAGAAATTACCTTTTTGGCGGTACTGAGTAGATGGTCCATCGGAGTAGAAATGTATAATTTTAACGTTGGGATAATCGTTTTCTATCATTTTCAGAACAGGTTCAAGATGAGCCCAGATAGCATGAGGGCCGTGATCCAAGCAAGGTGAAATGGTACTGAAAGGGATGGCTTTTTCATCTCTCAAGTAGAGAACTCCAGTGTGAATTGTAACTTGATTTCTTGCTGCACCGAAGTGGAATGACTGCACCTCTTCTGCGAGTTTACAAGCAAAATTTTCAGAAAAGTCTATCTGTATCACAGCAGTGGAGGAATCTAAAGTCGCTTTAACGTTTCTGAATTCTTCATTCTGGTTCTTGACGTTGTAGATATGCGTTCTAAAAGCTCGGAGTAGTTTGTTGAACTCATCCAGTAGATTATCTATGGTCCCCTTTATTTGACATTTACGTGACACAGTGTAGGATTTTTTTACTTTCTCGCCATTCACTATACCCTCCTTCTCCTCAACTACTCTTCCCCACTGTTCCCAACTGATCGACTGACTGCCATCACGCTCCACACCTAATTCTATCCCTTGCTCTTTGCAGTACTGGCATCGATTATACATGCAAGGCACACTTCTTTTAGAGCAGACAACAGATTCCACAACTTCATGAGGGTCCTCACTATCCAAAATGCCAAGGTGTTTGAGTTTTGAAGCGATCAAGTTCATATTGGTATGTTTCTGACACAAGCAAGTATCCCGATCATTGATCGTCGGTTTGCACACATAAAAAGGTCTATAACGAGTGAATGTTGTATAAGAGACTTTCAGATAGCTGTACCTTTGCTTAAATTTGACGAACAGTTTTTTCATCGAACCGATCAGATACCTCTTCTGCATCTTGACTTTCCGTCTTGTTACTGTTTCTTTCATGCCTGCGGTATTTCTACTGACATCATCACAAAGAAAGAAGCTTTCAATCACAAACCTGGTTTTGTTTTCTTTGATAACAGGATTCCTAAGAATTTGCTTCTTGCGAGTCAAACCCATCAATTTACCAGCTCTCTTCAGCATGCGGTATTTGTGGTAGTGTGATGTAAGACTGTTGACAAGGACATTACTGATAACTTTTTTATGTTTTGGAGGGGCCTGTTGAATACATTCGCTCACTACATTACAAAATGTTAACTTCTTGGCAACTTCGCTTGACAAAATCTTCTTCCGTTTTTTGGGAGTAGCATTTGGAATCAATTCAGATAGTTCTTTTTTTGCTGCACTTTGTGGAGTTAACAGACTCTTACTGGTATGGTAAACTTCTACTAATTTTTCCGATTTCTCAAGTCTGTAAGCTCTTTTTCTGTATTTTTCGCACTCAGTCTGCAGTTTTCTGATTGTTTCTTGATTATCAGCAATAATCTCTTTTAATTTAAAATTCTCACGAACAGAAGCTGATCGATTTTTTAAAACAACGCGCCTACCTCTTCTCTGGTTTCCTGATGGCTCAACTTGAGGTGGTGAATCACACTCTGGAGGGGGAGATGGAGGACGAAAGTTCGCTGCTTTTTCCTTGGCTCTCTGCTTCTTCTTACTTTCCTTCCAAATTTTCTTGGCGCGCTGGTGCTCCCTCTTGCTCATTTCTGAGACCTTCTTCCTCTTGGCCGCAACGTAAGCCCTCTGTTTTTCCAAATACACGGCATATTTCGCAGGATCTTCTTTCAGCTTTTGCCGATGCTTTTTCAATCGTTCACGTGCTGTCATGGCCTGTAATTGACCAGAATAATGTTGAAAAAAAAAAAAAAAAAAAAACTCAATGAAACAATGTCCTTTCGTTTCCTGCATTTTATACTTCAGAATACATAATTTTTATACTCTGCAGTAAAGTAGGTACCTACCTATAGCACGTAACACACCAAAAAAAAAAATTGTTTCTAACTTGACTGTCTCTACAAGTCCCCTTAGAAACGACAAAAATGTTAGAAAGTTTCTAACCAGACATGTTTCTAACCAGACATTTAATCGAAAAAATGGTATTCTGAATTCACTGTTTAGGTTTGAAGTTGAATAACTAGCTTCTTGTGATTGTGCTTTCAAGGGCCATAACAGGATACTGAAACGGCGATCAAACTATAAAACGAAGTAATTTTACAGGTAGTTTCTAACAAGACATAGAATAAAAATACGCACCATGGTTAGCAGAATTCTCGGTCCCCTTCCGTCCACACACCGCAGCACGTGGCACCAAACTGGAAGGTTACAATTATCACAGAAGAGCAAGTCATGGCCCAACCCCCCCACCGCCAAGCCTAACAGCAGTGCCAACATAAACGTTTCTAACTTGACAATACTAACTGGACAGAACTCTGGGACAACACGTTTTTATTTTTTCATGAAAAATAGGTTCTAGTAATTGGTTCACGATTGTCAGTATGAAAAACTACATCAAATTTCCTATCAAAACTCATACCTGGATTTTTTTTTAAATAAACTTTTAAACCATTTTTGACGGTCGGAAATTAGGTGAAATGGCAGTTACTAACAGGACATTTTCAAATTTTGAATTTAAAATTCTCCCACCCAGAACGAATATTAAGTAATCTAACTCAACATAATTTACAACTTGACTATACAGAAGAGTTTGCGCCAAGGATGATTTTTCTAGGTAGAAGATTTTGGGAGGTATGAATTTTCAAACCTCCCGGACAGTCAAAGTGTCACTTTTTTTGAAAATGACCCGTCCGCAATGAGCGCAACCCACCCGCGGTTGATAACAGATTGAATTATAAAATACTTTACAACCTCTCATATAGGTTAAAATTTCTTGAGGTGGTTCTAATCCAAATGAATCAAAAAATAATGCAATTTTTCCAGATTTGCGAACAGCGACCCAATGCGTTCCTTTGCTCCATTGTGAACCTAAATTCACTACAATCCTTTCATGTTCATGCGGTTGAGGTGGGAGGTTATCTAACATGTACACACCTCGGAATGATGGGGATTTTCTCAAAAAATCAGTTATTTCTATGTTGTTCAGCGCAGTATTTTTCAATCTTTTCAACAATGATATTGTTTCATGATAAAACCGCGCCCTCTTTGAATCTTTCTTCTTCCAACCCGCCGCGATGTGTGACTCAAAAGTGTGTTCCTTGTTTTTCCACCCAATCGTCCGCCGCTTGCTAACTGTCCTCTTGTCTTTTCGAGCTCGCGATTGTGGCGCTTTTGCTCGTCTAGAGCCTCTTGTTCGCGCCGAGAATCTTTGACAGATTTTATTATTTGAGCGATACCCAGCCCAGCCGAAGCCAACAGCGGGAGAAATTGAAGGAACCCCCCCTTGACACGAGCGGGTTTCCCCCCTCCCCGTCTCTTCTGTTGTCGATGAAAAGGACGCTCCTTCGTAGCCGCTCGCTGACCAGTTTTTTTTCCACCCCTCGACCTTAGCCTCATCTTTCCTGTTCCCCCCGCACCCAAAAACCGTTTTGTGTGCATAGCACCTAAAATTGCTGCTCCGGCTAATCGTTCCTTTAAAGTAGAATCAGACGCTCCAACTCTCGACCAAGCTTTCTGGGCTAAAATTAAATCAGCGGCGTGTCGAGTGTTCAAATTTCTCGACTTTTCATAAGCCAAATCGTGATCTCTGCAAAATAAATCTAACTGGGATACAGGCGCGACTTTATTCAAAATCTGATTATGCAGATTGTTGCCTGGACCACAAAAGTTTCCGTGAATTAGCAAAGGAACTCTATTGCGATTTATAAATGTGTCTAGGACGCTCATCTATTTGAGACTAAAGCTATAAGCCAGCACATGTTGCTTTTATAGGTCAGTGATTACCATGGAGTTGAAGAAAGCAGATATAGCGTTTCCAATTAAGAATTATGATGAGTTAGTAGTTTGTGAAAATGAAGCGAATGTACCCCATAGTCAGTTCTTTCCAAGGACACATATTAGAAGCCTGATCTCAGGAGGAAGTGGAGCGGGAAAAACAAATTTTTTATTAAACATGTTACTGGCTCCTAATGGGCTGAAATTTCAACAATTAATATTATGTACAAATACCTATAATCAGCATAAATATAAATTTTTGAATTTAATTTTTAAAGGAGTTCCAGAAATTAAATTTGTAATGTGTTCAAAGTTTGAGGACTTCCCAGGAGTAGTTCCTCCATTTTCGGTAATTATTTTTGATGATATAGAAGAAATCGATTTTTTACCCTTAATCAAAACATTATTCACCAGAGGACGTCATTATAAAATTGATGTGTTTTATCTACTTCAAAGTTACGCTTCAGCTCGAAAACATTTCGTTAGAGATAATGCTTCGTTTATTTTAAGTTTTGCTCAAGACACCAGGAATCTTTACCTGATCTGGCGTGATCACGCCTCCGCAGATGTAACGTTTTCGGACTTTCTAAAAATGGCTAGAGAAGCATGGTGTAAACCTTTCAACTGTTTAACAATTGACAAGAGCAAGGATTTACAACATGGTAAATATAAAAGTGGACTGGATGAGTTCTTTGTACCTACTATAAAACCCATTGATGGGGCAGAAACATCATCATTACAAACATGAACATAGAACGAGTTAAGCAGCTCGATAAAAAAGCAAAGGTGGCTTCGGCTTTGCATAACTCGCGAAGATCATTGAAACGAAAGTTCAAGCTGTTACAAGCATCCAAAAGGCAATTGACAACGGCGAACCAGCAGTTTTTCGCTCCGGTGACATCTTCTATCCAACAATTAATTGACGCTAATACTGAAAGAAATGATGCCATGGCCACCTCCTCTCCCCCTCCTCCACCAATAAAATCTGAACCTAGCTTTTCAACACGCAATGATTATGATTATTTTAATTTTGGTGTCGATAATGGAAATGAAGAGGAGGAAAACAGAGAAGAGGACCCCTTGTTATTTACGCCACAACCAGAAACTGTCTATGAATTTGATGGAAATCAAGGAAAAGCTAAGTATAGTTTTACATCACCGCTAAAAGCAAGCTCACCTCTCCCCACTGCTGAATCATCTTCTTTGCTGTTAGCTGATGCTACAACCCTCCCTCCTCCTAGTATGGCCCAAAGACAATCTTTATTAGACTCAAAATCTATGCTTACCAAACGAATTCGCTCTAGCGTGTCCGCCCCAGGAGAGAAAAATATCTCGAAAATGGAAAAATCACAAATTGAAACTGATGTGTCGACTAGTGAAGGACAGGAGAGTTTGAAGAAATTTTTGCGGAATGCTCCTCCCTATGCAAGGGACTATTACAAATTTCTCGCTACTGGAAAATGGGATAATCCCTCCGAGAAGATTGATCGGACATATGGACCTATTGTTCAAGGTTCACAAGGAGTCACGTTTGGGGATTCAAAACTGACCTTCGACAGAAACAATATATATATACATTAATGGGATTGCATACAAGAGCAGCCCAGGACTGTATCGTTTACTGTTTTTACAAAATCCAAAAGATTTTACTCATACTGATTTTCAAACTTATGGAGACATTGTTAGACAAACTTCAGTCGCTCATTACGGGTTTAATCCTTACTCTAGGGTTCGTAGAATAGGTGAAAAACACACGAACATTATAAAAAAGATTTATCCCATAAAAAAAGAGGTGGAAAGAAAAAAGGAAGGTTCTGGCTTATCCAAGCTTCTTGATCAATATCATTCTACCAATAATCAAGAGTTAATAGACTATGATCAGATGCATCCGGATGATATTGTAAAACGACTTGAATTGATATTAGCTGGGATTACTGCAGGAAATCATCGTTTGCAACGATCGGCCAACATTTTAATTAACCAATTGATTGCCCGCGGTTATATAGCATCTGCGTGATCTACCCTCCAGTTCAGTACAGTAGAGATGACGGACAAGTTTGGATTGTCGAGAAAACGGTTGAGGGTCATAAATCCCACCCATCGACATAATCCGACTACAAAAGAATACGTTGATAACGAGGTGGCCAAAAACAGTGTAGTTAATTCCTCATATAGTGCCAAAATTGCGGAACATGCAACTAGTATACAAAATATTGAAGCTACCATCGAGGATTTGAAGGCAAAGAAGGCATTACCATTTGTAAATGGAGTTTACAATGCTGGTTATAAGCGCATTCACAACGTAGCAAATCCTAATGAATCTAATGATGCATTAACGCTTCATTACTTCAACTCTAATGCTCTTCAGGTAGCCTTCAAAGATCGTACTGTTTGGGACGGGAAGAAACGTCGTATAATATCAGTGAAGAAAGGTGAACGACCATCAGATGCAGCTACTTTAGAAAACCTAAATGATGAGATTGAAATTTTGAAATCCACTTTTGCAACCCACATTTACGTTAATGATTTGATCAATCGTTTAAAATTGACAAATGGTTTGAAGTAGTGGGGGGAGAGGGAGGAAGGATAGATAAAAAGGAAGGATGCAGACTCGAAACATCATTTATTTCTGATCCTGCTACGTAGTGTGAAGTGTAGATCTCCTTAAGTTCAACATGTCTCTCTGCCTTTTGGATATAACTTTTATAACCGGACAAGACATCAAGGAACTATCTGGGATCATATTCGACAATGGGAACGTTCAGGAAAAATTCCATTTTGTCTTCAGATCCCCCCCACAGGACCATCAAAGCCTACAGGATCAATATGCCCGTGACAAAATCCATGGACTGTCTTTGGCTGATGGAACGGAACCTATTAATTCTCTCCAGACAACCTTGTGGCGGATATCACAGCGCACCAATTATTGCTACATGAAAGGGACTGAAAAATCCATGCTTATTCAAAAGTATTTGCCTGAATCTTATCCACCTATAATTGATCTTGCATCCCTAGGCTGTGAAAGTTTCCAAGTGCTATTTGACCAGAATAAGCATAATTTACCAATGGCTTGTTTGACTCATTTAACTAAAAATGTGTTTTACCATAATAGCTGCTCTTTATTTAAGTTGGAAATACTTTTTAGATGGGCTAAGGAGAACGCCAGCAAACTAAACATGTTTATAGCTAAGAATCGGCGGTTTACGTTCGGGGATGTCAAAATGGGTGTTGATAGCAATAAACTCTCACTTATGGGATTTTTAAAGCAAGTTGGAAATAAAACTTCGCTTTTTTGTGTCAACTGTCGCTTATGGACAAAAATATGTAGTTATGAAAAACATGAGTGTATTTCTAAACAAATTTAAAAAAAATATTTGCTATGTAAGCTATCTACCTACTTTTATAAACTAACTTTTATACCTTTGTACCTACTCGTATATTATACAATAATGGTTTTAAAAAAAAATAAAAAATGTTTTCCATCACATTTTGTTATTATTATTATGATAAAAGATCCCTTACCTTTTTTTCTTACAAGTGTCAAACCAATATTCTTAAATGAAGAATTGAATCTCATTTAGACCGTTGAAAGTTTTTTGCCTGATTTGATTTTGTGAGAGTTAATCGTATGATCCTTGCATCATTATTAAGTTCCTATAAATATAGCTTTGAGTCTTCTCGAGAAAAATAATAAAACATTGTGTGTTTATTATAACGAAATTCACTTACCTTGGTTGAAAGCAAAAGAAGATAATGATGAGGCGGACTTGAGACTTCAGAGTGATTGAAAGGATACGGAGTGAATTCGGTCCTTGTATAAATACCCATCTCCCCACCCTTGTCAGCCAGCCAACTCGCTCGCTCAATCTAACTGGCTGGCTCACTGACTCGTTTTTAAATTTTATTTCTTTCTTTCAGAAAGTGGTTTGGGGAAACATATGAGTTTAAATAGGTACAATGCCACATTATTTTATTATCGAATTAATATACATAGTTAAACACATAAAAAATACAACTATAAACGTTAAAATAATGTTTATAAAAAATCTATAATAAAACTAGAATTGCCGCTTTTCCCTCTATAATATAAAGTTATTGAATTATCTAACGAGTGCTTGCTGTAATCTTCGATATCCTGTTGGGTGATTGTTTCAGAAATTCGTTTCGGTAAATACACCCTGCATTCTATCGGGTCCTTCGGTGGTATGCGTTGCGCGTAGTCCAATTCAAGCTTCTTCAGATGAGCTAACACTGAAGCTCCAAATTTGGTGTTGACTCGAGACATGCTTAAGATTTGGTAGGGGACGTTTGTTTCTAGGTCCCCAATAGAGATGGTTTCAACGACTGCGGCCGCATTTTGAATTTTTTGGAGGAAGCTCATCTATAACAAATTGAAATATTAAATGAATAAACGTTAACGAATGGTATATTTATTGAGTATTTTATTCATTACTTTTCCATATATTCATAGCTTTCAAGCAAATAATGACTTTTTTATAATTTGGCTTTATAATAGTAAAAATATTAACTTGATCTATAACAAATTGAAATATTAAATGAATAAACGTTAACAAAAATGGTATATTTATTGAGTATTTTATTCATTACTTTTCCATGTATTCATAGCTTTTAAGCAAATAATAACTTTTTAAAATTTGGCTTTATAATAGTACCAAACATTAACTTGGTGCTAGAAACCAGATTTGAGAGGACAAAGACCCTAGTTTTTGATGGCTTCAAGCCAATAATATCTCTAAAATTTAGATTTTTAAGCGAAAATAGCTTGCTAGAAATTTGGTTTAATTAACAGACCGCAAACTTACTGTTTCTGGTGTTTATGATGGTGTTGGAGATGGGTGAGTAGCGTACTGCAACTGATAAACTTTAAGAGGATGAAAGCTGTATATATATAGGCAGACACTTGGTGACGTAGGAATATCATACAATTAACTCTTACACAAAGCGGTTCGAAATAAGAGTTTTATCATACCGGCGCGCAAAGATGTTTTTTCTTTGCTAAGAATCCTGGTTTTTGAGTTCTCAAGATCACGGATATGTCGACCTCCAAAACCGCATAAATTACTTAAAAAATCGTCTCGACAAGGTCTGCCACCGATCTGACTGCAAATTATTACCTACGTGCAAGTGGTGGAAACTGCTATCTTGTTGCAGACAATGGGGAGACCTTGGCATTCAAAGGATGCATTAACATTCCCAGACAATCTCGGTTTCTTTTTTATTTCTTTGTGCTTGATCAAATTAATATGTACCAACTTGCTCGCCCAGACAGATAGCCATCTCTCATCAGAGCCCAGGTAAACCCCCCTCCCCACCCTCCTCCAGATGTCAGGTTATCTTCATTAGCCCTGTGCCAGAATTCTCCTTTCTCTGGAGATTTGTACTGTCAAACTAAAGCGAATTATGCAACAGCCCACCCCCCGCTCGCCCATCACACAGCCCAGTCGGAGGCCAAGTAAACCCCCCTCCCCACCCTCATTCACTTCCCTCATCCTCCTTCTCCTCTAATCAACGTCATTTACCACGGTTTGGGCGTGTCCCCCCACTCGTAATAAAAATCATTTTCATTGGATCCCCACTTCACTACGGAAAAATCTCTATCCCCCCACCTTATACCCCAATATACGTAAATCCCCTTTCGTTCACCCCCGCGCAGCACCCAGTGACGTCATTATATTCACCACCTC
This sequence comes from Leptopterna dolabrata, assembly GCA_954871275.1. Lineage (NCBI taxonomy): Eukaryota > Metazoa > Arthropoda > Insecta > Hemiptera > Miridae > Leptopterna > Leptopterna dolabrata. The sequence goes on along the minus strand of OX940977.1, from coordinate 61,625,568 downwards.
TACCTGAATATATCCCTACCAAACTTTACAGGAGAGGGGCTGGGTGAGTTTTATCACCCCCACTCATCGGGCAAGCATTTTGATTGGATCCCCACTTCACTACTGAAAAATCTCTATCCCCCCACCTTATACCCCAATATACGTAAATCCCCTTTCGTTCACCCCCGCGCAGCACCCAGTGACGTCATTATATTCACCACCTCTACCTGAATATATCCCTACCAAACTTTTCAGGAGAGGGGCTGGGTGAGTTGTATCACCCCCACTCATCGGGCAAGCATTTTGATTGGATCCCCACTAAATAATAACACACCCCCCAACAATTTTGATTGGTTGAACCCCCACCTCGTGACGTCATTACATCTAAGCCAAACCTCTTTTCCCCGCTCACCCATCTGCTGCTGACTGCCCCCAAACCCCCTCTAACGTCATCCACCTCGCCCCTCACCCTAACTTCCACCCCCCAACCAACCCATCTACGTCATGGTTGGCCCAGTATCACCGAAAAGACACTACTAAATATATCCATACATTTCTCCATATTGTAGATTTTTATTTTCAGTGTCTACACCTTTCGTTTTCTTCTCACCATTAATAGTCTTCAAGTTCAATAATTTTATAGCACCTGTATCATTTTGAGGTCTTATTTTTAGTAATTTTGCATTAATTATTGACACGTTTGATCCTGAATCATAAATTCCGAAAACTGATAAAGTATCATTTAACAGTAACTTGATTTTTATTAATGGCGGCACTATTAGTTTTTTGGATTATCTCTGTTCAAATCGATTTCCAGTTCGGAGTTGTTAACAGTTTTCACAATAGCTTTTCCGTTTTTTCCTTTGAACCAACAATTTTCCTCAGGATGGTAGCGTTTCCCCTTCTTTTCGTTGAAACAGATGCTGCATGGTTTTTTTTTCTTCTATATGGTTTGATGTGGTGCCAGAAGGTGTATTGTATTTTTTTCCATATGTAGTCTTTCCAACAAGATGTTCCTATCTCCCCAACTCACTGTAAAGATCTTCTGTTGCTTCTAAATCTCCTCTGTGTATTTTATCAGCCACAAAATTCGGTAAACCAAAAGCTATAAGGTCGATAATGGTACCTGTGTCAATTGATTTTCTAACTTCCAGTAATAATTTTTCTTTTTTTAAAGCGTATTCAAGCAATGAACCTGCTTGATATTTAAAAGCTAGAGCATAGGTCTGCTCCCACCTTTGCAAAACTATACAAGTCTGCTCCCGCAACTTTCACCTCACTATACAACTTTGCTCCCCTTGCGTCCGTCTCACTGTACACAAGTATGCTCCCAGGGCTCACGGGTCTACACAAGCCTACACAATGTTATTGCACTTATATTTTAATAAATAAGGTCGTCACAGATAGTAGAAAAATATACGAAATAAGGCGTAGGAAAAAGTTGTGCCTACCCAGTCATATGATCAACGCTGCTTTTTTTAATGTCCGATTACATGTTGAAACTTATGGGAGATTATCTTAAGGAAAGAATACAGAGATAATTCTCCCCTTTCGAATTTCTGTATTGTACTCGCAACCCATTTTTCTTTTTGTTTGGACGTAGAATTCCTCAGATCATTAAATTCGTGGCACGATGCGATTTTCACGTAAACGTCGCATTGGATCGAAATTAAGACGTTCGTGAATGCAAAAATGTTGGGATGCGGGGAACTGAAATTGTCCTTGAAGTGGGCGTGGAAGGACTCGCATGAATTAGTAGTTGACATCGACGTGTCACTCAATCTGGCAGACCACATTATTGGCGGAAAAAGAGCATTGTTACCAATATATGTGTCGTGCAGGTAAGATGCATATTGGTGACATTTCTCATCTTGTGGCATATCAAGGACCCACTGGCTGAAACCCTCGTCGACTTCATCGGGATTCAGATAGGAGAGGCCAAAAGACCAACGCAGCCACTGTCCTGCCTCACTTTCCACATCCTTGTATACTCGTATCAATCCAAGGTATTGAATTTTTCGGTACCATGATTGGTAAATGTGGAATTTACACCCTCGAATGTATGTGTGAGGCCACACTTGTCTAACGGCATTGTGAAGGCCAATTTCGTAATCAACTACGCAAATAGCGGGAGACAGGATTTTATGAAATGTTTTTTCGGTACTTCTTCATTATCTGGTATACACCAAAAAAAATTCTCAAATTTTGATTAAATAATTTAATAACGTTTCTCAACACAAAACAACTATTGCATCTGATATTCTGGCGGCCAAAAGTCATGAATTAATTCCAGCAACGCCTCAAAGACATCAGTACCGTCAACGAACTTGCGCCACATGAACTCGGCCAAATATGACTCCAAATGATGACGTGCAGTACCTCGATGCTTCTTGTTGCGCCACTTAGCAGAGCCCCACATGCGTTCCACGGTCTGAAGCTAGGTTCACATGGATGCAGAAAGTGCGGAGCGGAAAGTGCGGAACGCCACCTGATTGGCTGAGCAAAGGATCGAGTGGGGGGACTCCTTCCGCAGGTCGACTTTTGGAGCGGACTGTTCGCGTTCTGGAGATTTTGATATTTTCCGCACCGCATGAGTGCGCAATTACCTTCTGCGCCACCCCCCCCCCCCGCCATTACCACGATGTTGTCTCTTGAATGATTTCTTCAATAATTACCTAGTAGGTATTTGGTGTATGAGTGTTCCTGGTGCAGGTGGAATTTCCATTTATAAGTTGGGCTAGGATTTCCATGTCATGATGGCGAAATATTTCAAGCTACCATCATCCATGTTATCATTCCTTCTCATGAAGATGCGAAAAGGGCCTCAGTGTCTTTTTCATGGGATTCGATTTTTTACGGCGTTGTGTCCGATATGGCACGTTGTTATAAAAAATGTGTTCGAAAAAATGGTCCTCAGGTCCTTTTGCGTATGTTATGCTTTTCTAAAAAGAATATTTTTTTTTCGATATCAGGCACGACGACGTGAGGTATTCCAGTTTTTGTTTTATTGTAAAACATACCTACAGAATGTTTTTTTAATTATAATATTATTATACTGAGTTTTTGTTGTATTATATCGAGTTTACCTACAAGTTAACAGTATAGGGATGTAGCTTGTCAGTGACCTTACAAAAGACTTGGTTGAGGTTTCAATGTTCTCATTATTTGATCCTTCCTTTAGGGCTCTTGTCATAACGAGAAAAAAAACCGTTGGTACCAATGTCGTATGCGATCTACGCTCAACCCGTGCTCTACACGTATCACCCAAGGATGTAGTATGCGATCTACTAAATTGGGAAACAGCAAACAAGTAAAATGAAGCTTACCTTAGAATTAAGTAGGTACTCCGGTCGTCGTTTTAGATAGCTCCAGGAGTGAAGCACGTCACAATAATTGTCAAATTTGTTATTGAGGAGTAGTCCTCTTCAAGTCCGTCCAAAAGGCGTCGAAAACATTTCCATTTGCTGGAAGGAGGGAACGCCACCACTCTTCGACCAATTGCCTTTCCAACAAGTTACTAGCTCCCCTGACTTTAATTTTATAACGCAATTTTACATGCCGCCATAAACATTCAATGGTTTGAGTGTTGGCTCCAGTGGACGGGTCTATGAAATTCTCGGAGTGGTTCAAGGTGTTGTGGGTGTATCCCTCGGCGTTCAGGGTTGCGTAAGCAGGGCAGCGTCGCCCTGTCCCGTTTGTCAACGACAAAAAACCTCCGTTCTAGAATATCTCCCCGCTTAAACACATGCCGAACACCCACGGGCCTTGAACACGCGTGCCGTAGTTCCGTTGATTTGACTCTTCGCCGTCGGTGCCATCATCTTCCAAGTCGTCTGGTACTAGCTGAACTTGTGCCGCATCAGGTTGCCTATCGCTCCGTAAAAGTCGCCCGCGGTTGTACTTGCGTTTTCCCTGAAACAGCGACTCGTCGATTTGGACCTCTACACCTTTACCCCCCATCTTACTACGTTCCTGGTACACATCCCAACAAACGTCTCTACACAAATTGTACCAATCAGTAACAGTATGCCCACTCCTACCCGTCCATTTAGACACATCACCAACAGGAGCTAAATTACACCAAAACCAAACCAACTCAACTATCTGACACAACGACAGTCCACTATTGCACCGCCCATTCTGATCGTTGTAGGTAAAAAATTTATTTGTTTTTCGAATCGAGCAGTATGTTTGGCACCCTCTTTTAACACATCTCAGAGTTACAGTTTTAATTACTTGACCTTCAGCATCGCGTTTCCGCGTCGCTCTCTCGCACTGCTTCAGGTGCCCCCCACACAGCTCACCATCCCTCATTTTCGTGCACTTCTCTTGCCCGGGCAGCACATCTTTCCCCTTTAAGAACTGTACGCACATTTCTTCATTTAAAATCACCGTGGTGTAGAGGTCGCGGAGAAGCATGTTGACGGAGGAGCCGAACTGCGAGGACTGATTAGACCAAGTACGGATAAAAATAGGGATGAGGCAGATAACCGAACTTGAGGTGAAAGGGCATCGGGCACGGTTGTACATAGGTCGCATCAGATTATATAAACATTCATTCAAGCTCGTTGAGAGCAAGAAAACAACCGTAGGTCGCACGGTTGAATGTAGATCGCATACTACACCTGCACAGTGAGCGTAGATCGCATACGACATTGGTACCAAACCGTTTTGAACAAAAACTATTTTAATCGTAAATACAGAATTAATGATTATAGAATATGAAACGAAAAAAAAATCAACCGAAATATGGGGTTCATAGTCGTTGGAAGTTTTGGCTTGGCAAAGCTGGGCGGGACAAACCCGATTTGTTTATCTTTGTTGTCAAGGCTGAGGAAGTTTCCGCACCTCCTTTCCGCACCCATGTGAACACACTCCGCACTTCCGCAGTTCCCCCACTACTTTTCCGCATTTTCTGCACTTTACGCATTTCCGCATTTTCCGCATCCATGTGAACGCAGCTTGAGTGTGCGCTCCACTGTCCGGATCGACGAAGTTGTACTTGTGGTTAACTTTGAAATGCACAAATCCGGCTTTTTCGAGTTCGAAAAGTGGAATCAATTGTTTTTGTATAAATACACTTAGGGCCGGTTTCACCACCTCATGTTTGAGTTCGTGTTAGTGCGGAAGTTACTGTTAGCACAAAGTTGATGTTTCACCACCTGATGTTAAGCGGTAACTACATGTTAACACGTTCCGAGCGGCGCCGATTTTGGTGGAGACTCCCTGTGACGGCACCCGTTTTTTCGAGTTATTTGTTGATAACTGCTTATCATGATTAGTTATGAACGAAAACTACAATGTGAACCAAAATTGGATGAAAATCATTGATTTATAGACGTTGGATCTATCGATCCACTTCGGCGGTAACGTACGACGGAATATGCAACCCGCAATACAATCGGCGGGTTTTGGTGGAGACTCTCTGTGACGGCACCCGTTTTTTCGAGTTATTTGTTGATAACTCCTTATCATGATTAGTTATGAACGAAAACTACAATGTGGAACCAAAATTGGATGAAAATCATTGATTTATAGACGTTGTATCGCACTTCGGCGGTATAGGAAACCAGCAATACAATCGGCGGTCTTTTGAGGCCTAGACTCATGAATAACGGCCTACCGTGGTTGGATGCCAAAGGGGAACTGAAACAGATTCCTCGAGGAAAAAAGGAACGCAATAATCACAACAAAACTGGAGATTGTACCCGAAAACATCATCCAAACGCGGCGAGAAAATGTTGGTAAACAAACGGCTTGGAATAACGAAACGGAACGCAGTCTCTCGGAGGTCAGATCATCTAGAATAAAGGTGTTAAACTCAGCAGTCACTAGAGTGCGCGATAGTTCAGTTTCAGAGCAGAATGTAGCGTAGAAACGCTCCCCGTAGCTGGATCGATAGATCCAGGCTGGGTGAATTGAACGGCAGGCCTTGGATCGATCGATCCATTCCGCTCGGAATGTGTTAAGGAGGATGTTAACATGAACTTTATAACATCCACTTTTTCTGGATGTTAACGCGCTAACATGAAGATAACCTCAAACATGGCGTCGGATTCCGTGGTTGACAATCAATAGATGTGTTGTGGTAATATTCTTGTTTGTTTGATAAAAATTGAAAAAATGTATCGTGGAATTATCGTCCCTATTGAAAATGAAGAGCAAGTTAACGAGGAAGTGATACAAATGATTAGAAGGCCAAGACGGTTCCGCGAGCGAGCGAATTTTATGATGGAATATAATGAAACAGAATTCATTGATAGATTTCGAGTGTCAAAGGAAACTTTCAGCGTTGTATTGGACCTAATTAAGGACGAAATTTCTCCTCCTTCACAAAGGTAAGTGTGATAATGATGAAAAAATGAAGTAGGTAATAAAAGAAATGCTTTTGTGCCATGTAAAGAAATAATCATCCCAACTCCATGGGATCGCCATATGGAATAGCACCTACCAATGTTCACTCATTTCATTTGTTTTGTTTCCCGTTTCTCTTCAGGAACCAAGCAATAACGGCAGAAAGCAAGTTGTATTTGACGTTGCGGTACGTTGCAACTGGCTCCTTCTTGCTGACGATCGCTGACTTCACAGGCGTCAGCAAATCATCAGCATGTCGTTATGTCCATCAAGTCTGTAGAGCCATAGCACGTCTGAGGCCCATTTTTGTATCTTTTCCGAGCACACCGTCGGAAATAAGAGAAACCATGACAGACTTCTACCGTCGAGCTAGATTTCCTCGAGTCATTGGTGCTATTGATGGCACTCACATAAGAATCCAGTCGCCAGGTAAATATTGTACACATTCTTCCATACAAGAAGAACCTTAGAAGAGGTGCCTTATGTTCTTATGGTCTACAATGACCATAATAATTGTATAGTTCCTACCTAATACTATTTCGCTGTGGCAAATGTTCAGAAAAATCTGTCGAGGTTTTTTCTAGTACTTAACACAGATTATTCATTTCAAGGTGGAGTTGATGCTGAAGTGTACAGAAATAGGAAAGGATATTTCTCCATCAATACGCAATGTATTTGTGATGCTAATCTGAAGGTTCTGGACGTGGTGGGACGATGGCCTGGATCATGCCACGACCAGACAGTATTTGACAACTCCTTTGCTAAACATCGTTTTGAAACTGGAGGGATTCCTGGTTATTTGGTTGCAGATGGGGTTATGAGGTCACTCGTTATATGATGACCCCACTTTCTCAGCCAACTTCCAGAGAGGAACATCTTTACAACGAAAGTATCATAAGGACTAGAAATGCTATAGAAAGGTAAATATTTCATTTCACATTGTTCAACAGTAACAAATTACTAGCAGATAATAAGTAGATAAAACAAAATGTCAAAATCCTTCATTTTCTAATTTCAGGTGTTTTGGGGTGATGAAAAGGAGATTTCCAGTTCTTAGTAAGGGAATAACGGTAGATGTAAACAATGTGCAGGCAATTATTGTTGCGTGCACTGTACTGCATAACATCTGTCTCAATAGAGGGGACGATCTTCCAATACACGACTTGGTGGAAGAAGAAGATCATCATTACGTAGAAGATGATGTTGCAACGAACGGCGCAAGAAGGGGAAGACAAGAACGAGAGGCTCTCATAAGGAATCATTTTGCAAATCTACAGTAAAATGAGGTCTTAGAAGGTAGGTACCTATAATGTAAACATGGCCATGAATCGCTCTGATTTACCTTTCGTTATCTACCTCCAACCTACATACTAGCAAGATAACCTAACTAAAATTTATTATTAAGAACTACAATGTATTATTATTAGGTAATTAAAAAAAGTTGATAAAAAGACGAAAAAATTATTTATTGCAGTTTTATGAAAGAAGGTACAACTGATAACACGAAAAGATATTTTGAAATAAGTACACAGACATTTAACCATTTAACTGTTTTTTTAGATTTTCAATTTCCAATCTTAGCTTCTCTTGTTCGAGATCAAGGATCCGATCTCTTTTCACATTCATACATAGCTCCTGCTTCAAACATTCGATTTCTAGCTGCTGTAGCTGTGCTCTTTCTTCAAGAACTTCCCGTGCTTCATTTGAAACGCTCCTTTTAGAGGGTTTCCCTGAAAAAACATACCAGCACAAAATGTCACAAACACTATTCAACGAAAACTATAAATTATATCAGCTGAATGAATATAATGCCACTATTTATTGTAACTCACTGCTGCATTTTGTCCTGAGAATTGCACTTTTCTTTGTTTTCAGCTTGCTTGGATCGTAAGTACCCCAGTTAGGAATTTGAGAAGAGCTGCTTTCTCCAAGTTTAGAATCTGTGGATGGAAAAATGAAGATTAATTTACGTACTGCGACCCCTGAGCCTTTGAACAGCTTCGTTTTATTGTTATCATTATTATTACTATGAACATCCAAACCAATTTTTTTTTTTTTTTGAAAATGATTTATTGCACCAAGTAACAACTTATTAGCAACATATTTCTGACATATATTTCTGAAATAACGAAACTTAAGTACTGAACTAAGTTCCTGAAGTTTTTGAAAGTTAGAAGTGCTAAGTGTTGCACGTGCGACGTTCACTGAATTTTCACTGAACGGCTTTAGTTATCGCGAGAACACCCACACTCACTTCCACAGGTCATGAGGCTTCTTTCTCTTGAGACGTCTGAGTAGGTTGTCAACGTCGAGCAACTGGACAGCTTCTTCATTGACGTGAACTTGTAGCCGCTTGTGATGGGCTATGGCTTGCGTCTTGATGACTTCATTTACGGTTGGGATACGAAGTTCTTTGTGTAGTCGGACATTTCTGGTGTACCGGTACGCGTCAACACAACATCTCAGTACATTATTTTGGAACCGCTGTATAACATCACGGTTGCTTTGAGCAGTGCAGCCCCACAGCTGCGCTCCGTAAGTCCAAACAGGCTTGAGGACTTGATTGTACAAAGTCAATTTGTTCTGGATCGACAGCCTTGAGTGTCGACCCATTAACCAGTACATTTTTCTGAACTTGAGTACAAGTTCTGCCTTCTTTTTCTTGACATGCGACTTCCACCGCAATTTAGCATCCAAGGTCATGCCTAGATACTTGGCTTCATTGGCGTGCGGTATAGTCTTACCGTTGAGATGAACTGGGAAATAGTCGAGCTTGCGATTGGTAAAGTCGACATGAACCGATTTCGTTTCATTCATCTTGATCCTCCATTTTGATGTCCAGTCTTGGAGTTGCTTAATGGATCTTCTGAGTTTAGGTATTGTTATGTGATTTGTTTCGCCGACTGCAAGCACTGCTGTGTCGTCCGCAAACGTTGCTATTGTGTTCTCCTCTCGTTCTGGCAAATCACTGGTGAACAAGACATACAGGAGTGGGCCAAGTACGCTACCTTGTGGAACACCAGCATGTATTCTGTACGCTTCTGAGTAGGCATCTTCATGTTTTACTCGGAAGTATCGATCTGACAGATAGGATACAGAAACATTAATCACTCGGTCCCTTGACAGGATAAGACAACAGAAAGTTACATTGACATATTGATAGTCCAATGCTAAAACGCTCTTCATAACTATATCAGAAAGATTTCGTCGTATTGTTTCAGAAGTAAATGAAGATGCGTGCATCTTCGTTTGTTTAATAACGTCATCGACTATGTGGCTCAATGTCGAATTTGCTACTAGAGCAAAATGCGTACATTCGCTACTGGAATGCATCGGATGACAAAGATAATGAGGGATAATAAACACACATCCCAAGAGGAAGAGCGGAATCAAAGGTATATAATGCAGATACGATCTAAGATTTTCATAGAACGTCACCTTATGCTGTTTTTTGAGCAGTTTAGATGAGTTCATGCTGGGAACATTGATCTTATAATCCATCACTGGACTATTTTCAGTTAATAAGTAACTGGAAAGGTTCACTTCTAAATATTTTCGTTCAGACGAATTAATCGGATAAGCTTCCAAAAACTCCTTAGTATGGGCTGAAGATAAGAACCCTTTATCATACGGTACACCGTGTCTCTTTGCTAAAAGCAGAACAAGGTAAAATTGCCTAAATGAGTCCTCGACTGCGTTACGCAAAAGTGAGTATAAGGAAATACCCACAGGTAAATGGTCGTAATAAATGTATCTAAAATCGCGGTCCTGCCATAACGGATGAGAACGGCAATTATAGGTTGCCATCAGGGAAATGTTGACTATTGAAAATAATTATTTTATTGTTTTATTGTTATCATTATTATTACTATGAACATCCTAACCAATGTCAAAATTATATTTTACTTTCGTAACTATGTAGCTTTGGTGTCATTCTTCTGTTTCATCGCTAGGTCCTACTCATTTACACAAACCTTCATCACCAAAAAGAAATAAATAAATTTAAAAAAAAGAAAATTGAATCCTTGTTTTTGTAATTTGAAACATCTTATTACTCATCACTTTGCTCGGAATAAAATTACAAAAATGTGTGACGTTGGTTTTCGTAATATGAAATATTATTTTCAGGGATAATTTGAGAAATAGGTAGGTACAAATTAAGATAAGGTACCTACATTGCAGATAGTTGTTGTTGCACTCGGAAGGTCCTGTCTTGGGAGAATTGCCTCCTGTCTCCTCATTTTTGTTGTCAGATACACAATCTGTGGATGACAAAAGGGTGGAGATTTATTTACATACTACGATTTTATTGCCTGAACCTTTCAAAAATTTCGTTATTACTATGGACATCCACACCAATGCCAGAACTATAATTTGGCTTTCATAACTATGTAGCTTCATTGTAATTCGTCTGTTTCATCTTTACTCGTTTACACCAACCTTCATCACCGAAAGAATGAATGAAAAAAATTAATAAAAAAAATAAATAAATATCCTTGTTTTTGTAATTTGAAACATCTTATTACTAATCACCTTGCTTGGAATAAAATTACAAATATGTGTGACGTTGGTTTTCGTAATATGAAATATTATTTATAGGGATAATTTGAGAAATAGGTAGGTACAAATTAAGATGAGGTACCTACGTTGCAGATAGTTGTTGTTGCACTCGGAAGGTCCTGTCTTGGGAGAATTGCCTCCTGTCTCCTCATTTTTGTTGTCAGATACACAATCTGTGGATGAAAAGAGGATGGAGATTTATTTACGTAATATGACTTTTTTGCCTGAGCCTTTCAAAAATTTCGTTATTACTATGAACATCCACACCAGCCAGAACTATGTTTGACTTCCGTAACTATGTAGCTTCTATGTAATCTAACTAGGTAAATAGGTAGATACAATCGTAAGATAATGTACCTACCTTGCATATTGTTGTTACCCTCACTTTCCATCTCATTTTCGTATAAATATAAGATTTTTACGTCTTGCTCTGAGAAATAAGTTTAAAAAAAAAAAAAAAAAATCAGTAAGGAGAACCACACAGTCATTCCATGTGTAGTAAAAGAAAGAAAGATAATATTCAGATAAAGTACATAGACAGCAAATTTGAAAATGACATGACTTACCTAATGCACCATCGATATCACTATCGAATTCTGTCGGCATATGCCTTCTACTGATAACTTCACTAGTTCTTTGATTTTTTCATCTGTAGGCGTTAGTTCGGGAACGGATAGCGTTCCGCGCCCGGTATCCAGCAACTGATATCTGCAAAGTAAAAGTAGGTGGTACTTTATTAGTACGTAGTGGAAGCTTACAGAATCTGCCATAATATGGGATCGTCCACTTTTTCTACGATCACGAAAATGATCAGGAAAACGGCCAGAGTGGAAAATTGAGTTTTACCAAATGTTCAGCTCCCAAAATTGATTTTTTATGAGTGAAAAACCTGGGAAATCGTCTGAAATCACCATCAGTTTGTATAATAACACTGGAAAAAGTTTCAACAAGTGGATCAAGACGATTAGCACTACCAATGATCAAAGATAGTTGAAAAAAAAGAGCGTACCTAATTTGTGTTTTAAGGGCCCAAATTAATGTAAACCATCAGAAATAGCTATTTCGATTACTACGCACGAAAGAAACAATAAATGAACAGCCAAAATTTCTGTAGGTATGTCCAATAGAATAATATAAACCCATGTGACAAGGACTTTGCAGCGTTTTTACCAGTCAAACTAATTGACTGCTAGGTAAAAAGTCACTCACGTCATTGAAATTCTTTAGTACAGTTTGTAGTTGCTAGTTGTAGTAGGTACTTACCTTAATGCTGCATTCTTCTTCCTCACCTCTCTCTTCATATTTACGTACTTTAACTTGAGTTGAGCAACGCTTCTAGGTACATTGTTACTTTCGGCGTTGAATTCGTCAGCAACAGTATCCCATATTTTTCCTTTCTCCTTCCACATTACCGCGTCGGTTTTTTTATTTTCGAGCACGGCTCTATGTTTCCTCACCAGTTCAATGAGTAATTCTTCTTCTCGCTCATTGAAGTTTACGTTTCGGACTCTTTTTTTACGATCCATAACTCTGAACAACTGAACACTGAACTGCGAAAAACTGCCGAAAATTGTAAACGAAAAAATCAGTCTTATCAATGTTATCAGACCAAAATGCGGGAATTCGAATCTACAGCTAGCAAGATGGAAGCTAACTTGGAGTTAGCTAACATCCACCGGAAAGGTGATGGTGAAACGCGACAGAATGTTAACACCAACCTCGTCACTAACATGTGATTAACTAACATGCACTTTAACATGAGGATGGTGAAACTGGCCCTTACTTGACTTAATTTAAATAAAACATATGTTAATCTATATAACTAAGAAGTTGAAAAAATCTGGTGTATACCAGATAATGAAGAAGTACCGTTTTTTCAATGTCAGTCATAATAACCTCAAGACAAACCTTGTACATCGTCTGCTCTTTAGAGGGCAATAAGCAAAAGACCAGAGGAATATAAAACCCGGTCCCCCCGAACTTGCTTCCTTCTGCAATGAAAATCGATGCGGAGCCTTCCATCACAACAGTTTTCTGGATAGGTACTAAACACAGAGTCACATAAACAGGAGAGTAAACCACCTTATCTTCCTAAACTCTTAAGCAGGGTTCACATCCATCCGGAAAGCTATCCGGAACGTGCGTACGAGCAGCTGATTGGTTGGACATCAGCTGGGGAGGGGGGAATATTCTTTCCGGAGAAGCACTTTTGAAGCGAACTGTACGCATCTGATTTTTCAGATATTTTCCGCTCCGCATCTGCGCAGTTCACTACTGCGCATACAGAATGGCGTCGGCAACCGAAACAGCTGTGGGAGGAAGCGCGGGAAACGAGTTGTCAGCCAAAATTCGGGATGGTTATGAACGCCTTCCCAACTTCCGCGATTCCCCTCCATCCCTTCCACTGCTTTTCACTAGCTTCCCCTATCCGTATTTCCGGACGGCTCCGGATGGATGTGAACCCTGCTTTATCGGCTACGAGCGAAGGCCACTTACGGGAGCAAACTCGTCACCTACCGGTCGCTGGTCAGGGAGCATATTTGTATTGACCGCCGCCGCAATATTCTCCGCGGGAGCAGACTTGTATACGCCCAGAGCATATCTCTAGGTGACCATCCTTTATGTTCAAATGTCTCTCGAAAACATTGCTCCCATCCATTCCACTCCGATTCCACGGTTAGTTTTATTAGCATGCAGCTGTACCACTCTCCCGCAGAGTTGTCCAAAAAATGCTTCAACATTTTAATTTTATTCAAATCCTCGTCGATTTGAAACCGTTCACACTCCTTGTTAAAGTTCTCGATCCACTGGTTAGCGTTCTAGAGTTTCTTCCTGTAAACTTCGCTATCATGAAATCATTTGCCATTTTTCCTAAATTCCGAGTTTCTGGTTTTCGTTGTTTTTCCTCAAGTAATTTTTCTATCAGTGTTTCTAGCGTTTGATTAGAGCCACTAGGCAAGGGTCCCGCAGTTTCTGTAACTTCCTCTAGGTAAACTTCATTGAATTGCGCATTTTCTTCTTCATCTAAATATGTTTTTGATAGTCCGTCCGTCAAAGTGATCCATATCCTCCTAGTCTGGTGTCGTTTAGTTAAAGATTTTTTTACCTTTGTATAATTCGGTGTTTTCTTAAGTTCGTGGTGTAGGTCTGCAGGTTGGAATTCGGGTGGCATTTCAAAAACTTTCCCATCAGGTGTAGCTATCGAAGTCATGCATATCAAGTTTGATTTTCCATCCGCCGCTTGTTTCACCATAAACTCGAACTTCAATTTCTCCATAATCCGTGAAATCGTCGCAGAAATTGTTGTTTTATAATAAAGACGATACAGCGTTTCTCTGTAAAACGAAAGTATTTATTTTTATAGTACGGAAATGTGATTCGAACATCATTATAGTAATAATTGTTTTATGAAAAAGGTTTACGAACCTGTAAAACGAAAGAAACAACAATTAAAGTCCTTATTCCAGGTTCTTTCAACAAAATCACGGAACGTCGATACCTAAAGTAAGATGAGTCTCTCTCGTCCAAATCATCCAATAGAAGTTTCACATCTGGTTCATAAGTTGTCGGTCGTCATATTTGGTTTCTCTTGGTTACTCAAGTAGAACGGCGTCCGTATCGGCGGGACACAATTTAATGAGTGACGCAGTAGGTACTCATTACATATAATCAATTATAATATAATTATTTATATTATTTTTGGTTCGTTAGTCTCAATAATTAACCTTTTATGTTGGAATCCAATAGCACCAAACATCTCGACAGCCCAGGGTGACCTGAAATGTTCAGGTTGGTGCGCATGTAAAGAAATGCACCTAAAGATGACAAAGTGTGAAAACTCAAATGTTATTTAAAACAATCCCTGATTATTCATTATTCAGCCTGGTACATGATCCTATGTGTTCCTAATCAAGGTCTACATAGAAAATAATAAACTGGTGTATAATTATTATCATTACTTCATTTACGAGAGTACCACTGCAAGCTAGTAAAATATAAAAAGATGTATAAAATATAAAAATAAAAGTAAAATATAAAAAATACTATCAAAAGAAGTAAAATAGAATGAATAAAATCACAAACTGCCATGTTAGAAAATAAATCACAACGTACAATAATAAAAATACTACTTATGAAGACGTAAAAACTACCAAGATGGAAGAAAAAATCACAATAATTCAAATTTCGGTCTTTTGTCTTTTTTTTAAGAAGTCTAGTCTCCAATTTTAGTTTTCCAATATATCTAACTTTTTTTCCCGCCTCTACAGAAGCAAATTCTTCCTTTCCAGCAGCACATTTTTATTTCTAACTTCATTGAATTCTACATCTTGCTCCAAGCACTTCTTCTGCAACTTCAAGGTTTCCTTCTTCCGTTCCAAGATGTGCGGGGCTTCTGCAGACGTGCTGTTGTAACGTTGCTCTGTAGAATAATAGGATAATCGTACTTGAAAAAGAGGTTATCCTATGTATTTTAGATGTTTAATATGTTGTCGAGCAGATAAGTGGGTAAGGTACAGTTTAACCCTTAACTTCCCACTTTCCAGGAAATTCGTTCTTTTGAAAATTTCCTTTAGAATTTGGCGTATTTTGGTCACCAAAGTGATATAAAATCGGTATAAAAATTCTATAGGCAACAGGTGACTCGTAATCAACGAATTAAAAACGGTATCCTGGAAGATCCTCCAGGAGGGGGGTTCCGACACTGGGTTCCTGAAGGATACTTCAGGAGGACGAGTTCCAACTTCAGGTTCCTAAAAGATACCTACTCCGGGATTTGGGATGTACCATAATAACACTGAAAAGTAAGATTTCTTGAACAGGAGTTATATTTATTTTTCAAATAATTATCACTGGATGACAAAACAGTGTCAAACTTGACTCAATGCCCAACAAACGTTGTAAGTCGGCAACTAGCATGTAGGTACTTATTCATTCTTACATGACTCAGATACTCAGGTAACCGTAAAATTGCTGGAATCTTACTAAAAATAAGGTATTTTGTCCCAAAATGAAAATGAAAAAAAAAATCTTAGAATATGGAAGGCACAACATTTACTAATATCAGCCTTCATTATGAATCCAAAATCGTTCAAATTCACTTCTAATCAGTCGAAAAACTATGAGAGATCAAATACTCTCGTTAGGAACATGGTAGTCAACGAAACAAATTTTGTTTGGTACAATGCTCAGCCTTATATTGCACTTACTGCAACTCCACGAGGTCTGCCCTGTGTGGCAGTAGGTATCTGCATTTTCCTTTTCCTTTTCCTTGGGCTGGAAATTGGCCAATTTGGTCATACCGAACTTCTCCCGTCGGGATTTTAGTTGCCTTTGCTCTACGCGTTTTCTTCCAATTACGAGGCCTCGATTTATGTAGCAATCCATCGGCAACCTCTAGTTTGAACTTCTTGAGCCCCATTTTTTCATTTGGGTGGTCGTCTCCATGTAGAATCCATGCATTGCATAGAGAAACGTCTAGCAACCAGGAAAAAATATTCATATACCATTTGAAACTTTTAAGGGGTGTTTTGAATATAGCAATAAGCATGTCGCTTTTGTCAACACCTCCCATAAATTGGTTGTATTCTTTGACTAGAGCGGGGCAAGTTACAGGAGCTTTCTTCCTTTCTTCTTTTGAGTATCGTTTTACTTTTCCCACAGGTTCGGCCCCAATGTATGAAGAACCCAGGAGTACTGTTTTGTTGTCGACCCATTTTACAATACATATTCGCTTTTTTTTGTCGGACACAACCTCAAAAGCACCTCTCCCCTTTGACGACAACTGGCGATCGGTTGACAATATGTCGGACGCGCCGGCAGTTCGGTCGGACCGAAGGGTTCCAAGAGAGAGTATACCATATTCCTTTCGCAATACGTGCATGAGCTGTGGGGAATTAAACCAATTGTCTATGAAAACGGCTGTAAGGGGTGGGGGGGGGGGGTCAGGAATGGTCTGACAAAGTGACGCAACGATTTGGCCAGAGAAGGTCAATGTGCCTTCCGGAAACGGGAATGATACTTTTTTCAGCGTATCAGCACCAGAATATATGAGCATATCATATATAAATCCAGAAATTCCCGATCTTCCAAAAAACTTAAATCCCCACTTGATGGGCTTTTTGGCATATATTGCTTGCGGCTTCCCGCTTTTTTGCCTTTATATTTTATCATCATCTCGTCTATGGCATACTTTCTCTCCCTTCCATCGAATTGAAGATATCTCTGCCTCAGGTACTCAAAAAGTGGTCTTATTTTGAAGAAGCGATCTTCATTTGAGTCCAACTCATTATTTGCAAAATGCAAAAAGGTACGCTTTTCCTCATATCTGTTACGAGACATGACATTACTGATCTTTTCATATCCTAACTCTTGAGACCAGTAGTCACGATATGAATTCATCCTTACCACTCCCATGATGGTTTGAATGGCCAAAAAATCGTATACATCAAGCTTGTTCATCTCCACGCATCGCTGAGTTTGCTGGACGGAGTACAGTTGGCTTTGTTCAACGATGTAGGCAATCAGTTCGTCTGTGAAGAAAAGTTTGAAATATTCCGTTGGTCCTTTTGCTCTTTTAGGAAGATTCTTCTCAGGTTCAGGAGGTGACACTCCTTTGGAAAACTTCCTCTTCTTCCAGCTGCAATAAAATAAAATTCAGATAAACAGTTGTTCGTCTAGCCAGGGAAGTAAACATTTCATGATCATTACTATGTATAACCTAATCTGGAAAAATGATTCTTACCGAAAGTTTTTCTTCAGAGGTTTTATTTTCTTGGCGTTCATGTTGGTATAAGGGAGGCAGCGTCTGGCTCGAGCTTGATTCCCCTTCGAAGTGCTGGGATGAGCTGCGTCTGATAGTCCTTGGTCTGGTTTTGAAGTGCTGGGCTGAGGTGCGACTGATTGACCTTGATCAGCTTGTGAAGTGCTGGGCTGAGGCACGGGTTCAACTCCTATGTCACCATTTTTTGGCATCTTTGAGCGTTTGCCCACCAGCTCTGGAAGCATTGGAGGAGTGATTGGGCGCCATCCTCTCGTCCTTTTCGTTGACCTGGTTACTGTTTTATCCCCAGAAAGGGCAGACTCAAGAGAGACACCTGAAGAATTTCCAGCAGGAAAGGAACATTCCTTGGGGTCTGGTGTGGTTTGTTGGTCGTCTGTTTTGATTAGGTTCAGATCATCAAGGTAGATCAGCTCTCCATTCTCCTCTACTAGATAGTCAATCTGCAGATCATTAGCGTCAGTGTAGTGAATATCGTGGGTTTGTTCTTCTTCATTTCCATTTTCTAGGTCAGCTTCATTATTGGCCAGATGTTGGGCATCATTATTAAAATTGTGCTCTTGTAGGTCTTTTGAAATTTCTTGGTCGTCGTCTCCTAGTTCATCATATCCATCAAGTATTTCCTCGACACCTTCAAATTTCTTGGCTAAATCCGTTAGGAAAACGTCATCTGGGACGTTTTCGTCATCTGAGTCATCCCCGTCGGAGGAAATCCCTCTCTTAGGGACAAGGCTGACAATAAATCGCCCTCTGCTGCTTCCGATAAGCGTCTTATCCTGGAAATGAATGAGAAAAAATGAGGTTTTACACAAGAAATCATTTTATTTTATTCATTGCCGTGTGCTCCCCCTTCCTGTAGTATCTTGTAGGAATACGGGCATGCGAGCCCCCTCGTCCTGAAGAATCCTGTAGGAACCCATCTGACCTCACCTTCTTGAAGTATCCTACAAGATACCACAGAAAATTTGGATTTTCTCCACTTTAGAACCTAAACTATGGCTGTACTTTTATTCTCACAGCATCTTGAACTCTTTTTACACAAAATTCAAGAAGAAATACAGCAAAAACCCCAAGGAAATACTGAAAACGAAGTCAGGAAACTTACCTAAACGGCAGAGTCGGCCATCGTCAAGGCGGTACTGCTCTTATCACGTCGTTATCGTTATAATCGATATTTCGTTAATTTCTTTTGCACTATCGATTCTTGAGGTGTCAATGTTGCCAACAATATCAAAGTTTAAGCATAAAAATCAAGAAACAGTGTTGTAGAACGCTTCAAAGTTTATCTTCCTGTAGGATACTTTGGGACTTACAACATACAAAAATATACAAAAACCTAGCTCTAGTGATGTGTTCTCTAGTTTACCATTACGTTACCTAGTTTCAGACCAACTCGTGAATCCAAATATTTCAAATCATTATTATGTACACCTTTTAAGCGACTTTGGGTTTTATGATGGTGTTTCGGTCGCTTCCTCCTGTCCTCACTAGCATGTATTTGTCGGGGTCATTGGAGTATTTGCATATTTTGTGCAGAGCAGTGGAATAGCAGGTTAAATTGGCGTGGGTTTGCCTGATTTCCCATGTGTCTAGAAGATAGTTCCACTTGCCTGAGTATACAAGTTCCTTTGTAATGTTGACTACTTCTCCAGATAATCCTATAAAGAAGAACCCACTGCAATCTTTGTGCGAGTGGGGGGATATGGTGTATCTCTTAATCATGCATGACCATCTCATGGAGCAAGAATAGTAGAATTCCTTGGGATCTGTGATTGGATTTCCCTCGCTGCCTTCTACCATAATTCGGGATCTTGTGGGGTTGTGGCACACATCTGCTGTTGAGCTATAACAAGTGTCAGAGTCACACCTAGGCCCTACTGCGCAGCTTTTGCGATTCTCTGTTACTCTTACTTCTTCTTTGGTTATCTCATAAGTCTTTTCCCTGTTAATCTCGCACATTGATAGTGGGTTGCCGAGTCTGTTGGGACAATAGGTGTGCCTGCTTGACACTTTTACAGCGAGAATTTTGATTTCTGAAGGGGCAGTGTAGATTACATGTTCTTCCGTCACTCTTTTGGATTCACGCGTTGGGGATGCCGTTGCTGTCAGATGCAGTGGTCCATAACAGGGGTTTCCTTGTTTTTTAGAGCTTCCCGTTAGTGAGATAAGCCATACTAGAGCTGTTAGCCCCATTTTTGGTGAAAAAGCTGGTGTCATTTTAGTTTTCAAGGTTTGAGATTTGTTCTATTAGGCGCGCCGTCCTTTGCCAGTAATGCTTTGATGTTTAATCAAGGCTACACAGCCTTTCGAAAGAATTAGCATCGACATTAAAGGCCCCTTACCCTCTGCCACAAATCGTCCCTATATCTTGACAGTGGTCGATGAGTATTCAAGATTCTCTTTTGCCTTCCCCTGCAAGGACCTCAGCTCATCCACTGTGATAAGATGTCTTACGGAGCTATTCACAACATTCGGTATGCCCTCATTTGTTCACTCGGATCGCGGGGCATCCTTCATGTCACGCGAAGTGTCGGAGTTCCTCCACTCTCATGGCACCAGCACCAGTCACTCCACACCGTACAGTCCCCAAGCTAATGGACAGGTGGAAAAATACAACGACGTCGTGTGGAAAGCAATCTCACTAGCGTTGAAGAGCCGAAGATTGAAGAACACGCAGTGGGAGCAAGTCTTACCCGACGCTCTACACTCCATTCGTTCCCTTCTGTGTACTGCCACAAACTGCACCCCACACGAGCGGATGTTCAATCATCAACGCCGCTCGACATACGGAAACGCCCTCCCCAGTTGGCTAAGTGAGCCAGGAACTGTGCTTCTCAGAAGGCATAATCGAACAAACAAGTACGAACCGCAGGTGGAGGAAGTTCATTTGATAGAAGCCAATCCCGAATACGCACTAGTACGCCATTCCTCAGGCAGGGAGGATACCGTTTCTCTCAGACACCTGGCACCTCGTGGGGACACAGACCTCCACAGAGAGAGCCCACCAGATGATTCTTCGATCCCTGTTCCGACTCCAAGACCAGCTCTGATGGATGAAGATCTGGCGCCTCCTCCTCATGGCTACACAAGCCCAGATAGTCCTTCAGCCCCAGTTCAACACCCCTCAAGACCAACTCGGATGGACCAAGGTCAAGCGACTGCTCCTCAGAGCTACGCACGCCCAGAAGGTGATCTGCCGCCCTCGCAAATCCAGGAGAGCTAGCAGTCCTGCCATAGCCCCAGATGCGCCCAGACCAACGAGAAATCGTCCCCCCCCCCCACTTATTTGAACGACTATGAGACTTCCTTCCAACGGGGGAGAATGTGGTGATGTGTTCTCTAGTTTACCATTACGTTACCTAGTTTCAGACCAACTCGTGAATCCAAATATTTCAAATCATTATTATGTACACCTTTTAAGCGATTAAAGCTCACATTTTGAGTAAAGCATTTCACTAGCCACTCATTTTTTATCAGGGAGGAGGAGTGCTTTTTCTTTGTTACAGGAGTCGAGGAGTCACTACGTCCCATCTGGGCTTGATACTATTATTTTAACTCTCCAACGCCCATAAGGTCCCCAGTGCAAATTTTTCGTTCCCCTTGTGATTTCTGATTGATTGGAATATATATGAAAAATATATGAAAAATAGCTCAAACAAGGCAATTCCACAAATTCATCAAAATTTATGGGGGTGTCACCTGTAGGTGACTCTGGGCACCAGCGGCAAAAAAAAATATACAGGTTGGAAAAACGTGTTTTATTTGTTAAAAAAATAATTAAATGCAAATGTCATTCACTGGCGTGTTTCATGGAACAAGTACCAACATTGTACATGTAATGGTACATTACAGGTACCACACATAATCCTCGTGCGTTTGTGGCACTGACGACATCTGCGTTGATCGCAACTAACTTAATGGTGCGGGGCTGAAGTTGACGATTGTCGACTATGACGGGGAACTTGAGCTATCATAGGAATTCTCTCAGGGTTTGTGCCGTATCGGAAGCAATATTGCTGAACAATAACTCGACGGAAGTCACAGTACGTCATGTTCTTGGATGATGACCGTTTGTGTAGCAACCATGCATTTTAGCAAGAAGCGTCCAATCCAAACAGGAACAGTTGGTACCACCACTTCTTCCCTTTCAGTGACACCCGCATTGAATGGACATTTTCGTCGAATCTATCAACACCACCCATATAGCGATTGTATCGAAGAATCATTTGTGGACAATCAACGGAAATCCTGGCTCTTTTCTTGCTAACGAAGGCAATTCGGTCCACTTTCTTCACTGGTGATACGCCATGGCAATTCGAAGCAGCGGTAACAACACTGTTGTCATTCCAGCGTACTACACACATGTTTTGTGTTGTCTTGTAGCTAATCGAACCCCTTGGCATCTTCTTCATCTCCTTTGATGATGCCAAAGGACATTTCTCAGTTCGATTTTCCCGTATCGTCCCTGTGATGCCGATGTTTTTCTCAATCATGAGATCAATGAGGCTGAAGCCTGTGAAAAAATTTTCACAGTAAAAGTTGTAAGGACCAAGACTTGTAGGCAATTTCGCTGACAAATGTGAAACAACAGCTGCTCCAAGACCAATGGTTTCCTGCTGTTCAAGTGGTGCTGCTTTGGCTCCCTGATACGGTTCGAAAGAAGCCAAATAACCGCTCCTAGAGGCAATGGCCCAGACCTTGTAACCAAATCGAATAGGTTTTCCTTTGATATGTTGCTTACTACCATGTTTTCCATAGTATGGAACCATAGACTCATCGACAGCTAAATGCGTAGAGCCCATCTGTTCAAAACCTGCGACGAAATTCTGATTGAGCAAATCGAAATAAGATCGAACCTTTGTGAATTTATCATTTTGACCAAGATTTTGGTTGTCACATTCATGCAGGTATTTTTGAATTTCAAGAAACCGACGACGTCGCATGGATTTGGAAACGAGTGCATTATGAGTATCGCTTTGAGTTTCCCACAACATTCTAATATTTTTTGGTTGCAAATAGCCAGTCAATAGTAAAATTGCTATATAGACCTTCACTTCTTCTATTGTTACATTCAGCGTGGAATTTCTTTGATGAGCATATAAATTTGACATTTCTTTGATCATCAAAACGACTTGTTCAGAAAACATAAAATCAAAACAATCCAGTGGTGACATCTCCTCACCTTCGAAAATATCGTTGGATTCGTCACAATCCCCTTTTCCAGCTCTTTGTGAAAAATGTCCCTCATCTTCGTTCCATTGAATCGGTGGCTTCTTGGATTTTGAAGATGTTTTCTTTGAAGAATTTGTATTGGGAAGTGTCACTGGCTGAGCCCTTCTTCTTGATGAGGTCCTCAAAGGGGCTGTTGGAGCACTTGATGTACTTGGTTGTGGCGAATCATAAACGTCCAGAGCTTCAACATCCTCACATTCATCACTGTTTCCAGTCGTGTTATCATTCACGGTCACCTCTACTTCTCCCCTTAGAACAGTAGATGGTAAGTGATACATGTCAAAGTCCATATCATCACCACTATCTTCTTCAGTAACATTACCATCATTTGGGGGGAACATCGTGATTTCCACAGTTTCTAGGTCATCCCCACACTCTATCATTTCGATGACCTTATCGAGAGGTAACCTGCAAAGAAAAAATTTATTTGTCATACACATATTTACACCTGGAATGTATGTAGAATGAACTTATTATATTTTGCGATGTCATTGTCATAAACAGTAAGGAACACATAGAACAGAAAACATACTTACCTTCAAGAGGACAACCAGCTAGCAATGATGTAATTGAGTGGCAACGTAGAAAGTAATTACCCACAGCATTTTGTTACACATAATTCATAGAAAAGACACAGAACACAGATGAAAAATATAAGAATGATAAAGAAATAAAATAAACATGTAGACATGTAAACATACCCACAAACACATAGAATAGGCACTAACTTTTTTCAGCGACAGTTGGGTTGGTTGTTGATATAACATTT
The DNA here is from genome assembly GCA_954871275.1 of Leptopterna dolabrata. Taxonomy (NCBI): domain Eukaryota; kingdom Metazoa; phylum Arthropoda; class Insecta; order Hemiptera; family Miridae; genus Leptopterna; species Leptopterna dolabrata. Next base: position 61,601,896 of record OX940977.1, on the reverse strand, counting down.
ATCAACACTACCTATATTATTTATAGTGTTGATGAAATTTATGTTGATAATAAAACAAAAATACTTATTTCAGCCAGGAAAAACCACACCAGTTGAGTAAAAATAGGTATGCCCACACAGGAATTGGTATCATGCCCAGAGTCACCTACAGGTGACACTCAATGTTTGTTTGATCACAGCATGCCACAAAATGAACGAATGTTTCTAAATTTACTTTGTTCAACTCAATACACATCTTACTAGACAGAACAAATAATATTTCAAGTGATTCTCACCGAAACTTTGGCATTTTGCTGCCAAACAAAACAGCCAAACTGCCGCTGTGATGAAAACGTCGAAGTACCTTCCAATGAGTGGTTATAGAACGAAGGTTATGACGATAACGCGATCTAGCGGACTACTAAATGTACCAGTAGATTCTACTGAAGCGATCAGAGTGCGTTAGGGTCACCAAATAGTTTCAGGAGAGTGTTGGTGGCCCTGCAAAGTAGTGTCACCTGTAGGTGACTCTGAGCGCTCCTGGGTTAATCCGAGAAGGACGAATAACAATAATTGAATTAAAAATGTAACACTACGTGTGAATAAAATAAGTTTTTATAGTATACATATTTATATAGACCTTTGTCACCTTGTGGTGGTGAGGACCTTTGGAGCGTGGTATCAACAACGCCACTGTCCAACTCCGGCTGGTTGAATAATATTTCAAAGAGGGGTTGTTCTTCCACTGGAGGATTCTTCAATAGTGTTACTGAAAAATCGTAGCACATGTAAGTTCACGGAATGTTTTCGTATAGCAATTTCCAGAAGAACCCATCGTTTCCTAGATTCTTGACCAAGAAACCAGGGGAAGGCACAGCTATTTAAACACTGCGTGCAATGCGATATCGTGCTACCTAATCATTTAATTACCAGTGCTACCTAATTATTGAATTACAGTGTCCGGAAGGATCTCATTAATCAATGAATCACTGTCGAAGGATGCGGGCATCCCCCTCCACTGATACACGAATCAGCTCTTTTATTTTTCCTTCGACGTCGTCCAGGGGTATGCTTTCATTGGCACCCCCACCGGTCCTTCTAGCTTCCATCCTGGAAATTCAGGAAAGAGGGGAACATTAGAATAGCTGCTGATCTTTTTGCATTAACGAAGCCAACCATCCAAAGAACCAACCTCAGTTTCGTAGAAAGAAAAAATTAATGTTGCATCATCCAAATGAAAAACAATTGGGTAAGGCCTCGTGCACATGAGCTGCAAAAAAATCGGGACGCTGTGACTGTTTTCTATCCTATCTCTTTGATACCCATCTGAGTTTCTGTGCACATGAAGATAGGCCGCGGCGTCCTATCTCTTTGATACCTGGTAAAATTTTTCCCCACCACAACTGGGTGGGGGATACTTTCTTCTTCAGTGTTGTGTGTTGTTTCTCCCGAGATGGATCGAGCGCAAGTTGAACTTTATAAAAAAAAAGGTTTTATTTTCGTACTTTGTGTACAAATACATTTATCAAAGTGACCATAAAAGAAGATATTGGGTTCATCCATTTAATGATGCGAGATATTTAAAAGGCGCTTTCAACACTATTTTCATAGAATTGAGGGAAGATGAACAACAATTCTTCAATTATTTTCGAATGTCTATTCGTTCATTTGATGAATTGGCTGCAAGAATCACCGATGCATTAAAAGGGCAAGAAAATGCAGTAAGAATTCCCCAACTGGCAACGGAGCTCTTTAATCGGTAGCTTTTTTCTTCTGAGCTTCCAGCTTCTTTTCGAGCAAAGAAATCCTTTCTTGCAGAGCTTTAACCTTTTGGTTTCTTCTTTTTCATTCGCTGGCTGCCCACTTCTTTCCTGCAACAGCTTGGCGAGAAGGTTGGGGAGTTTGTGAAGGTGGGAGCTGAAGAGGCTGAGGTTTAGGCGATTCTTGACAGGATGCTGATTTATTGAGTTATTCCCCACGACAACATCGTTTCTCTTTTTCTGTTCACGATACGTTTTGGAATGTTCCTTCCATGTTTTCCTCGCCACCCTCAGTTCCCTCCTGGACATATCGCTTACCAATTTCCGCTGCTTCTTCAGTTTTTTCTTCTCGTATTTTTCCTTCTCCTTCAACTTCATGAGAGCTGCAGTCTCAGGATCTTCCTTCATTTTTCTGTAACGAGCTGCCTTCCGGATCTTGGCTGCCATCTTCTTTTCTGCGTCTGACTTTGCTTTTCTGGGGGCCATTGTTGAATCATGCACTCTGTAAAAAATTACTTTACGTTAGTATTCACACTTGACATGTTCTAGGTAGGTACCGCATTTCTTAGTCAAGGAAACTCAGGGAAAACGCGTGCATTTTAGGAAAGGCACTTGATCACTCTGTTGAGAGGTACAGTTTCCTCAATCTAATCCCCGTTTACAAATTATCAAGGGTACCTTGGTATTTCAATAAATTGTATGAGGCTCAATGAGGCTGAGCCAAGCCCCTTATTCAGTAAATATGTGAATCGACGAAAAAAACCCTCCTAAAAAATATTTATAAAGGCGGGTTTTCCAAGCAAAGAAAACCCGTCGATGTGGTTGTGAATGGAAGTCGGCTCGAACAGGTTTCTTCTTACAAATACCTCGGTGCGCAAGTAAATGAGCAGTGTGACTGCAAAAAAGAAATCCGAGCGCGTATTGAGTTGGCCAGGAGCACATTTTTTCAGATGCGAAACTTCTTCACCCGCAGAGATCTTTCCTTGGACCTTCGAATGCGGATGGTACGGTGTTATGTGTTCTCGGTGCTCCTGTATGGCTGCGAAAGTTGGACACTTGATCCCGGGATTGAAAAGAACATCGAAGCTTTCGAGATGTACATATACCGGCGAATGTTGCGGATACCCTGGGTCGAGAAAGTCACAAACAGGTGCTCGGACGGATGTGTAAATCCGTTGAGCTTTTACTCACCCTGCAGGAGAGGAAGACTCGATACATTGGCCATGTGATGCGCGGAGATCGCTACAGCCTCCTCAGACTGATTATTGAAGGCAGAATTCCTGGAAAACGCTCGGTTGGAAGGAGGAAAAATTCGTGGCTGAAGGATCTGCGACGGTGGTATAAACTGCTCGTCCATTGAAATATTTCGAGCGGCTGTAGATAGGGAGGAGCTAGCAGTTTGGATCGCCAACCTTCGTTTGGAGACGGCGAATTAAGAAGAAGAAAGGCGGAAAAGAGCGGTGATCGGTCCCTTACGACCTCTATTAGTCCCTGCCACATCCCAAAAATGGATTCGTGGCAGGGACTGACGGAACAACACATTTCGATCTATTTCTCTTGCCAAATCAATCTCTCAGGAATTTCGTAAATATCTTTGTAAACCTTGTTTCCAACTATTTCGAAATTGAAAAACTTCAATAAAAAAATATTGAATACTAACCTGGAAAGAGTGAGGCAGGGACTGACGGTCAAGGTTGGCCACGTGAGGGTGCCGGATCTAACACCTCTCACCACCGTCTTGTTGTACACTGATCCCCTCCAGTCAAAGCTTGAAAACAATGAAGAAGGGTGGTAGAACAATGGTGGGTGACGCGCAATCCCCTTGAGGGGCAGGTGTCTCCAACTGTCCAAACTCCAATTACTGCAGGGACTGAGCAAAATCCTCGAGACACGCACATTTTCCTTACAACCGTGTACCCATAGGGTTTTTTTTAAAGATTCAGTGACAGTAACTGCAAATTAGAAAAATGAGGGTTGGAATGAACTCCAAAAATTGTTGAAAAGTGACCAATTTATCACATTAGTGGCTGACAGAAGTTGGCAGCGAAGGCTCTGGACACACGGCAGGGACTGAGTTTTTTATGTTTAATGAATTTTACGGAATTGAAGAATTAGTTATCATTTTAAGAAGATATGGGCTGGAAAGAGCTCGTCGATTGCTTTAAGAAACAAAAATTGATACCAGCCAAAAAAATTTTGATTAACCTGAAAATCGGCCAGACGCAGGTTCCAACGTTTTCGTGAGAATGGCCCATAATCATATAAGTCATAGAAAGAAAATATAAACCTTGAAAGTCATTAAAAAATCCTAATCGTCATTATGGAAAGAACATATAAATCATAAGTCATTTAAAGTTGTGAAAATGATGTGGAAGACTGATAAGAGCCAGGAGATTCCGCAGGCAATTGTGAGCTTTGGTACTCGACCAACCTAGAGACAGTTTCATTACTTTGGCAAGAGCTCGTGGGTTCGCCAACATTGAAGGGTTTCAAGTAAGAGACTCATTTGCTACTTATTTCAACACTGATGGGAGGGTAGGCTGGCAAGATCGTCAAGTTAATAGAACTGACCTAAATTGAATTACTTATTGTATTGTTGAATTACTTATTGTTATACTATTTATTGTACAGTATAGTTTGCTCATAATGTTGTGCCCTTTCCTCATAAACTTATTTGAAAGAATATTAATAGAAATGTTGTAATAATTCAGAAATTACAAAGTACTCACGTGGTTTTCCAACTTTCTCTGCAATCTCTGCCCATATGTTGTCCTTCTCCCTTTGATCCTTGTAGTACGCATGTGACATCAGCCACAGTGCAGGATGATTTGCCACTACCCCTATCAGTACATTGTCATCGGCAACAGAAAATGAAGGAGCCATTTTTTACAAAAACAACAGGTCCAGGCAAATAATCGTTCTCGACTGACGATTGTATCCACCCCACTACCGAACGACTGTTCCCGCTAGACGATCGTCGTTAACGATCCAAGCGGCAGTCGTGCGAAGCAGAGCAGCTCCATAAGGAAAACAAAGAGATAGAACGCAACGAAAATCGTTGAGCGATAATCGTTGGACGATCACCGTTGCAGTCGTCCCGAGCAAAATTTACCTTAGGAGGTGTTGATGTGGCAACCCTGGTTCTCCGTGCAACCCTGGTGCTCCGATATCCTGAAATACGGGACAAATAGCGTCCCCGGGAAGGGTTTCGCCAGGACATGGAACAAATGGACAAAATAAGGGACTGTCCCGTAAAATACGGTACGGTTGGCAACCCTGAATGGCTTCGATAAACGCCAAACAAAAAGCAGGTGTGGTACTTACAGTCCTTCGCGTGATGAAGCAGCAAAGACTGATCAGAAAAAAACGCAAGTGTTGGACGAAGTTGTTTAACTTGAATACCCCAACATCTTCCTGTCAATTCCCTCTCATCATCTTTTGATGTCAGTAGTTGGTATGCTGTATCCAGTAGTTCCTGCTCCTTCTTTTTCATAGGAGCTTTCTTTTTTTGTATTTTCTGCGGTGGTTCTGCGAGTGCCACTTCCTGAAACCGAATAAGAGAAAGAGTTTTAAGGAAGTATGGAACAGGGGAGCAATGTCAGCCATTATTAGAGGCTCTTAAGCCTCTTGTTGTCTGTAAAAATAAAATAAATAAATAAATAAATAAATAAACGAAAGTAAGGTATCAGTGGGAATCTTTGCTCACAGAAAAATGTGTGTGAAGCAAAGATGTTGGATGTCATACAAAACGTCAATCCACACTATTTTCATGAAACCTGCGTTTTTTCCATTCAGCATTACTTTTATTATGAAAATAAATAGGTACCTACCAATGTACTGCATTATCAAAGTTGATAATGAAAGATTAAACTATTCTGAACAACTATGCATTACTTGAATGAGCGAGCGAAGCAAGAGGGCATCGCTACTTTATATAACTTATCTACACAATGTGTAGATAAGTTATATAAAGACACTGTTTCGTGTCATCAAACAGTGTTAAAATTCAGGGTTCGATTCAGGTTGCCTCAAAACGGATTTCTATGGGAAATAATTTCAAACAGTCCCTTCCAAAATTTTTGGAGCCATTACAGTACCTACCTTCATTTTTACAAACTCCTTGAAATCCTGTCATGCAATACCTATGGCTTAATGAGCATTGCAACTGCAATATCATCAAACGGCACGTGTACTACTCCCATCTGTGGCCATCACTACCCACTGACTTAGGAACCAGAAACCTAGGGCTTGGCTACCTAGGTTTTTACTAATTTGTTAAATGGATAATAATGAATTTCCTAACTCCAACGTACTTCGCAATCGTTATCGTCAGAGAGGAAGCCACGTTCCGTGGGTTCCCGTACCGCCTCCTTGTCGTCTAGGAAGGTCAACAAAAATGGTAGTACCACAATTTCGGTATATGTAGGGCATTTTGAGACTTTCCCGTCCCTATTTTACTGTCTTCCACCTGAAATTTAAGAATGACGAAATAAGAAATATATCACACAGTAAAGAGGAAGGTGTACACAAGGTAGGTACCACCTACATATTGTATGGCTCCATCAATAGAAATTTGCTACTATCAACTAACAGTACCCTTCCGTGTCGCTCACAAATTGGTTATTTAAATGTATTTGTATCAGTAATTGACTGTATTTGTCCTTCAGTCTATAGAATTCAGTATACAGTTTGTCAAGTTTGTGGTGGTGAACCATCGTATGATATTATGTCACTAATTTGGCAGGTCCCAGTTATGGGTAGAACTCCCAAATTATAGGTTATGTCTCTGATGTCGGCTGTCGCTCTGAAGAAGGCAGCGACGAAGGTCCTGGAACAGGAGAATTGGTTCACTGTCCATTTCTTGGTGGGGGGGGGGGGGGGGGTACATACCGGCGTTTCGGTCGTTTTATAATATGGCTGTTTTTCTGGCTTTATCTACCGACAACACTTTTTCTTTCTTATATTTGTTCTTGGTTTTGCTTTGCTTTTGAACATTGCTTACGTATACTTCCTGAGGGATATCGGGGGGGGGGGGGGGGGAGCTAACCACCATAGGACGACTACGGAGTATGGTCTGGGATTATAGAATAAATGCACAGTTAAATACGCGTGAAGAAAATAGGTTTTAATTGAGAACACGAGAGGGAAAAGGAGAGCAGCCAACAACTGAGTTAGAAAGGTGGGAGAAGGTGGTGCCCAATCATTACCTCTAGGCATCATACAGAGATGCTAATTAGGATTATTCCCTCCAAAATACAATACTCCCCCTTAATCCTATATTAGCACCATTTTCTCATTAACATAAGCTTCTTTTTATATCACAACATATTTATATTTTATACATGACATTTTATATTACAACATATTTTGAGATCATTGAGCAAGAATATTTTTAGTAACTATCAATCAGCATCCAGGTTTAACATTTTTCTGAATTTTTCAAATTTAACTGAGGCGAGACCTTTAGTGAACAAGTCAGCAGGTGGTTCGGCTGTGGAAATATATTCGATTTTAAATTGACCTTGGTCGACTAAGTCTTTGACGAAATGGAAGCGCACATCTATGTGCTTCGAGCGCTTGGTTTCCCTAGTTTTAGCCATTTTTATGCAGGATTGGTTATCCTCGAATACTACAATTGGTAGGTTGCAACTAGCTATTTCAATTAATATTTGTTTTACAAAGATACATTCCTTTATGCAATCAGATAGAGATACATATTCTGCCTCGCACGTTGAAAGTGTAACGACAACTTGTTTCTTTGATTGCCACGTGATCATTTCGCACCCCGAGAATGAAAGGGGCACAACTCAAAATCACTACTTTTGGGAAATCGACTTCAAAGTTTTCCGTTTTTTCAATTTATCGTCACTACTACGGGTTTTAAAATAATTCCAATTCTAATAGCTGATCATATATATAAATTATCGTAGATTTAGAGGAGTGTAACCATTTAACGTTATTCTCTCATTTAAGGTACTAAAACTTCGAATTTTTCCTAAAAAACGTAGTTGTGCCCTTCCCATTCCACAAAAACACCAACTTAATGAAGTTGTGCCCTTTCATCCTGCAGCAATTTTATTGCAAACGCCTTGATAAAAATCAGCGTAGGATAAGAAATTTCGTTGTAAACCTATGTTGAACTTATTCAGAGGAAAATAAATAACTCCAATCAAATACTTCAAACGTAGTAACTGGTTTTAATGGGTTTTACAGTTCAAAATAACTATTTTGGAAATAATATTTTTAAACAAGCCCTTTTCCTAGAAAGTTGGATAAAGTAGGATGTCTTTTAGAGCAGTTGCACATTACATTTTTACTAACAATATTTTAATTATCCCTGCTCTATCAACTTAGTTAGCTCCAGTCTCAATAAATTACTCATAGTATCAATACTGATCCTAAATCACAATCTTCGTCGCGTACTGTTTTAGGAACTGTAAGGTAGCTTTTCCAGAGGTAACTGAAGCGTAAATCACAATAACAGTCACAAACTACAGTAAAACTAGTGAACTGAAATAAAATAATATGAATGTAAAAACATGCCTTAATGCTAATGAACGAAGTGAAGAACGCAGAAGAACACCTAAATGAAAATGAACGCAGAACTCAAAGCAAAACAGTTCTTCCCTAGTTTGTTGTTCGTAGTTACCTACGTTAAAGCTGGATCGTCTTGTGAGACCGTAAGCTGTTATGAATCTACAAGCTGTCATAAAATGAAAAATAGACTTGAGGGATTATTTTTTTGTCAAACAACTTCATTATTTCTTCCTTCTTCTTAGGCTTCACGCCACAAGGCTTGAGGTAAGCTCTTCGAAGCATTAATGCTTCAGAAGCAGTCGAAGAGGCCCTTTTTTTTCTTGACTTGCCCTTGAGGATGACGGTTTTAAAAGTTGAGTCTTCAGAATAACTTGTCTTGTACTGGAAGACATCTGGATCGCTTTCCGTGAACCTGAAAATTTTCATGTCGGTGAAGGGGACTGTTGTTCCTTCAGTGTTCGTAGTGAAATTGTTACCTACCTGGGAAGCTAGGTTCTTAAAATCATAGATATCTTTATGGGAAAGGTCCACAACGTTTAGAAATGGTTCGGTCTTCTTAGCCTGTCGGATAATAAGTGAATATTCCGAAGGGGTGTATATAGCGCTTGTTTTCAATGTTTTCTCCACTTGTCGCTGAATCATTGAGTGGACACTATCGCCCTCGTTTTGCGTATGTCCTTTAATCAAAAATTTGTGGGTTATGCTCTTCAAATTTGAGATCGTCCTAACAGCGTAGGCGTAAAGGCTCATGATGTATTTGTTTTTATTTTGGCCGGAGCAATTATCGGAGTAGAATATTACTTCGAAGTCGTTTGGCTGCTTCTCTTCAGACTTGTTTTTCAAATATTCAAGTACACAGGAGGCTATTTCATTTGCTCCCCGATTGGCTTCTCCCTCGTGCCATAAATAACAGTACGACTGCATGCTCTTCAAGTCACAAATTGAAAAGTTGTACGTGGCGACTCTGCTCAAGTAATAGAAAGTGGACACGTCTCCGTTGGGTAGGGGAAGTACAGCTTGCAGGTCGTACACACAAACTTCAGCTTCTGTTGAGTTCTTGTCTTTTTCCTTCTCTATACGGGACAATTTTTTCTCTGCCTGATGTCGAAAATAAATTTCATCAGCTTCCCTCTCTTGCACTGTCTTGTTTTTGTGTGCTTCACAGACTTCACACTGGTCTTTTTTGGGGGAGAAGAATGAAATGTTGAATTCTGTATTAAAAATATAGCGGTACATGGAATATTTGACGTATGGCTCGTTTTTGCTTTTGCAAAGAGCGACGTAGTCTCGATGCAGGTCTGCTAAGGATTTACCTCCTGGAATGTACTCCCGCGTGGTTTGTGCCCTCAGGTAGTGGCTTTCTATGCGGGGTATAGTATTGATGTGCGCAATGACGTCTTCTTTCTGTTTGGGGTCGATGTTACACTTTGACCCGTCCATTTTACCCCTCATGTCAGCAGCAACACACCCTTCGCCGTCCATTTTAGCAAAAACTGTCCTAATCATCTTAGTGGAAATATCTAGTGTAGCCATGAAAAAGCGTTTGCACACCCGAACTTCCACACCTTTGTTAATGAAATGGAAACTATGGTTTTCACGCCTTTTCCTGAATTTCTCGTCCTGATGCGGTTTTAGCACTTGGGTGCGACTTGCCACGTACCACCTCTGCTTCTCAATATCCCCAAGATTCCAGTAGTGATCTAAGATCTTCTGTCTTGTGGCTTCATCAAATTTCTTAGCACACCCGAGCCTGCACTTGTCCCCGCATGGTTCCTTGAGGATTCGTGCTCCCACGATTTTTTCCTCATTCTTTTTTTTCCACACGTACGGTTGTCCGTGATTCCGCTTCCACTTTTTCACGTGCGACTTCCAAAGTGCAGGTTGGGGTATCACCTTTTTACGTTTCTTTTGTTGTGGCTCTTCACCTGAAAAATTGAAGAAGTAGGTAGATAACGTGACATATTTTGTTTAATCGATTCTTGAATATGAATCAATGTGATATTAATCATTAGGTATTTTATTGTTTGTTTTTTTTAAGCAGAGGCTGTATCCTGTCGATGTACGTACGTTCATCGTCAACAGGCTTGATAAAATCAACTTCGGTTTCGGTGCTCGAATCTGATGAGCTGCAGGTGTAACTAACCAGTCCACTTGACTTATTGTTGTCTACTACCAAGCCAAAAGCCCTTTTTCCTGGTTTTGAACTGTAATCTGCAACAGACAAAGAAAATACGAGGTTTCAGCCAACAAATTGACAGATCGAAATAAATCAAGCATTCCAGCAAAACTGGCTACAACAGATTCGTCCTATAGGAGCAAAGGCTGGCTATAGGGATGGGAAACAAATTAGTAAAAAAATGCTAAGGACCTGGCTATAATTTTGTACAGTCTACAGGTCCCGTACTCACCTTCAATACTGAAAGATGGTGCTTCAGAGTCATCAGGAGGACTATTGTCATTTCCCGGAGAGAGCTCACGTCCAGTGACTTTTGATGCTTCAGCGTCGTCAGCTTCCTTCAAATTCGTTTTCACCTCTGAACTTTTTTCTGAAACAATACATAAAAACTAATAACAAGTTCAACCTCTTCCTATCAACTAATAAAATATGAACAAATTAAGCTGAAAAAGTACCTAGTATAAACGTGCACAAAGGACCTGGCTATAATTTTGTAAAGTGTACAGGTCCCGTACTCACCTTCAATACTGAGAGGTGGTGCTTCCGAGTCATCAGGAGGGCTATTCTCATTTCCCGGAGAGAGCTGACGTCTAGTGACTCTTGATGCTTCAGTGCCATCAGCTTTCTTCAAAATCGTTTTCCCCTCTGAACATTTTTCTGAAACAATACATAACAAGGCAACAATAACACACCAACAAGGATAACAAGGCAACCTCTTCTTATTATCTTATAAAAGATGAACAAATTAAGCCAATGCAGAACCCACAGAAAATAATATTAGGCTTAGAAAAGCAAAACTTACTTCTAATTCTGCTTTTGGGCTCAGACGAGTCATCATCTGAAGAGTCTTCATCTGAAGAAACATCATCTTCTGGTTCATAATCGGGGTCAACATTCGAGTCAATACTGTCGATACCATACTCCCTAGCCGCCTGCTTGTAGGAACCTTCCGAGTCCGAGGAATGAGCAGATGGCGGAGAAGTGAAGTTTGCTCGTCCAAGAGTATTCTCTGTCCTTGAATTGGTGTCTGTGCAAGTGGTGGGCGCAGGTTGAGGACTTCGACAGGTGTTTCCCAAAGGCACAAGAGATTCGTCAGCATTAGGGCAGAACTGGGGGCGCCGAGGAAGTGAGGGCTGTGTAGGATGGTACTCTGGTAAAATGGACCACAATCCACTGTTTTCCCCTTCCGTTTTTTTAGTTGTTCCAGATACCTCAGGCTCTTTGTTGAAATAGTCTTTCAGAGACCTTAAGTCACATTTCGTGAAACCAGAACTGGTAGTAAATCTACCAGTCTCCAGCCAAGACGGGAAGGACTGCCAAAGGTCTCCAGGATGCACGACTGGGTTTTGGAGTGGGGTCATTTCCATGATGTGCTTCGTTCTTTCAGACGTCATGGTTTTTGGAGTATCAACTGGTCTGAAAAATGAAGAAAATTATACTGGTTTGTCACCAAACCGATGGGAATAAAACCTTCAAGACCTCTCAAGTTAATTTATTATTATTCCTAGAAACGATTGTTATTAAAACCCTCTTTTCCGTGACGTGAACAAAGGCACGTAAACAATAAAAATGGTTGGCTTGTAATTTGATAGGGGCACAAGTTGATGATTAGTTGAAAAATTGACTTACCTTGCAGTATGAAAAGGGCACAACTTGCGTTGCGCCTGTGTCGAACGACGCTCCCCCCACGACGGCTCGGGCGCAACTGAGTTGTGCCCCTCTTTACTCAAAACCCCACCACAACGCCCAAAGGAGGAGGGGCACATCATGCTCTCTAGCGGCAACTGTTCACACTAGGATGAAGGTCGTCAGCGCTACTTGTAGAACTCGCCAGCGCGAGTTTGATAGGGGCATAAAAAAACTACAAATTTATTTCTGTTTAAGAACCAAAAATTGCAACCATGTATCATGTTATCAACTCGAAAAGTTAAGGCTAGGTAGAAATCTACTACTTGAAACGTATGTGCTCGTTTCTTCTGACGATGTCTTGTCTACATTTCTTGAGCACCATAGATGTAGAGCAACCAAACAAGCGTCATTGTTTACTATCCATTTATAACATTCATTTATATAGTTATAGTATGAAACTAGGAAATAAATACCAAGAACAAATACGAAATAAATTCGTGATAAATCAAGAGCTTTCCAACGAATGGAAAACGATTTTTGTCCGATGAAAATGAAAGAAGTTTCATTTCCCTAGCAACTACTCGGTTGTACGTGAAAACCACTATGCATTGTGCGCGAAAAAATTTGACGCTTAAAATTGACGCTCAAAATTGACGCGCAAAATCGACTCGCAAAAAATGCTAGTACCCCAGGGCTAAAACATGATACATGTTAAAACCGGTTTTTCGAGTTGTGCCCCTTTCATTCTCGGGGTGCGATTTTATCGTTCAACTTTATAAGAAAACCAGACACATTCTTTCTATCTTCCATATCGGATGCAAAATCAGAGTCAGCAAAAGCTGTGACTGAATTGGTAACAGAATTACATTTCAAAAAGGTTAATCCCAAATGCCTAGTTGACTTCAAGTATCGTACCACATTTTTCAAGTGGTTGAAATGAGTTGCAGAAAAACAGTTCTGAAATTTACCAAAATAAGAGACCGAATAACAAATGTCAGGGCGAGAGCCTAACATAATATACATAAGACTTCCGATGAGCTCCCTGTAAGGATAATTTAAATCACATGTTTCATTTTCAACTAAATTCAAATTTGGTGAGATCGGAATTTTGTGAGCTTTTGAATCGTGTAAGTTGAAAAGATCAATAACCTTATTAATCAAATTATTTTGGGTGATGGTAATCTTACCAGGTTGAATCTTAATTTCTAAACCAAGATATACCAAATTATTTTTCGTTTTAAATTCTTTCAGATCAAAGTGGGTTTTTAGTGCTGATTTAACATTTACGAGGACATCTTCAGACCTTGAAAAAACTAGGAACTCGTCTATCCAAATCAGAATCCACAAATTCGTTTTGAAATAAAGACATGGGTCTATTTTTGAACGAGTAAATCCCAAAAGACTCAATTTATCATTGACATAGTCATTAAAACATTTCGGACTTTGACGTAAACCATAAAGACTTTTTATTAATTTATTTGCAGACTAGACCATTAGCATTCTCAAGACCAGAAGGGGGTTTCATATATACAGTTTCATTCAATTTAGAACGAAGAAATGCTGATTTACAGTCCAATTGCTCGATTTTCATATCATTGTCCACCACCAAACCGTGCAATATTCTTAAGGTCAGCATGCGACAAACTGGGCTAAAAATGGTCTCACCGTCAAGGGATGGCTGCTGGTAACCTCGGGCGACCAATCTTGCCTTCATCTGCAATTTTCCATCGACGTTCTTTCTAGTGAATACCCATCTAGAATCGATGATAGGCGTATCCCTTGGTGATGGTGGAACCAGTTCCCAAGTTCCATTCCGTTGCAGAGAATGAAGCTCCTTGTCGACTGCGATCCTCCATCCTCCATCTTCTTCAATGGCCTCTTTATACGATGTTGGAGCATCATTGCCGGTGAGCATACACGTAGATAGCGCCAATGACGTCACGTAGTCAATCAGTGGGACAGGGGGTCCTCTCTCACGATTACCTCTTCGTATTTCAGGCCTCTCCTCGATTGGCTCAGGTGGGGTCTTTGGCGATGGTGGCTTCACTGGGGTCCCTCGAGGTGAATTGTTAGGCGTTCCACAGTTCTCTCCTTCCACTACTTCGACCAGGTGACCTGGAGGAGTCTCATCGAAGATAACCGATCGTGCTGTGACCACCCTATGCCGGGTTACGCCCCAAAGTCTATACCCATTGTTGTTCGTGTACCCAACTAACTGCATGCGTGAAGATCTGGGAGCAAGTTTCCCTTGACGGTCTTCCGCAGGAATATGGGCCTATGATGTGCACCCAAAAACTCGAATTCTTCGCAGATCAGGCTTGTAGCGCTACCACATCTCAGCTGGAAAAGTCGCTGTTTAGTGAGCGAGTTTTCAGCCTGTTTATTAAAAATACCGCGCACAATGCAGCCTCGTTCCAGAGATATTTTGGCAAACCACTCTCGAACAACAATGAGCAAACCATCTGCATTACCAACTTGTTGTAAATTTCTGCTCGTCCATTTTTCTCAGGATTTCGGGGAATCGTATAAATCAAATTTATGCCCTTTTCTTCACAAAATTTCCGAAAGGTTGCACTGCTGTTCTCTCCAGCATTGTCGAGTCTCAAATTTACAATACATCTACCAAATTTGTTTTCCACAAGACTCACATATTTCCATAAACAAGCTTCGACTTCGCTCTTTTCTTTCATTAGAAAGATCATACCACAACTTGTATAATGATCGACAAAAGAGCAGTAGTATTGAGATCCATCATGACCTGCAGGGGTCATTTTGCCAAGAACATCCGTTGAAACTATTTCCAATGGAAACGTAGCCTTTCTGTCGTGAGGAGTTTCTGAGAATGGTGATCTGGCTTGTTTGGCTCTAACACAAACATCACAAACCCCACTTACTGGATATCTGCTGCTATGTCCGAATCGGCGATGCATGAGTGTTGAAGCAGCCGTAATGTTCGCCACCGCTGGTAACCTCAGCTTCATGACGACGTAGTAAAGGCTTCCACGTCTTTCACCAATCATTAAAACACGGCCGTTTTTCTGAATGTTCACACGATCGCTCTCAAACACGACGTCGAGTCCATTTTCTGTCATTTGTTTAACTGACAACAAATTACACAATAAGTCTTGGCACACGTAAACATTTTTAATAGAAAGCAAAGCGTTCTGATGGGTGAGAACCGGCAGGGCGCCGATTGTTTTGGCCACAATAAACTCACCCTTTTTCGGGACACCAATCCGGTGGTCCACGGCGCTTTTTTCCTCAAGAAACTTTTCAAACTCTGACTGAATTATATGGAAAGACGATCCACTATCCACAACAAATTCTATTACAGCATCCGCAGCAGCAAAACTCTAGGAGTAGAATCTTGTTTTTCCACACCATCGCGACTTTCTGGAAGTTCTATTATTGGAACGTTATGGAAGGTTACCACTGCTACTTCTTCTTCCACTTCTTCAGTTGTTTGTGTGGTGTTGGCTACTGGCCTTGACGGACATACCTTCCGCATATGCCCCCTTCCACCGCACCTGTTACACTTCCCTCGAAATTGAAAGTTCTCTCGCGAATTGCTCCAAGAGTTAGCCTCAAATGGTCTACCGCTAGACACACCGACTCCAGGTTCTGTGTGACTCCGAAAATTTTTCGTGTTATCTCGGGAATAATGGCTTACAGATCCTCGACGGGAACCTCCACGAAAATGACGACTAATGAAAACATTACTGTCCACCGCTGGATCGGAATTATCTTCACGTTTGCGACCGAATTGTTTTTCCTCGGCTAAGAGTTTTTGTTTCAAATACTCCCGTGTGACGAGTTTCTTATTTTCTTCAGACGAAGTAAACAAGATATCAATCGCTCTGACAAGCGGATCAAAATCATCGGGCAAAGAAGCGAGCAGCTGTGTCACGTATTCCTCGTCATCCTTTATTGAACCAAGTTCTCCCAATTCTTGAATTATGGTATCAAATTCCATCAGGAAATTCTACATAGGGGTCCCCAAGACGTACCTCATGTTCCGAAAGCGTTTCTCAAGTTCAATCCGCGAACTCATGCCCTTTTGAACGTACGTATTTTTCAGAGCACTTAACATAGCTTTTGCCGTTTTATGGGGTTTGACCAGTTCCAAACAGCAATCCGCAACACATTGTACGATCAAGTCCATCGCTTTGGCGTCATCCTTGTCCCAGGTTTTCGCCGACTTTTCATCCTCAGGTCGTTCACTTTCCAATGGAGTCATGCACTGATTACGCGCTAACATCCTCTCGACTCGATATATCCAATTATCAAAGTTAGTTCCATCGAATAACCGGATATTGATGGGTTGTGTTGTTGTAGAAACCGACATTGTGCGAAACCGGTAAATTGGCAGATTTTAGGCAGGATCAAGTGCGGGAACGCGACCTCGCTAACCTAGTTTTCACTATCCAACAAGTGGCCGGCGAAACACGCGACAAACGATTTTTCCGTCAACTTTTCGCACTAACTTAAATTGGCACTCCTAATTTCTTCTGGGCCCATAACCTCTGGGATTATAGAATAAATGCACAGTTAAATACGCGTGAAGAAAATAGGTTTTAATTGAAAACACGAGAGGGAAAAGGAGAACAGGCAACTGAGTTAAAAAGGTGGGAGAAGGTGGTGCCCAATCATTACCTCTAGGCATCATACAGAGATGCTAATTAGGATTATTCCCTCCAAAATACAATATATGGGGGACACTAAAGTGGGACTTAGAGACCCGTAATATCCTTAAAACTACCGCCAGACGATGTTCACAAATGTTCCCTTACTGAATTGACCTAATTATAAAATATTCCTTCGGAATCGCCCTTACTACTATAACAATACCCTCGCTAATTCGTCCTTACCAACTATAACCCCCCGTCGTAAAAATGTACTCGTCAAAAAAACCTTCCCAGCTGCAAAAAGGAATGGTATCCATTTTGCCTGCCAAAGCAGCATGCATAAGGTTCGTCTGGTTCACGAACATATTCTTACTTGGCAAGCACCGAACCACTCGCGCTAAATTGACATACCTATACCTACTAAATGTTAGTAAGCTTCTGATACAATAAATTATGTTGATCTTGTCCTGATTTTCTGTCTGTGATGCAGAGGAACGAGTTTTGATTGTAAAAAACTGTCAGTTCGTTTCGCTTAGTCGTTCACGCTTCGTGATTTAGGAAATGAAAATAAATGAGGAAATGAAGATAAATTTGGGTAGTGATGATTTTGTTGTGTTATTAGGATTGAACATCTCAAAATCTTATGGAAAATTAGGATGTTGTCTTGCAAAATGTACTAATATCGTCTATTAGATATTGGCTCAACTCTGATGTGGTTGACCAACTGCCACGCTAAATTGTCCATTGAAAAAATGAACTGGGAAGAAAGAGCAATATCATCGGTCATATAATATTTTTCTTGAGACTTCATCATATTTTTTGGCATTCTGGGCTTGGCAATGTAGTTTGACACATACGCCTGGGTACTTTGTGATTCCATGGGTGACAGTTATTTATTAACAATTGTAGGTAACTATCATGTGAATGATAGTCACTACAAATAAAATATTTTGATTTGATTTGATTATTTTATTAATCTCACTTGATCTGGTGCTTATAGCATTTAATGAGAGATGTTGGTTCCTGTTCAACGCTATTCATCCTATCATCCACAAAAAATGAAGATTGCCCAAAATGGTTTGATTGATATCTACCGGAATCCCGGCATTTGATACCCCACACTGACATGAGATTCACACAGGCTAACCACATCCCATTAGCACTTCTCATTTGAGATGTGGATCTCTGCTATTGTCTGACGTTCGGCATTATTCTGGTATTTCTCGCTAGATTGCACCTTTGTGTTTGTGGTGAGTGTCCAAAACGGTAGGTTTGTGAAAAACCTACCAGAAACCCGATGCTCTCACCTTTTCATGGTACAGGAGTGTACTGGTCCAAAAAAGGTATGGGTCCTGTTGCAGGTGCAGTCTAGCCATGATGAGCCACCCTCAGTCTACCTCATTTTTCCAATATTGTGGCGAGAGGGGGGTTATCGCTTCCAAGACGAAGAAATATCGTCTTTGGGGCTGGACTGTAATTTAGGTACCTACCTGAAACACGACCAGCAGAATTACAATCACCCCAGCTCCTGCACTGGTTCTCGGAATCATATTGGCCCATGAATTTTGTAGGATTTTGGATGATCAGTGTGAAAAGGTTCCACCATTTCAGTGTTAGGTTGAGCTATTTATTGATGGGGTTGGGTTGCTCTACCCTTGGCACTCCCAGAATGTTGGTATTGTGATGAATGTGTAGCACAGAAGTACTTACGCTTACTAGCTTTACATACGGCTAATAACATGATATTGAAATCATTGCCGAACCACTTCCCAATTCCATTGATCTATTTGCAGTAGCACTACAGTTGTAACTAGGTATGTAACGCAAGATATGTTATCATTTTTATACTGTTAGTGTGGACATGGGTTGAACTGGAAGTTTTACGAACTGATAGTTTCTACTCACCTGGCTTGTGTGAACTTTCTCATTATAATAATTCTATGTTGTTCAAGCCATTGGTTGGATGCAAAAGTTATTAAATTATTTGAAGGGAATGTAATATTACATACAAAATTACATTTACACACATTACAATTACTTACAAACAAAAAACTACTCCGTTGGGCCTTGCCAAAGAGTAGTGTTTACTGAAACACTCAGGCATAACTCTGCATCATACGGGATCAACATACACCTCACCAACCTAAATTAATTTAACCGTCATAAAAAACATTAGAAAATATGGACGGTGTTATGCAACAAGGGTCCAAGCGACATTTTTCAAATTTTCGAGGAATGCAAAGTAAAGTTTTTGATCAAGTGTCACGTTTCTAGGGCGTTCTGCTTGATTCCTGAAGTGGAGGGTGTCACTACTAATTCATTTTGAAGTGCCCAACATGCCTGTTGCGTCAAATTTGAAAAGAATCCATTGGTTTTGCGATTAAAGCGTCTATGGCACATAGACCCTCGGGCTAACCGTCATTCCAAATTTCGCAACATGGGTCTAAGCGACATTTTTTGGCGTTTAGACTCTTGTTGCGTAACATTGTGTCCCAAGAGTGGCGTTTGGACTTTTGTTGCGAAATGGGAGGTTTGAATCTCCCTCACTACAATCAAGTGGGTAGGTAAATAAAAAGTCTTACCTTATGCCACCCCTAAAAAAGATCGGTCAAAACATCATGATCTGGGGAATTTCCCAAAGAGAAACAAATTTAAGAGTTAGGCGCATAACTCCTGAGTTGCACTTCTGCAACAATGGCAAAACGTGCACCTACTTTCTTTTTAGGGAAAAAATAAATGAAGTTTGAAAAAATCACATTCGAAATAGATTCTCTTTGTGTTGCTGATAACCCGGAAAATTTGCCAAAATACAACATCATCCTGTTATTAGGTATTATAACCAAAATACTCGTAACATAGGAACAATAGTAATAGGTATTGAAAAACTCTTTATTTTATTTTTTAACTGCTTACAAAAACGTTGAAAAACCCTATTGAAAACTACGAAATTTCAGATCAGAATGGTCTTTAAAAAAAGGTGTTCAGAACTTTACTCTTCATCCTCGATTTCCACTACAAAGTCTAGATTCCCGTTGATCCCATCAATATCTTCCTCGACGTTTTGGTCTCCGACAAGACTTTTATAAAAGGCGTGTGCTTCTTCCGGGATGAGGTGCATCATGCTGTTGATGTCGTCGATTTTCGGTTGCTTGCCTTCCCGTGCGGCCACAACGGCTCCAAGTCAAATGATAACGAATTATTGCAACTATTCGCCCGTGCGCGTCTTCCTCTCCTAGCTGGTCTTGCTTTACTCAGGTCAAGTTCCTGCGCCTCTTCGTCGAAAGCCTTTTTCATGAAAATCGAAAATGGATGGCTCTTCTTCAAACAGATCTCCCGAGTTTTCAACCAGTTGATGGTTTGTTTCTCCACGTCCTTTTTTCTATTGACTATTTGCTTCTCCAGTATTTCAGTTCCAAAGAAGTCTTCCATCTTCATTTTTGTCACACTGAACATGTTTTTTATTCTGCAGGTTTCCATGACGTTAATGTAATCTTGACATGTGTACAGTCGCTGCTGCAGCTTCAGCCCACACTCAATATCACCAAAATCTGAGTCATTTGGACGGAACCAAGTACCGCAACGTTATGGTCTCGAGCGTTTCGTGTGCATGCAATGCTTTTTTTTAGGAGCAAGACGATTTTGATATTACGGTTTTGGCCACCACATGAGTCAGACCAGAGGATCAGCTCCTTTTTCCCTTCGGGCACATGAAGAGCAATGTGTTTGAGGAGACATGATCCAACTTCTTGAGCCCCTCTTCCTGCTTCGTTTTCCATCCACAGGTAGCAGAAACCTTTTTTCGAACCACAATCATGAATTCCACTGTTATAGAGCCACACCTGTCTCTTGTAGAATACGATGTTGGATGGTATTCTCGGCAGAGGCAGGGTTTGTTGAAGATCGTAAGTCAGAACACTCACATCAGCTGAGTTACGCGCTCTGAAAACATCATTTTTCATAAAGTCTCGTGCATTTTTGGCTTCATCCTGATGGGCTTGAAAATCATGGGGGTTTGCAGCGCCTTGGATCTGAGCGTTTAGGGAATCACATTTTGAGCAAGTATCATTCTTTAAAGCCTTTCTTCTCAAGTTGAATTTTGTGTGAAACACGTGCTTATAAAATGACATTGATACAGGGTCGTCAGCTTCTGATTTGTACAAGTTGTACATGAGACGGAGAGTCACGTGGGGTTGCAAAAATTTGGTTTCGGTGTCATTTCTGCGATAGTGGCTTTTGTACTTTGGGAACTTATTAATGTGGTTAACGACTTCTTGAACCTTTTCGTCGCTCAACCTATTCTAACCCCCCATTGTTACCTCGACCGTCTTTTATTGGTTCGTGTGAGTAACATTTCTGTAAATATTTGGTTATACGATTGCCGCTGATGACAAGAGCGCTGCAAAAACAGAGCGCTGCAGACCTGGCCTCCAGCTAAAGTGTACCTTCTAGTTTTGTTCCGTCTAGAATTTTTTATCAGCGGCTCGTATTCTTTTTATAGGTTCCTCGAAGACCCTGCTAGCAATGAATAAACATTTCGCTTGGTACGATTCCAAGCTCCAGAATATTGTGAACTCCTTAACTCTCTCCTCTTGTGGTACGACATTGTGGCATCTACGTGTACAGGAAAATTCTACTGGTACACCTTTAGGCTCAATGACTTGCCCTGTGACGTGTACTATTTGTTGAGTGCACACCTAACTTTTCTTATTTCTCTTGTCTGGTCGGCAATTTTCCTTTTCCTACCCTTCTTTGGCCTCCCAGTGTTGCTTTGTTTTGAGGAGGCTCCTCGGCTAAATAAGAATAATCCTCCCGATCATTTTCAGTTGGAGGGTTGGCTTCGAATGTTTCACTCGGGGAGTTGGTTGGGGAAGAAACTCGAGCCTCGTTCAACAACTCGTCACTGAACCCAACAGAGGGACGACTTCCAAGCTGAAGCGGAGGACTTGAGGGGTATTCAGTACCTTGTTCAGATTTTTCATGGACTGAACCGAAATTGAAATGAACAGGTGATTGAGGATGTGGTGAATACTGGGGAAGAAAACAGCCTAACTCATCCACTGGGTCGAGCTTACCCAATGCGGGAGTTCCAATAAGAACTGGTGAGCAGAGTTCAACAAGGTACGATTCCATACAAGGAGATACTTCCGGGTTGCACCTGTTAAGACTTACCTCAAGATATTCAATTCGTGCGTGATGATGCAGCACATCTACGGCAGAAGTACCTTTTGTTGGCGTCAATTCTTGGTACTGGGGTTTTGACTCACCCACGTCGAAGTCCTCTCTGGAAGTTGGCGTCAGAGGTTGGTCAGGTGGAATCCGCAGATCAACGGCTTCAATCTATAAGGTGGCAATACATTTTTTTTTTTTTTTATGAGGATGGATTTTCATTTTGAGGCATATCAATGAAAACACTCTGGTACAGTCGGATATGACGGATAGCTTACCTCCTGATTCACCAATATCGGTCGCTGAAGAGCAAGCTGTAATAGCATTTTCCCCCTCGAAGTCATTTTGCGCAGTAACTCAAATAAAGTACTCGTACGAGGAAAAAAAAGGCGAAAAAATGGCGAGAGAGAAGACGAGGTATGGTTGATGGCACAGCTGGATAAACAGCTGGATAATCAGATGAAACAAGCAAACGGGGTCCAAGCGCCACTCGTAGTGGCGCTTAGACTCTTTTTTGTACAATTACAATGAAGCCTGGAGATATAGACTCTTGTTGCGAAATTCAGAATGGCTCATTATGAGGATGGCGCTTAGACCCTTAGCACCCTGTTACAGTTTGGAAGAATAGAGGGCGCTAAAATCGTAAAAAATGAAAGCTCTTGATGAGACGAATCCAGAGATACCGAATACTCATTTTTGAAAAAAAGGAGCTTGGACCCTTGTTGCATAACACCGTCCAACTGTGAGGCACTCTTTTTCATCTGAATTGACTGTTAGGTAAACGTTTTTGGATCCTTTCTCTGCCAAAACCTTATTCCCTTTGGGGTTTAAAAAAAGGCTGTCTCGTCTCCGTTGAAGACACGCAGGGGGTCATTTAAAATTTCCATCAAGCCCTTATCCTTCAAAAAAGTCTCCACCTCATCACGCCAAGACGACAGCCGTTCCTTTGTTACAGATGCTCTACTAATTGTAAGATTTTCTGCAGTTCTAATAGATATTGTGGGGTTTCGTTTAAGAAATCCAGCCAACCACTTTTGGCCAGGCCGCCCGTTTTTGAAGGTATTTTCCCTCCCCAAGGTCTTGACCAATTCTTTCACACTGTCACATAGTGGGGTAATTGCGTACCTGTTTTGACGAAATTCAACTTCTTCAGCCTCTGGTAGGGAGGGGGTTATTCAGAATTTTATTTTTTTTATTTCATCTTTTAGCGGCGTTTCTCTAGATTACAAATCACCCAAAGAATTTTAAAAAACTATTTTTTTCATGGTTGTATTGCTATTTTTTTAAAACCACCTCCGAAGTACACATTTGCCCCACAAGTTGGGGCAAATGTGTACGCCGCATGGAAATCCTATACAATTAAGTTGTTTTGCTGTTGGGGCAAATGTGTACAAAAGAGCAGTTAAGGACAAAAAATTCTGTATATGATTTTTTTATTTCCGAATTTTCCAGTGGAAGCTATGCACTTTTTTTGTTGCCCACCTTCTGTCCTCTCTTAATTGGCTCTCTTAATCAGGTAGGGCAGTGAACCATTCTTCTGGATCACTAGGCAGGTCGTTTTCGCTCCGAACACTGATGTCACTAATTCTACTCATTTCATCATCCGAGGTTTCAGGAGATGGGGCTTTCTTTTTCTGTCTTTTATTTTGATTTTTCTCTGCTGTTTGCCTCTTCTTCTTTTCCTTCTTCTTCTCCTCTGCTTCTCTAGCAGCCTCAGCTTCTTCTCGCATTCTTTTCAATGTTTCTTCAGTTGTGACCACTTCAGCCCCGTTTGCTACCTTTTTTTTCTTTTTGGTAGAGGTTTCTTTTGGCGTCTGTTTCACACAATCGAGAAGAAGATCTTCAAAACTCTGTTTGCTGCTTGAACTGTGGTTCTTGATAGAAGCTAACGATGAATTTTCCACTGAAGTATGTAGGATGGTAGGTCCTGACTGTGGCACAGGTTGAGTCGAAGTGGAAGGTGTGGGGGGATCTGAAATGTTTTCTCGTAAGCTTTGTTGATGGCGGTCCCATCTTTCCAGTGCTTGAGGGTGAAATTTGTTTCTTGGAACTACATCCCGGTTGAAAGGGCTGATGCCACATCCCTCAAATCCACTTTTTATTATATCGTCTGACAACTGTAACCATGTCTGTCCCAACATGATTGAAAACTCTTTTTTGCTTACTTTCCGTCCTAAATTTTTTCTTTGCCAAGTGACGAGTTTTTCGTCCCATTTAACTTTGAACGAACGAAATACTGCCTTGTCTAATGGCTGCAGAAAATGTGTAGTGTGGGGAGGGAGTTTGAGAATAATGACATTTTCTTTCAGAGCCTCTTCAATCACTTCAGGACTAACGTGAGTGGAATGCCCATCATAAATTACCAACACTGGTCTCTCTGACCCTAGTGCAGGTATCAAATGTTTCTTGAAATAATTTTTGAATATTTCAGTCGTTATCCAGCCATTGTCACTTGCTGTGTATGAGGTCCCTGGATACCCTGATCCTACAGGAGCTAACCATTCATCCCAGACATTTTTAGCTTTGAATATTATGAGGGGAGGAGCCTTTGAGCCATCTGCGTTAAATGCTGCCAGTACTGTCGTATTATCTTTCCCCCCTCCACTAGTAATACGGGATGAGGGAGTGTTCTTGGCACCAACAACTTTGGTGCGTGAAGGGTCAGAGCAAAATGATGACTCATCTAAATTCCATATCAAATGGGGCTTGTCATGCAGTTTATATTGGGTCAAAAGTCCTTCCAACAAGTCAAAATATTCTCCCACTACAAACGGATCGGTCATCTTTTTCCTTACATATTCCAGGGGTTCAGGTTTTTTTATTGATAACCTATGACGAGCTTTGAAGTTAAGGAACCAGTCTTCACCTGGGCGGTTGTCAGTAAAAGGGGTTTTCATTTTGTTTGACTCAACATACAACTTTACTACTTCCAACACTTCCTTTCTTGACAAACCGAAACCCCATTTTTCCATTGTCTTCAAAGCCGAAGCGAGTTTTTCTTCTTCAGCTGCTGGAATCGCAGTCGTTCTACCTCGAACACAACCTTTTTCCTTACCTCTAGTACCGTTAAGCCTTGAATACAGCGTCATCCTCGGAATGCCATAAAGCTGGTGTGCTCTGTGGGCAGTCATAGTACCTCGACGAATGTCTTCAAGTACTTGGTCCAGTAACTCAGTGCTGTACTTCTTAGGAATGTTCTTTGCAACATATTTTCGAGGCATCTTCTTCCTGAAAACAAACAGAATCAATTAATTTATTGTGAGGAGGTCAATCAAACATTTGGGAACAAAAATATAAGCCCTAATAAGATTGTAAAAGTCTAATAAGGAGTGGGTGAATGTGTATTCTATGTAAATTTTGCTTGGGGTAAATGTGTACTGTAGTACACATTTGCCCCAGGAAAAAATACACATTTACCCCGTGACTGAAAACAAACCGGGGTAAATGTATACCCCAACATTATGTACAGGTAAACATTAATTTAACTTATCTGCAGCCATTAATGAAGAAAACAACTTACCTTCAAGTGATTTATCCAAGAACTAATCAAATCTAGCTGAAAATGGTGATCCTGCAGCACTGTAAACAGAAGTCCACGAAATGTGATTCAACGAAAAAAATACACTGCCAAGGTGATGGTACAGGAGCTTCCTCGTCACAATCAGAGTGACACATTATAAAATAGAACAGACTCGGAAGCAAAATAACATAACATTACATTACATTACATTACATAACATTACATAACGTGAAATATACATATTACATAACATTACATTACATAACATAACATTACATAACATTACATGAAATATACATATTACATAACATTACGTCCATAATACATTACGTCCATTATACATAATTGTGAAAGTTATGCGTGTTTGAAGAATTTCACGTTAGCGCATGCGCAGGGCGAATCGCTGGCTCTATCATGTTGAAATTTATATGGGACCTCAATGGGCCCTACCCGCTTAATCCCTGAGAATTACATTGAAATTGGGTGAAATCTTTGGTTACTACGGCTGTAACAAGGAAATTGAATCCATTTCACGCCAGCGCATGCGCAGAGCGCACCGAGGGTCCGATCATGCTGAAATTCATACTGGAACTCACTAGGCCTTGTCCAAACAACTCTTGAAAATTTGAGCGAAATTGAATCAAAATTGTGAAAGTTATGCGTGTTTGTTGAATTTAACGTTAGCGCATGCGCAGGGCGTACCGCTTGATCAATCATGTTGAAATTTGTATGGGACCTCAAGGGGCCTTATACTCACCATCCCTCAGAATTTGAGCTGAATCAATTCAAAATCGTGGAAGTTATGGCTGTAACAAGGAAATGCGGACAGACAGACTCACAGACCGACAGACACGGAACCAAATTTGTTCAGTAGGCTTTGAAACGCAAAATGCAAGTGGAAATTTTGATTTCTGAAGACAAAAATTTTTTGGCTCACGAAAGTGAACACAATGCTTCCACTGCTTCGCAGACTCGGAAGCAAAAACACCTGACGAAATGGAGGCAGATTGATGAAGCCTTATCATCTGGACATAGGTGCAGCTATCTGAGAAGTGATCACTGAACTACAGGCTTCCAAATGGCGCCACTAGATAGCAGCTAGCTTCAGTTTTTCCTCCTTTTTTCAAATGAGTACACATTTGCCCCAAGTACGCAATTACCCCACTTCACCCTACCTGGGTCGCTGTCACAGGAAACCCAGCTTTTGATGTTCTTTTGATCCACTGGGCCAAGATCTGTTCTTCATTGACTGACAGCACTGAACGTCGCCGTATCCTCCTTTCAAGAGGAGTTTTCCCTCTCACCTTGTACAGCAGAGAGATGCGAGGAACTCCGTGGCGTTTTGCTGCTGTGGCAACTGGTGTACCGAGTTGTACTTCTTTCACAGCATCTGCCATTTGCTGGGTTGTGTACTTCCACATTTGACCTTTGATAGGTGGCATGGCTGCATTCAATCTGTCAAAATGATAAGACACTACCTATTAGGTAAGAACCACCGCAATTTTAAATTCCTGTACCTAACAGTATTGAAGAGGTGGCAGGGTGGATATAAAAACAAAAAGATAAGTTATATGTCAACTTTAGGAACCAAATGTCAACATTGGGAACAGGCGATGTCAACCTAAGGTTCCACTTCGCTGAATGAAAAAATTCAAGGATCTCGATATTCTACAAAATTATTTCAACCCAAATATCACCTTAGAAACTCAAACAACAGTTTTCCCAAACGTTGACAGTGTGTCAACATTAGGACACAAACCTATTTCATGGAACCTAATGTTGACACCTAACATAACCACGTTTTTCTATTGAAATTAAAGGTTTTGATGCGTACGTATTCTTCCTTGTGTTATTCATAGAGCAGACGATGCGAAAATTTAATTTTTACACATAATAATTATTTACTTGAAAAGTCTGGATTCGTTTACTAGCACGAGACACAGGATATCCGCCGCTGACGTGACTGATACAGCTGTCATCGGTTTCAAATCACCCAGACAATTTCGACAACGTTATTATAACCACTGAAGTCGGTCAACCTCAATACTTACATTCTTATCTGTAGAATGACGCCACTTTCAAGTGTGTACAGTGCCTCAGTAGGTACCTTATTCTTGCGTTTTGAAATTAAAGTCAACAATAGGCGGTTTTACCCTAGTCAGGTATGAAAAATGTATCAAATTATGGTACCTGGTAAGAAAATAAAAAAAGGTAGGTAGGTGTACCAAATTAAACAAAATTTTACCATACCTGATATAATCGTTTTTATCAAATGATTGAAATACGTATATAAACAGAGAAAAAACGAATGAGTAATATCCCTGCAGACTAGTACCTACTTCAGACTCATTGAGAAATATAAAATGTAGGCAAGAAAAAATAAAAAATCTACTGGGTGACTTGGTACAACTTCGAACTTCATCAAGTTGTAAATATATGTCAAAAATCAACAATAAAGTGATAACTTTTGTTTGAAACATGTTACGCTACTTCTTCTACAGAACCCACCTTTTGAAATTGTTTTATTTGCACCCTTTGTATTTTTAATTTTTTTTTAAGTGCTAATTTCCAAGGGTGGGATGACTTGGCAACCCCATTCCAAACGCCTCAATTTTCATTTTTAGATACTCCAGGGGCGTCTTGGAACTCTGTTATGATTTTTTTATAAGGTTGTAGCAGAATTTCCATTTAAAAAAAAGTATTTTATTATAAAATCACAAAAACCATCCATTATCACAGAAGTTGGATCAAAAAAATTCAGACTCACGTTTTTTATCACAGAATATCACAGGTATATATATATGTAATAATTATGAATAGTTCCCTTCTCAATTAGAAAAAAAAAATTGTAGAGCGATTACAAAGGTTCATTATTGAAAATAAGGCAAAATTTATTACAGATAAGGACCTTATGTCTTTTTGCTGTCCTTTTGAAAAATGGACAATTTGAGACACTGTTCTGAATAAAACTATTAGAATAAATGTGGCAACAGAAAAATACCTACTACCTGCAAACTATGGCAACAACAAAAATGGCAAAACTGTTAGGTAGGTAATAACATGCACTACGTAATAAAATTCAAGAGCAAAAACGAAATTGGGCTACTATAACGCCACTTGTTAGTCTTCAATTGAGAATGCATATCTGCCTCGCTTAACGAAAATAGGTTCAATTTTTTTTACAACTTGTGAAATGCCAATCATGCAACCATCAGGTATATTTGGGTAGACGTAAATGTTGCTTCCTTTAGAGGATTTCCTAAAAAAATGAACATTTAATCTTCGAGTCATGGAAACTCATTACAGTGCCCGCTCTCTTCATAGAGGTGGCTTTTCCCCTTAGTTTAAATGGAAATTCAGCAAGGATGAAATCATTCCCCTTCAGGTCTGTTAACCGCAGTGTAGGGCGGCTAGTGCTTGGCTGTTCCTCAGGGATCACTTGATCTCCATGTTCTGAAGTACCTAGTATCATCTCTGTCTCTGGCTGCTGCGTCCCCCACTTCGGCTTCTGGGGCATCACTGCTCTCATTGTCCTGAATATGGTCATTTGTATCCTCATCCTCAGATTCTTTGTCACCCATGCTTGTCACACTCCTACCAGGAGGAACATTCAGTTTTCTTTTCCTCCTCCTAACTTGTGACGTTTCGGACATACACAAATTGCGAATAAACAGTTCAAACGAATTCTCCATTATGTCATTAATTTCATCGTCGATCTGTGGTCTCTTCGCCCATAATGTTATAATTCGCCATGTCATATATGGTTATTGCCATGGTCGAGAAAACACGCCACTTCTACAATTATTCATTCCAATCTGAGTTTTCGTTGAATAAATTGAAATAATAGAATTGCCTCGAATAATAGGCTTTATTCAACGAAAACTCAGATTGGAATATCTACGGCCCGCACGTTTATCGGCGGATCCAACCTCAAGCACCGCTCAAGAGGAATTCCTCCATTGGAAGAAGACGTTTCGAAACTTCAAATTTCAAGTTCGTACTTTACCTTCAAACCAACGTATCACAATGGCGAGTTCCGCCCTGTCCTCAACAGTAGAAGGATGTTGTAAGGTCAAATTGAGAATTCAAGAACACATTCACGAAAATGTTACGCTTCTCATCATGAAAAACCTTTGTGCTGGTGTCATAATCTGACATGACTTATTAGCAGGGCACTGTTCACTTGAAATGAAATTGGGAGGACTTGAGGCTCCACTTTCTATATGTAATCTAGCAGCAGCTAATGTGCCACCTATTTCACTCTTCACGAACCTTACTCCTGACTGCAAACCGATCGCTATTAAATCACGTTTTTATTCCAAAGAAGACACCGAATTCATTAAATCCGAAATTTCGAAATTGATAGCAGATGGGGTGATAGAGGAGAGCATATCGCCCTGGAGAGCTCAAGTGTTGGTAGTCAAGAGCGAAGTAAGGAAGAAAAGAATGTGCATAGATTATTCCCAGACTATTAATAGGTACACTCAGCTTGACGCTTATCCCATACCCAAAATAGAGAACATTATCGAACAAGTATCGAAGAACAACGTATTCAGCAGTATAGATCTAAAATCTGCATATCATCAAGTTCCGATTTTGGAGAGCGAAAAATTGTTTACTGCTTTTGAAGCCGACGGTACTCTGTATCAATTTAAACGTATCCCTTTCGGTGTCACAAATGGAGTACCGGCCTTTCAGAAATTCATCAATACGATAATCAAACGGGAAAACCTAAAGGAGACCTATGCCTATCTAGATGATGTGACAGTTTGCGGCAAGACTCCGGAAGAACACGATGATAATCTCGAGGCTTTCCTAAAAGCAGTCAGAAAATATAATTTAACCATTAACGAACAAAAGTCAAAATATTCACAAACGAACGTCAATCTACTAGGATACAATATTGTAGATAATACTATCAAACAAGATGGGGACCGATTGCAACCACTCCGTGAGATGCCTGCTCCGAAAAATGCAAAGGAACTCAAACGGCTCTTAGGAATGTTCGCTCATTTTGCAAAGTGAATTCCCAAGTTTTCAGATAAAATTCGTCCACTTGTTCTAACAAAATCTTTTCCATTAGCACCAGATGTACAAGAGTTCTAATAGAGACCCTTAAAGATTGTTATGAAAATATACTATAATTTTATAATAATAAAATTATTAAATAATAATAAATAAATTAATTAATCTATTGAAGGAAATTACTATTATTTTAGAATTACATTTATGATTATTTAGTAAGCAGTATTCTTTTAATTTGTTGATCAAGTCGTCCTTGTTTGTTCTCAATATACCCAATATGTCGTCGTCTCACCTCTCAACAGGTCATACTCATTTCACTCCCTCATATCATTTTCTATATTATTTTGTTTCAAAGAGAATTCTATTTTATTTTAATATTGAGACTTATAACATGGTGTCAGAAGTGGGATTAATTACGGAAAGATCATCGTAGCAAAAGGGATCATCGCTTCTTTTCGAACCTCTGAACGAGAGTATTCGTTATAGTGGAACGGAAACCTTCGACAGCGTAAGAGATGAATCGTTCGTGCCGTATCGTCGGAAGGTCCCGGTACTTCACTGGAGAAAAGCGGCCCAACATGTCAAAATTATCATTGCGTGTATCGAGCCAGTGGGGGAAAGGCGTCCCATCTGGACTAAGGTAACACAACCCTGGACTGGTGCGACGTCTACGGACGTGCTGTCCAAAGATGGTTGACACGCTAGTTATGATGCGGGAAAACGTCTCCTGGGATAAAACATCAGGGATCGATTCACGCAGAGGGTAACCAGGTATAGCGTTCGCTTCGATGAAACAGCTATTACTCTGGAATGTTTTTTGTTTTACGTCACGGAAGTACTTCATGACATATTGCCCCTCTAAGTTTTTCAGGCTATTATTGACCATAGCCTCCAACTGAGGCTCAAAACGTAACACGCCTGGAAGGGAAGCATCAGACGGAAAGTTAATACGCGCATATTTGTTGCGTGCCTCTGGATTGGCTGGGTCGTAGTATCTATAGCCTAGTAAGTCTTGTGTAGGTATGGCGCCGTCGGGCAACAGGATTGGAGGCAGTGGGGGTAAAGCTTGCGTCCCTGGAGCTCTCAATTCGTTAGCTACCATCCGACTCGTGATGAGCGGGGAAATGTAGCACTCGTATGCGTTATGCGTTGCCTCGTTGACAGATCCGAAAGAACCAGACGGACAAACTAGTTCATTGTCGTCATAAAGTGGTCCACGTGGAACGGCTATGTCGGGGATGTTGATACACAACTTGTCGCCGCCGGTAGTGATTTCATCGGCTATGTATGTGAAGTAGTCATAAATGGGTCCTGGGATTAGGGATTCATCAGGAAATATATCTCTTGCCCATTGTTGTGTGAAGTTCGTATTTTGACTCACTTCCTTTATCCTGTCTATAACGACGGCATTCAACTTCGTCGTGATATAATGGGTATATACTGACAGTGGCATTTCCTTCACTGTTCTGGGGTTGATTCTCAGGAACTCGGTATACGTCTGATCAATCACATTTAAGAGGCCGGAGAAGTCGAAGTTTTGGCAGTAAACAGCGGTAAGCGGCGTCGCTGGACTTAGAGTAGTAATTTCGTAGTTGATTTCTTCAACACGATTCTTCGCTTCTGTCTCGGCTATGGTCGGTTTGTTGGTGGAGTAGTCCTTCTTCAGACCTTGGGGTTGTGGTCTGGAATTACGGGACTTGTTGTCCTTCCAAGCTTTTGATCTGTTTGTTTGCTTTGGAGGGACACGGCGATCTTCGAATTCTCGACTCGCCTCATACCAGTCGTCCGATCTTTCCCTATTGTAGTTGTAAGCACGGAATTGATTCCGCTCGCCTCTAGAGCTTACTCTAGGAATTTGAGCTTCATCGTCTTCGTTAACTTCAACGTTGCGCGTTCTTCGGTTTGCACCGGTAAGGCCTGGCCTGCTCATTTTATGTACAGTTGCACAAAAATGGAATACCGAAAGTGGTGTTAAAATTGTTGGAAATATTTTGAAAAAATGCCACGATTCAGGTTCAGATCCTTATCTTGCACTACTGCACTACAAAAATGCGCCAAAAGGTGAAATGTAATCTCCTGCTCAATTGTTGATGTTGCGACGCCTGCGTTGCACATGACCAATTAGCGAAAACCTTTTAAAACCAAAAGTAATAAATTCTAATACGCAAATGTCATTAGCTAAAATTAGGCAAGATAATTA
This sequence comes from Leptopterna dolabrata, assembly GCA_954871275.1. NCBI lineage: Eukaryota > Metazoa > Arthropoda > Insecta > Hemiptera > Miridae > Leptopterna > Leptopterna dolabrata. Next base: position 61,569,279 of record OX940977.1, on the reverse strand, counting down.
AAAAAAAATACTTTGATAGAAAGAATGTAAAGGCATTGCCACAACTACAATCTGGAGATTCAGTGCATTACAAGCTAAAACCAAATGGTCACTGGATTCCAGGTACGATTATCAGGCCAGCAGGTGTGAGGTCGTATGTAATTCGCAACAAAGAAGGTTCAGAATATGTCAGAAATAGGAAATTTATATTAAAGAATCCTACACCAATTTTAAAAGATATTGAAACTACATACATGGACTCATACGTTAACTTTAACGAACCTTGCGATAATGTCAAAAAAATGGGAGATTGTAAACAACTTACTAGTCCGTCTAATTCTACTTCTAGTAGTTGTTCACCGAACCGTACTAGCATCTCACATAGTACTACTTCTAAATCTACGGAAGAGAATGTCAGTTTGACTCCGCTTCGAGTTAGTAGTAGGATCACTAAACCTGTTAAACGGTTTTCATTTTCTGAATTTGAAAAGCCTAAGTCAAATAAATAATTTTCTAGATTTCTATAGTTTGTTGTAAAAAAAAAAAAAAAAAGAAAGAGCGTGTTATGAAAATATACTATAATTTTATAATAATAAAATTATTAAATAATAATAAATTAATTAATTAATCTATTGATGGAAATTACTATTATTTTAGAATTACATTTATGATTATTTAGTAAGCAGTATTCTTTTAATTTGTTGATCAAGTCGTCCTTGTTTGTTCTCAATATACCCAATATGTCGTTGTCTCACCTCTCAACAGGTCATACTCATTTCACTCCCTCATATCATTTTCTATATTATTTTGTTTCAAAGAGAATTCTATTTTATTTTAATATTGAGACTTATAACATGGTGTCAGAAGTGGGATTCATTACGGAAAGATCATCGTAGCAAAAGGGATCATCGCTTCTTTTCGAACCTCTGAACGAGAGTATTCGTTATAGTGGAACGGAAACCTTCGACAGCGTAAGAGATGAATCGTTCGTGCCGTATCGTCGGAAGGTCCCGGTACTTCACTGGAGAAAAGCGGCCCAACATGTCAAAATTATCATTGCGTGTATCGAGCCAGTGGGGGAAAGGCGTCCCATCTGGACTAAGGTAACACAACCCTGGACTGGTGCGACGTCTACGGACGTGCTGTCCAAAGATGGTTGACACGCTAGTTATGATGCGGGAAAACGTCTCCTGGGATAAAACATCAGGGATCGATTCACGCAGAGGGTAACCAGGTATAGCGTTCGCTTCGATGAAACAGCTATTACTCTGGAATGTTTTTTGTTTTACGTCACGGAAGTACTTCATGACATATTGCCCCTCTAAGTTTTTCAGGCTATTATTGACCATAGCCTCCAACTGAGGCTCAAAACGTAACACGCCTGGAAGGGAAGCATCAGACGGAAAGTTAATACGCGCATATTTGTTGCGTGCCTCTGGATTGGCTGGGTCGTAGTATCTATAGCCTAGTAAGTCTTGTGTAGGTATGGCGCCGTCGGGCAACAGGATTGGAGGCAGTGGGGGTAAAGCTTGCGTCCCTGGAGCTCTCAATTCGTTAGCTACCATCCGACTCGTGATGAGCGGGGAAATGTAGCACTCGTATGCGTTATGCGTTGCCTCGTTCACAGATCCGAAAGAACCAGACGGACAAACTAGTTCATTGTCGTCATAAAGTGGTCCACGTGGAACGGCTATGTCGGGGATGTTGATACACAACTTGTCGCCGCCGGTAGTGATTTCATCGGCTATGTATGTGAAGTAGTCATAAATGGGTCCTGGGATTAGGGATTCATCAGGAAATATATCTCTTGCCCATTGTTGTGTGAAGTTCGTATTTTGACTCACTTCCTTTATCCTGTCTATAACGACGGCATTCAACTTCGTCGTGATATAATGGGTATATACTGACAGTGGCATTTCCTTCACTGTTCTGGGGTTGATTCTCAGGAACTCGGTATACGTCTGATCAATCACATTTAAGAGGCCGGAGAAGTCGAAGTTTTGGCAGTACACAGCGGTAAGCGGCGTCGCTGGACTTAGAGTAGTAATTTCGTAGTTGATTTCTTCAACACGATTCTTCGCTTCTGTCTCGGCTATGGTCGGTTTGTTGGTGGAGTAGTCCTTCTTCAGACCTTGGGGTTGTGGTCTGGAATTACGGGACTTGTTGTCCTTCCAAGCTTTTGATCTGTTTGTTTGCTTTGGAGGGACACGGCGATCTTCGAATTCTCGACTCGCCTCATACCAGTCGTCCGATCTTTCCCTATTGTAGTTGTAAGCACGGAATTGATTCCGCTCGCCTCTAGAGCTTACTCTAGGAATTTGAGCTTCATCGTCTTCGTTAACTTCAACGTTGCGCGTTCTTCGGTTTGCACCGGTAAGGCCTGGCCTGCTCATTTTATGTACAGTTGCACAAAAATAGAATACCGAAAGTGGTGTTAAAATTGTTGGAAATATTTTGAATAAATGCCACGATTCAGGTTCAGATCCTTATCTTGCACTACTGCACTACAAAAATGCGCCAAAAGGTGAAATGTCATCTCCTGCTCAATTGTTGATGTCGCGACGCCTGCGTTGCACATTACCATTTAGGGAAAACCTTTTAAAACCAAAAGTAATAAATTCTAATACGCAAATGTCATTAGCTAAAATTAGGCAAGATAATTAAAAAAAAATACTTTGATAGAAAGAATGTAAAGGCATTGCCACAACTACAATCTGGAGGTTCTGTTCGGAAATATTGTTGTGTTGGCGAAACTGCCATCTGTTTGGGTCCCCCCCTCCCTCCCGGATGGATCCGGGAAAAATTATTATTACCGTGCCGACCTGCTGGAGAAGAGTCCAAGATTGTACCGACCTTCCTTCGTCCAAGATTGTACGTCTGAGATCAGCGATGATTCGCTGGATCGCAATAAGCGGGGAAGGAGTAGTTTCGTAAAGAACGTGACTCCTATCGGTGACTCGACCAAAATGGCCGGGAAGTCCTTCGACTAATTCGGGAGACGGGAAAGCCGCAACCTCCATCTTCCACTGTCTAGACGAGAAGTCTTCAATGTCACCAAGACCGCTGATGTAAAGGAGGACGTCTTCTGGTAGAACCATATCGAAGTCACCCAGATAGCTTGTTAGCTCGTGGTACTCCTGTTGGTACCTACCTCTAGACGAATAGATTAGTAAAATCCGCCTCCATAGGGCAATAACGCAATAATAGTGGAAAGCTGAATATGGTAAGTACTTGCTTAATCCACGATCCATCAGAATCTGTGCGTTGTATGACTCTTCGACTATGACCCCGAACTGACTGAAATCGATTTGAAACGTTTTGTCGGCGGTCGAGCGAACGTACCCTGTGACGCCTGGGATAGCCAGGTGATCCGAATTGAGTGGATCGTCACGGTCAACAGAAGGCTTGGTAGACAAGGCCTTCGGTTTGAAGTCGGGGTTGTCCGACTTGGGGTGACGCTGCTGTTTGTTGTGTGTGGACTTTGAAGTAGACGGCGTGGCCGCAGCCTCAAGGACGTTTGACGTTTTTCCGGGTTCTTCTCGGCCCGCAAGCTGATTAGTAACCGGACGGTCAGAGTCCTCTCTGTCGTTCCTCTTCTGTCCCTTGTTGCGATAGTAGTCTTTACCCATCTTGATTGTATTTTCGGCACTGCCTGAAACCGTGATTCTTTAAGAAATTTTGGTTTCAGGCAGTGCATTACAAGCTAAAACCAAATGGTCACTGGATTCCAGGTACGATTATCAGGCCAGCAGGTGTGAGGTCGTATGTAATTCGCAACAAAGAAGGTTCAGAATATGTCAGAAATAGGAAATTTATATTAAAGAATCCTACACCAATTTTAAAAGATATTGAAACTACATACATGGACTCATACGTTAACTTTAACGAACCTTGCGATAATGTCAAAAAAATGGGAGATTGTAAACAACTTACTAGTCCGTCTAATTCTACTTCTAGTAGTTGTTCACCGAACCGTACTAGCATCTCACATAGTACTACTTCTAAATCTACGGAAGAGAATGTCAGTTTGACTCCGCTTCGAGTTAGTAGTAGGATCACTAAACCTGTTAAACGGTTTTCATTTTCTGAATTTGAAAAGACTAAGTCAAATAAATAATTTTCTAGATTTCTATAGTTTGTTGTAAAAAAAAAAAAAGAAAGAGCGTGTTATGAAAATATACTATAATTTTGTAATAATAAAATTATTAAATAATAATAAATAAATTAATTAATCTATTGAAGGAAATTACTATTATTTTAGAATTACATTTATGATTATTTAGTAAGCAGTATTCTTTTAATTTGTTGATCAAGTCGTCCTTGTTCGTTCTCAATATACCCAATATGTCGTCGTCTCACCTCTCAACAGGTCATACTCATTTCACTCCCTCATATCATTTTCTATATTATTTTGTTTCAAAGAGAATTCTATTTTATTTTAATATTGAGACTTATAACATAGTGTCAGAAGTGGGATTCATTACGGAAAGATCATCGTAGCAAAAGGGATCATCGCTTCTTTTCGAACCTCTGAACGAGAGTATTCGTTATAGTGGAACGGAAACCTTCGGCCGCGTAAGAGATGAATCGTTCGTGCCGTATCGTCGGAAGGTCCCGGTACTTCACTGGAGAAAAGCGGCCCAACATGTCAAAATTATCATTGCGTGTATCGAGCCAGTGGGGGAAAGGCGTCCCATCTGGACTAAGGTAACACAACCCTGGACTGGTGCGACGTCTACGGACGTGCTGTCCAAAGATGGTTGACACGCTAGTTATGATGCGGGGAAACGTCTCCTGGGATAAAACATCAGGGATCGATTCACGCAGAGGGTAACCAGGTATAGCGTTCGCTTCGATGAAACAGCTATTACTCTGGAATGTTTTTTGTTTTACGTCACGGAAGTACTTCATGACATATTGCCCCTCTAAGTTTTTCAGGCTATTATTGACCATAGCCTCCAACTGAGGCTCAAAACGTAACACGCCTGGAAGGGAAGCATCAGACGGAAAGTTAATACGCGCATATTTGTTGCGTGCCTCTGGATTGGCTGGGTCGTAGTATCTATAGCCTAGTAAGTCTTGTGTAGGTATGGCGCCGTCGGGCAACAGGATTGGAGGCAGTGGGGGTAAAGCTTGCGTCCCTGGAGCTCTCAATTCGTTAGCTACCATCCGACTCGTGATGAGCGGGGAAATGTAGCACTCGTATGCGTTATGCGTTGCCTCGTTCACAGATCCGAAAGAACCAGACGGACAAACTAGTTCATTGTCGTCATAAAGTGGTCCACGTGGAACGGCTATGTCGGGGATGTTGATACACAACTTGTCGCCGCCGGTAGTGATTTCATCGGCTATGTATGTGAAGTAGTCATAAATGGGTCCTGGGATTAGGGATTCATCAGGAAATATATCTCTTGCCCATTGTTGTGTGAAGTTCGTATTTTGACTCACTTCCTTTATCCTGTCTATAACGACGGCATTCAACTTCGTCGTGATATAATGGGTATATACTGACAGTGGCATTTCCTTCACTGTTCTGGGGTTGATTCTCAGGAACTCGGTATACGTCTGATCAATCACATTTAAGAGGCCGGAGAAGTCGAAGTTTTGGCAGTACACAGCGGTAAGCGGCGTCGCTGGACTTAGAGTAGTAATTTCGTAGTTGATTTCTTCAACACGATTCTTCGCTTCTGTCTCGGCTATGGTCGGTTTGTTGGTGGAGTAGTCCTTCTTCAGACCTTGGGGTTGTGGTCTGGAATTACGGGACTTGTGGTCCTTCCAAGCTTTTGATCTGTTTGTTTGCTTTGGAGGGACACGGCGATCTTCGAATTCTCGACTCGCCTCATACCAGTCGTCCGATCTTTCCCTATTGTAGTTGTAAGCACGGAATTGATTCCGCTCGCCTCTAGAGCTTACTCTAGGAATTTGAGCTTCATCGTCTTCGTTAACTTCAACGTTGCGCGTTCTTCGGTTTGCACCGGTAAGGCCTGGCCTGCTCATTTTATGTACAGTTGCACAAAAATAGAATACCGAAAGTGGTGTTAAAATTGTTGGAAATATTTTGAATAAATGCCACGATTCAGGTTCAGATCCTTATCTTGCACTACTGCACTACAAAAATGCGCCAAAAGGTGAAATGTCATCTCCTGCTCAATTGTTGATGTCGCGACGCCTGCGTTGCACATTACCAATTAGCGAAAACCTTTTAAAACCAAAAGTAATAAATTCTAATACGCAAATGTCATTAGCTAAAATTAGGCAAGATAATTTAAAAAAAATACTTTGATAGAAAGAATGTAAAGGCATTGCCACAACTACAATCTGGAGGTTCTGTTCGGAAATATTGTTGTGTTGGCGGAACTGCCATCTGTTTGGGTCCCCCCCTCCCTCCCGGATGGATCCGGGAAAAATTATTATTACCGTGCCGACCTGCTGGAGAAGAGCCGCCTTCCTTCGTCCAAGATTGTACGTCTGAGATCAGCGATGATTCGCTGCATCGCAATAAGCGGGGAAGGAGTAGTTTCGTAAAGAACGTGACTCCTATCGGTGACTCGACCAAAATGGCCGGGAAGTCCTTCGACTAATTCGGGAGACGGGAAAGCCGCAACCTCCATCTTCCACTGTCTAGACGAGAAGTCTTCAATGTCACCAAGACCGCTGACGTAAAGGAGGACGTCTTCTGGTAGAACCATATCGAAGTCACCCAGATAGCTTGTTAGCTCCTGGTACTCCTGTTGGTACCTACCTCTAGACGAATAGATTTGTAAAATCCGCCTCCATAGGGCAATAACGCAATAATAGTGGAAAGCTGAATATGGTAAGTACTTGCTTAATCCACGATCCATCAGAATCTGTGCGTTGTATGACTCTTCGACTATGACCCCGAACTGACTGAAATCGATTTGAAACGTTTTGTCGGCGGTCGAGCGAACGTACCCTGTGACGCCTGGGATAGCCAGGTGATCCGAATTGAGTGGATCGTCACGGTCAACAGAAGGCTTGGTAGACAAGGCCTTCGGTTTGAAGTCGGGGTTGTCCGACTTGGGGTGACGCTGCTGTTTGTTGTGTGTGGACTTTGAAGTAGACGGCGTGGCCGCAGCCTCAAGGACGTTTGACGTTTTTCCGGGTTCTTCTCGGCCCGCAAGCTGATTAGTAACCGGACGGTCAGAGTCCTCTCTGTCGTTCCTCTTCTGTCCCTTGTTGCGATAGTAGTCTTTACCCATCTTGATTGTATTTTCGGCACTGCCTGAAACCGTGATTCTTTAAGAAATTTTGGTTTCAGGCAGTGCATTACAAGCTAAAACCAAATGGTCACTGGATTCCAGGTACGATTATCAGGCCAGCAGGTGTGAGGTCGTATGTAATTCGCAACAAAGAAGGTTCAGAATATGTCAGAAATAGGAAATTTATATTAAAGAATCCTACACCAATTTTAAAAGATATTGAAACTACATACATGGACTCATACGTTAACTTTAACGAACCTTGCGATAATGTCAAAAAAATGGGAGATTGTAAACAACTTACTAGTCCGTCTAATTCTACTTCTAGTAGTTGTTCACCGAACCGAACTAGCATCTCACATAGTACTACTTCTAAATCTACGGAAGAGAATGTCAGTTTGACTCCGCTTCGAGTTAGTAGTAGGATCACTAAACCTGTTAAACGGTTTTCATTTTCTGAATTTGAAAAGACTAAGTCAAATAAATAATTTTCTAGATTTCTATAGTTTGTTGTAAAAAAAAAAAAAAAGAAAGAGCGTGTTATGAAAATATACTATAATTTTGTAATAATAAAATTATTAAATAATAATAAATAAATTAATTAATCTATTGAAGGAAATTACTATTATTTTAGAATTACATTTATGATTATTTAGTAAGCAGTATTCTTTTAATTTGTTGATCAAGTCGTCCTTGTTTGTTCTCAATATACCCAATATGTCGTCGTCTCACCTCTCAACAGGTCATACTCATTTCACTCCCTCATATCATTTTCTATATTATTTTGTTTCAAAGAGAATTCTATTTTATTTTAATATTGAGACTTATAACATAGTGTCAGAAGTGGGATTCATTACGGAAAGATCATCGTAGCAAAAGGGATCATCGCTTCTTTTCGAACCTCTGAACGAGAGTATTCGTTATAGTGGAACGGAAACCTTCGGCCGCGTAAGAGATGAATCGTTCGTGCCGTATCGTCGGAAGGTCCCGGTACTTCACTGGAGAAAAGCGGCCCAACATGTCAAAATTATCATTGCGTGTATCGAGCCAGTGGGGGAAAGGCGTCCCATCTGGACTAAGGTAACACAACCCTGGACTGGTGCGACGTCTACGGACGTGCTGTCCAAAGATGGTTGACACGCTAGTTATGATGCGGGGAAACGTCTCCTGGGATAAAACATCAGGGATCGATTCACGCAGAGGGTAACCAGGTATAGCGTTCGCTTCGATGAAACAGCTATTACTCTGGAATGTTTTTTGTTTTACGTCACGGAAGTACTTCATGACATATTGCCCCTCTAAGTTTTTCAGGCTATTATTGACCATAGCCTCCAACTGAGGCACAAAACGTAACACGCCTGGAAGGGAAGCATCAGACGGAAAGTTAATACGCGCATATTTGTTGCGTGCCTCTGGATTGGCTGGGTCGTAGTATCTATAGCCTAGTAAGTCTTGTGTAGGTATGGCGCCGTCGGGCAACAGGATTGGAGGCAGTGGGGGTAAAGCTTGCGTCCCTGGAGCTCTCAATTCGTTAGCTACCATCCGACTCGTGATGAGCGGGGAAATGTAGCACTCGTATGCGTTATGCGTTGCCTCGTTCACAGATCCGAAAGAACCAGACGGACAAACTAGTTCATTGTCGTCATAAAGTGGTCCACGTGGAACGGCTATGTCGGGGATGTTGATAGACAACTTGTCGCCGCCGGTAGTGATTTCATCGGCTATGTATGTGAAGTAGTCATAAATGGGTCCTGGGATTAGGGATTCATCAGGAAATATATCTCTTGCCCATTGTTGTGTGAAGTTCGTATTTTGACTCACTTCCTTTATCCTGTCTATAACGACGGCATTCAACTTCGTCGTGATATAATGGGTATATACTGACAGTGGCATTTCCTTCACTGTTCTGGGGTTGATTCTCAGGAACTCGGTATACGTCTGATCAATCACATTTAAGAGGCCGGAGAAGTCGAAGTTTTGGCAGTACACAGCGGTAAGCGGCGTCGCTGGACTTAGAGTAGTAATTTCGTAGTTGATTTCTTCAACACGATTCTTCGCTTCTGTCTCGGCTATGGTCGGTTTGTTGGTGGAGTAGTCCTTCTTCAGACCTTGGGGTTGTGGTCTGGAATTACGGGACTTGTTGTCCTTCCAAGCTTTTGATCTGTTTGTTTGCTTTGGAGGGACACGGCGATCTTCGAATTCTCGACTCGCCTCATACCAGTCGTCCGATCTTTCCCTATTGTAGTTGTAAGCACGGAATTGATTCCGCTCGCCTCTAGAGCTTACTCTAGGAATTTGAGCTTCATCGTCTTCGTTAACTTCAACGTTGCGCGTTCTTCGGTTTGCACCGGTAAGGCCTGGCCTGCTCATTTTATGTACAGTTGCACAAAAATAGAATACCGAAAGTGGTGTTAAAATTGTTGGAAATATTTTGAAAAAATGCCACGATTCAGGTTCAGATCCTTATCTTGCACTACTGCGCTACAAAAATGCGCCAAAAGGTGAAATGTCATCTCCTGCTCAATTGTTGATGTCGCGACGCCTGCGTTGCACATTACCATTTAGGGAAAACCTTTTAAAACCAAAAGTAATAAATTCTAATACGCAAATGTCATTAGCTAAAATTAGGCAAGATAATTAAAAAAAAATACTTTGATAGAAAGAATGTAAAGGCATTGCCACAACTACAATCTGGAGGTTCTGTTCGGAAATATTGTTGTGTTGGCGAAACTGCCATCTGTTTGGGTACCCCCCTCCCTCCCGGATGGATCCGGGAAAAATTATTATTACCGTGCCGACCTGCTGGAGAAGAGTCCAAGATTGTACCGACCTTCCTTCGTCCAAGATTGTACGTCTGAGATCAGCGATGATTCGCTGGATCGCAATAAGCGGGGAAGGAGTAGTTTCGTAAAGAACGTGACTCCTATCGGTGACTCGACCAAAATGGCCGGGAAGTCCTTCGACTAATTCGGGAGACGGGAAAGCCGCAACCTCCATCTTCCACTGTCTAGACGAGAAGTCTTCAATGTCACCAAGACCGCTGATGTAAAGGAGGACGTCTTCTGGTAGAACCATATCGAAGTCACCCAGATAGCTTGTTAGCTCGTGGTACTCCTGTTGGTACCTACCTCTAGACGAATAGATTAGTAAAATCCGCCTCCATAGGGCAATAACGCAATAATAGTGGAAAGCTGAATATGGTAAGTACTTGCTTAATCCACGATCCATCAGAATCTGTGCGTTGTATGACTCTTCGACTATGACCCCGAACTGACTGAAATCGATTTGAAACGTTTTGTCGGCGGTCGAGCGAACGTACCCTGTGACGCCTGGGATAGCCAGGTGATCCGAATTGAGTGGATCGTCACGGTCAACAGAAGGCTTGGTAGACAAGGCCTTCGGTTTGAAGTCGGGGTTGTCCGACTTGGGGTGACGCTGCTGTTTGTTGTGTGTGGACTTTGAAGTAGACGGCGTGGCCGCAGCCTCAAGGACGTTTGACGTTTTTCCGGGTTCTTCTCGGCCCGCAAGCTGATTAGTAACCGGACGGTCAGAGTCCTCTCTGTCGTTCCTCTTCTGTCCCTTGTTGCGATAGTAGTCTTTACCCATCTTGATTGTATTTTCGGCACTGCCTGAAACCGTGATTCTTTAAGAAATTTTGGTTTCAGGCAGTGCATTACAAGCTAAAACCAAATGGTCACTGGATTCCAGGTACGATTATCAGGCCAGCAGGTGTGAGGTCGTATGTAATTCGCAACAAAGAAGGTTCAGAATATGTCAGAAATAGGAAATTTATATTAAAGAATCCTACACCAATTTTAAAAGATATTGAAACTACATACATGGACTCATACGTTAACTTTAACGAACCTTGCGATAATGTCAAAAAAATGGGAGATTGTAAACAACTTACTAGTCCGTCTAATTCTACTTCTAGTAGTTGTTCACCGAACCGTACTAGCATCTCACATAGTACTACTTCTAAATCTACGGAAGAGAATGTCAGTTTGACTCCGCTTCGAGTTAGTAGTAGGATCACTAAACCTGTTAAACGGTTTTCATTTTCTGAATTTGAAAAGACTAAGTCAAATAAATAATTTTCTAGATTTCTATAGTTTGTTGTAAAAAAAAATAAAAGAAAGAGCGTGTTATGAAAATATACTATAATTTTATAATAATAAAATTATTAAATAATAATAAATAAATAAATTAATCTATTGAAGGAAATTACTATTATTTTAGAATTACATTTATGATTATTTAGTAAGCAGTATTCTTTTAATTTGTTGATCAAGTCGTCCTTGTTTGTTCTCAATATACCCAATATGTCGTCGTCTCACCTCTCAACAGGTCATACTCATTTCACTCCCTCATATCATTTTCTATATTATTTTGTTTCAAAGAGAATTCTATTTTATTTTAATATTGAGACTTATAACATGGTGTCAGAAGTGGGATTCATTACGGAAAGATCATCGTAGCAAAAGGGATCATCGCTTCTTTTCGAACCTCTGAACGAGAGTATTCGTTATAGTGGAACGGAAACCTTCGACAGCGTAAGAGATGAATCGTTCGTGCCGTATCGTCGGAAGGTCCCGGTACTTCACTGGAGACAATCGGCCCAACATGTCAAAATTATCATTGCGTGTATCGAGCCAGTGGGGGAAAGGCGTCCCATCTGGACTAAGGTAACACAACCCTGGACTGGTGCGACGTCTACGGACGTGCTGTCCAAAGATGGTTGACACGCTAGTTATGATGCGGGGAAACGTCTCCTGGGATAAAACATCAGGGATCGATTCACGCAGAGGGTAACCAGGTATAGCGTTCGCTTCGATGAAACAGCTATTACTCTGGAATGTATTTTGTTTTACGTCACGGAAGTACTTCATGACATATTGCCCCTCTAAGTTTTTCAGGCTATTATTGACCATAGCCTCCAACTGAGGCTCAAAACGTAACACGCCTGGAAGGGAAGCATCAGACGGAAAGTTAATACGCGCATATTTGTTGCGTGCCTCTGGATTGGCTGGGTCGTAGTTTCTATAGCCTAGTAAGTCTTGTGTAGGTATGGCGCCGTCGGGCAACAGGATTGGAGGCAGTGGGGGTAAAGCTTGCGTCCCTGGAGCTCTCAATTCGTTAGCTACCATCCGACTCGTGATGAGCGGGGAAATGTAGCACTCGTATGCGTTATGCGTTGCCTCGTTCACAGATCCGAAAGAACCAGACGGACAAACTAGTTCATTGTCGTCATAAAGTGGTCCACGTGGAACGGCTATGTCGGGGATGTTGATAGACAACTTGTCGCCGCCGGTAGTGATTTCATCGGCTATGTATGTGAAGTAGTCATAAATGGGTCCTGGGATTAGGGATTCATCAGTAAATATATCTCTTGCCCATTGTTGTGTGAAGTTCGTATTTTGACTCACTTCCTTTATCCTGTCTATAACGACGGCATTCAACTTCGTCGTGATATAATGGGTATATACTGACAGTGGCATTTCCTTCACTGTTCTGGGGTTGATTCTCAGGAACTCGGTATTCGTCTGATCAATCACATTTAAGAGGCCGGAGAAGTCGAAGTTTTGGCAGTACACAGCGGTAAGCGGCGTCGCTGGACTTAGAGTAGTAATTTCGTAGTTGATTTCTTCAACACGATTCTTTTCTTCTGTCTCGGCTATGGTCGGTTTGTTGGTGGAGTAGTCCTTCTTCAGACCTTGGGGTTGTGGTCTGGAATTACGGGACTTGTTGTCCTTCCAAGCTTTTGATCTGTTTGTTTGCTTTGGAGGGACACGGCGATCTTCGAATTCTCGACTCGCCTCATACCAGTCGTCCGATCTTTCCCTATTGTAGTTGTAAGCACGGAATTGATTCCGCTCGCCTCTAGAGCTTACTCTAGGAATTTGAGCTTCATCGTCTTCGTTAACTTCAACGTTGCGCGTTCTTCGGTTTGCACCGGTAAGGCCTGGCCTGCTCATTTTATGTACAGTTGCACAAAAATAGAATACCGAAAGTGGTGTTAAAATTGTTGGAAATATTTTGAATAAATGCCACGATTCAGGTTCAGATCCTTATCTTGCACTACTGCACTACAAAAATGCGCCAAAAGGTGAAATGTCATCTCCTGCTCAATTGTTGATGTCGCGACGCCTGCGTTGCACATTACCAATTAGCGAAAACCTTTTAAAACCAAAAGTAATAAATTCTAATACGCAAATGTCATTAGCTAAAATTAGGCAAGATAATTTAAAAAAAATACTTTGATAGAAAGAATGTAAAGGCATTGCCACAACTACAATCTGGAGGTTCTGTTCGGAAATATTGTTGTGTTGGCGGAACTGCCATCTGTTTGGGTCCCCCCCTCCCTCCCGGATGGATCCGGGAAAAATTATTATTACCGTGCCGACCTGCTGGAGAAGAGCCGCCTTCCTTCGTCCAAGATTGTACGTCTGAGATCAGCGATGATTCGCTGGATCGCAATAAGCGGGGAAGGAGTAGTTTCGTAAAGAACGTGACTCCTATCGGTGACTCGACCAAAATGGCCGGGAAGTCCTTCGACTAATTCGGGAGACGGGAAAGCCGCAACCTCCATCTTCCACTGTCTAGACGAGAAGTCTTCAATGTCACCAAGACCGCTGATGTAAAGGAGGACGTCTTCTGGTAGAACCATATCGAAGTCACCCAGATAGCTTGTTAGCTCCTGGTACTCCTGTTGGTACCTACCTCTAGACGAATAGATTAGTAAAATCCGCCTCCATAGGGCAATAACGCAATAATAGTGGAAAGCTGAATATGGTAAGTACTTGCTTAATCCACGATCCATCAGAATCTGTGCGTTGTATGACTCTTCGACTATGACCCCGAACTGACTGAAATCGATTTGAAACGTTTTGTCGGCGGTCGAGCGAACGTACCCTGTGACGCCTGGGATAGCCAGGTGATCCGAATTGAGTGGATCGTCACGGTCAACAGAAGGCTTGGTAGACAAGGCCTTCGGTTTGAAGTCGGGGTTGTCCGACTTGGGGTGACGCTGCTGTTTGTTGTGTGTGGACTTTGAAGTAGACGGCGTGGCCGCAGCCTCAAGGACGTTTGACGTTTTTCCGGGTTCTTCTCGGCCCGCAAGCTGATTAGTAACCGGACGGTCAGAGTCCTCTCTGTCGTTCCTCTTCTGTCCCTTGTTGCGATAGTAGTCTTTACCCATCTTGATTGTATTTTCGGCACTGCCTGAAACCGTGATTCTTTAAGAAATTTTGGTTTCAGGCAGTGCATTACAAGCTAAAACCAAATGGTCACTGGATTCCAGGTACGATTATCAGGCCAGCAGGTGTGAGGTCGTATGTAATTCGCAACAAAGAAGGTTCAGAATATGTCAGAAATAGGAAATTTATATTAAAGAATCCTACACCAATTTTAAAAGATATTGAAACTACATACATGGACTCATACGTTAACTTTAACGAACCTTGCGATAATGTCAAAAAAATGGGAGATTGTAAACAACTTACTAGTCCGTCTAATTCTACTTCTAGTAGTTGTTCACCGAACCGTACTAGCATCTCACATAGTACTACTTCTAAATCTACGGAAGAGAATGTCAGTTTGACTCCGCTTCGAGTTAGTAGTAGGATCACTAAACCTGTTAAACGGTTTTCATTTTCTGAATTTGAAAAGACTAAGTCAAATAAATAATTTTCTAGATTTCTATAGTTTGTTGTAAAAAAAAATAAAAGAAAGAGCGTGTTATGAAAATATACTATAATTTTATAATAATAAAATTATTAAATAATAATAAATAAATAAATTAATCTATTGAAGGAAATTACTATTATTTTAGAATTACATTTATGATTATTTAGTAAGCAGTATTCTTTTAATTTGTTGATCAAGTCGTCCTTGTTTGTTCTCAATATACCCAATATGTCGTCGTCTCACCTCTCAACAGGTCATACTCATTTCACTCCCTCATATCATTTTCTATATTATTTTGTTTCAAAGAGAATTCTATTTTATTTTAATATTGAGACTTATAACATGGTGTCAGAAGTGGGATTCATTACGGAAAGATCATCGTAGCAAAAGGGATCATCGCTTCTTTTCGAACCTCTGAACGAGAGTATTCGTTATAGTGGAACGGAAACCTTCGACAGCGTAAGAGATGAATCGTTCGTGCCGTATCGTCGGAAGGTCCCGGTACTTCACTGGAGACAATCGGCCCAACATGTCAAAATTATCATTGCGTGTATCGAGCCAGTGGGGGAAAGGCGTCCCATCTGGACTAAGGTAACACAACCCTGGACTGGTGCGACGTCTACGGACGTGCTGTCCAAAGATGGTTGACACGCTAGTTATGATGCGGGGAAACGTCTCCTGGGATAAAACATCAGGGATCGATTCACGCAGAGGGTAACCAGGTATAGCGTTCGCTTCGATGAAACAGCTATTACTCTGGAATGTATTTTGTTTTACGTCACGGAAGTACTTCATGACATATTGCCCCTCTAAGTTTTTCAGGCTATTATTGACCATAGCCTCCAACTGAGGCTCAAAACGTAACACGCCTGGAAGGGAAGCATCAGACGGAAAGTTAATACGCGCATATTTGTTGCGTGCCTCTGGATTGGCTGGGTCGTAGTTTCTATAGCCTAGTAAGTCTTGTGTAGGTATGGCGCCGTCGGGCAACAGGATTGGAGGCAGTGGGGGTAAAGCTTGCGTCCCTGGAGCTCTCAATTCGTTAGCTACCATCCGACTCGTGATGAGCGGGGAAATGTAGCACTCGTATGCGTTATGCGTTGCCTCGTTCACAGATCCGAAAGAACCAGACGGACAAACTAGTTCATTGTCGTCATAAAGTGGTCCACGTGGAACGGCTATGTCGGGGATGTTGATAGACAACTTGTCGCCGCCGGTAGTGATTTCATCGGCTATGTATGTGAAGTAGTCATAAATGGGTCCTGGGATTAGGGATTCATCAGTAAATATATCTCTTGCCCATTGTTGTGTGAAGTTCGTATTTTGACTCACTTCCTTTATCCTGTCTATAACGACGGCATTCAACTTCGTCGTGATATAATGGGTATATACTGACAGTGGCATTTCCTTCACTGTTCTGGGGTTGATTCTCAGGAACTCGGTATTCGTCTGATCAATCACATTTAAGAGGCCGGAGAAGTCGAAGTTTTGGCAGTACACAGCGGTAAGCGGCGTCGCTGGACTTAGAGTAGTAATTTCGTAGTTGATTTCTTCAACACGATTCTTTTCTTCTGTCTCGGCTATGGTCGGTTTGTTGGTGGAGTAGTCCTTCTTCAGACCTTGGGGTTGTGGTCTGGAATTACGGGACTTGTTGTCCTTCCAAGCTTTTGATCTGTTTGTTTGCTTTGGAGGGACACGGCGATCTTCGAATTCTCGACTCGCCTCATACCAGTCGTCCGATCTTTCCCTATTGTAGTTGTAAGCACGTAATTGATTCCGCTCGCCTCTAGAGCTTACTCTAGGAATTTGAACTTCATCGTCTTCGTTAACTTCAACGTTGCGCGTTCTTCGGTTTGCACCGGTAAGGCCTGGCCTGCTCATTTTATGTACAGTTGCACAAAAATAGAATACCGAAAGTGGTGTTAAAATTGTTGGAAATATTTTGAATAAATGCCACGATTCAGGTTCAGATCCTTATCTTGCACTACTGCACTACAAAAATGCGCCAAAAGGTGAAATGTCATCTCCTGCTCAATTGTTGATGTCGCGACGCCTGCGTTGCACATTACCAATTAGCGAAAACCTTTTAAAACCAAAAGTAATAAATTCTAATACGCAAATGTCATTAGCTAAAATTAGGCAAGATAATTTAAAAAAAATACTTTGATAGAAAGAATGTAAAGGCATTGCCACAACTACAATCTGGAGGTTCTGTTCGGAAATATTGTTGTGTTGGCGGAACTGCCATCTGTTTGGGTCCCCCCCTCCCTCCCGGATGGATCCGGGAAAAATTATTATTACCGTGCCGACCTGCTGGAGAAGAGCCGCCTTCCTTCGTCCAAGATTGTACGTCTGAGATCAGCGATGATTCGCTGCATCGCAATAAGCGGGGAAGGAGTAGTTTCGTAAAGAACGTGACTCCTATCGGTGACTCGACCAAAATGGCCGGGAAGTCCTTCGACTAATTCGGGAGACGGGAAAGCCGCAACCTCCATCTTCCACTGTCTAGACGAGAAGTCTTCAATGTCACCAAGACCGCTGACGTAAAGGAGGACGTCTTCTGGTAGAACCATATCGAAGTCACCCAGATAGCTTGTTAGCTCCTGGTACTCCTGTTGGTACCTACCTCTAGACGAATAGATTTGTAAAATCCGCCTCCGTAGGGCAATAACGCAATAATAGTGGAAAGCTGAATATGGTAAGTACTTGCTTAATCCACGATCCATCAGAATCTGTGCGTTGTATGACTCTTCGACTATGACCCCGAACTGACTGAAATCGATTTGAAACGTTTTGTCGGCGGTCGAGCGAACGTACCCTGTGACGCCTGGGATAGCCAGGTGATCCGAATTGAGTGGATCGTCACGGTCAACAGAAGGCTTGGTAGACAAGGCCTTCGGTTTGAAGTCGGGGTTGTCCGACTTGGGGTGACGCTGCTGTTTGTTGTGTGTGGACTTTGAAGTAGACGGCGTGGCCGCAGCCTCAAGGACGTTTGACGTTTTTCCGGGTTCTTCTCGGCCCGCAAGCTGATTAGTAACCGGACGGTCAGAGTCCTCTCTGTCGTTCCTCTTCTGTCCCTTGTAGCGATAGTAGTCTTTACCCATCTTGATTGTATTTTCGGCACTGCCTGAAACCGTGATTCTTTAAGAAATTTTGGTTTCAGGCAGTGCATTACAAGCTAAAACCAAATGGTTACTGGATTCCAGGTACGATTATCAGGCCAGCAGGTGTGAGGTCGTATGTAATTCGCAACAAAGAAGGTTCAGAATATGTCAGAAATAGGAAATTTATATTAAAGAATCCTACACCAATTTTAAAAGATATTGAAACTACATACATGGACTCATACGTTAACTTTAACGAACCTTGCGATAATGTCAAAAAAATGGGAGATTGTAAACAACTTACTAGTCCGTCTAATTCTACTTCTAGTAGTTGTTCACCGAACCGTACTAGCATCTCACATAGTACTACTTCTAAATCTACGGAAGAGAATGTCAGTTTGACTCCGCTTCGAGTTAGTAGTAGGATCACTAAACCTGTTAAACGGTTTTCATTTTCTGAATTTGAAAAGACTAAGTCAAATAAATAATTTTCTAGATTTCTATAGTTTGTTGTAAAAAAAAATAAAAGAAAGAGCGTGTTATGAAAATATACTATAATTTTATAATAATAAAATTATTAAATAATAATAAATAAATTAATTAATCTATTGAAGGAAATTACTATTATTTTAGAATTACATTTATGATTATTTAGTAAGCAGTATTCTTTTAATTTGTTGATCAAGTCGTCCTTGTTTGTTCTCAATATACCCAATATGTCGTCGTCTCACCTCTCAACAGGTCATACTCATTTCACTCCCTCATATCATTTTCTATATTATTTTGTTTCAAAGAGAATTCTATTTTATTTTAATATTGAGACTTATAACATGGTGTCAGAAGTGGGATTCATTACGGAAAGATCATCGTAGCAAAAGGGATCATCGCTTCTTTTCGAACCTCTGAACGAGAGTATTCGTTATAGTGGAACGGAAACCTTCGACAGCGTAAGAGATGAATCGTTCGTGCCGTATCGTCGGAAGGTCCCGGTACTTCACTGGAGACAATCGGCCCAACATGTCAAAATTATCATTGCGTGTATCGAGCCAGTGGGGGAAAGGCGTCCCATCTGGACTAAGGTAACACAACCCTGGACTGGTGCGACGTCTACGGACGTGCTGTCCAAAGATGGTTGACACGCTAGTTATGATGCGGGGAAACGTCTCCTGGGATAAAACATCAGGGATCGATTCACGCAGAGGGTAACCAGGTATAGCGTTCGCTTCGATGAAACAGCTATTACTCTGGAATGTATTTTGTTTTACGTCACGGAAGTACTTCATGACATATTGCCCCTCTAAGTTTTTCAGGCTATTATTGACCATAGCCTCCAACTGAGGCTCAAAACGTAACACGCCTGGAAGGGAAGCATCAGACGGAAAGTTAATACGCGCATATTTGTTGCGTGCCTCTGGATTGGCTGGGTCGTAGTTTCTATAGCCTAGTAAGTCTTGTGTAGGTATGGCGCCGTCGGGCAACAGGATTGGAGGCAGTGGGGGTAAAGCTTGCGTCCCTGGAGCTCTCAATTCGTTAGCTACCATCCGACTCGTGATGAGCGGGGAAATGTAGCACTCGTATGCGTTATGCGTTGCCTCGTTCACAGATCCGAAAGAACCAGACGGACAAACTAGTTCATTGTCGTCATAAAGTGGTCCACGTGGAACGGCTATGTCGGGGATGTTGATACACAACTTGTCGCCGCCGGTAGTGATTTCATCGGCTATGTATGTGAAGTAGTCATAAATGGGTCCTGCGATTAGGGATTCATCAGGAAATATATCTCTTGCCCATTGTTGTGTGAAGTTCGTATTTTGACTCACTTCCTTTATTCTGTCTATAACGACGGCATTCAACTTCGTCGTGATATAATGGGTATATACTGACAGTGGCATTTCCTTCACTGTTCTGGGGTTGATTCTCAGGAACTCGGTATACGTCTGATCAATCACATTTAAGAGGCCGGAGAAGTCGAAGTTTTGGCAGTACACAGCGGTAAGCGGCGTCGCTGGACTTAGAGTAGTAATTTCGTAGTTGATTTCTTCAACACGATTCTTCGCTTCTGTCTCGGCTATGGTTGGTTTGTTGGTGGAGTAGTCCTTCTTCAGACCTTGGGGTTGTGGTCTGGAATTACGGGACTTGTTGTCCTTCCAAGCTTTTGATCTGTTTGTTTGCTTTGGAGGGACACGGCGATCTTCGAATTCTCGACTCGCCTCATACCAGTCGTCCGATCTTTCCCTATTGTAGTTGTAAGCACGGAATTGATTCCGCTCGCCTCTAGAGCTTACTCTAGGAATTTGAGCTTCATCGTCTTCGTTAACTTCAACGTTGCGCGTTCTTCGGTTTGCACCGGTAAGGCCTGGCCTGCTCATCTTATGTACAGTTGCACAAAAATAGAATACCGAAAGTGGTGTTAAAATTGTTGGAAATATTTTGAAAAAATGCCACGATTCAGGTTCAGATCCTTATCTTGCACTACTGCACTACAAAAATGCGCCAAAAGGTGAAATGTCATCTCCTGCTCAATTGTTGATGTCGCGACGCCTGCGTTGCACATTACCATTTAGGGAAAACCTTTTAAAACCAAAAGTAATAAATTCTAATACGCAAATGTCATTAGCTAAAATTAGGCAAGATAATTAAAAAAAAATACTTTGATAGAAAGAATGTAAAGGCATTGCCACAACTACAATCTGGAGGTTCTGTTCGGAAATATTGTTGTGTTGGCGGAACTGCCATCTGTTTGGGTCCCCCCCTCCCTCCCGGATGGATCTGGGAAAAATTATTATTACCGTGCCGACCTGCTGGAGAAGAGCCGCCTTCCTTCGTCCAAGATTGTACGTCTGAGATCAGCGATGATTCGCTGGATCGCAATAAGCGGGGAAGGAGTAGTTTCGTAAAGAACGTGACTCCTATCGGTGACTCGACCAAAATGGCCGGGAAGTCCTTCGACTAATTCGGGAGACGGGAAAGCCGCAACCTCCATCTTCCACTGTCTAGACGAGAAGTCTTCAATGTCACCAAGACCGCTGACGTAAAGGAGGACGTCTTCTGGTAGAACCATATCGAAGTCACCCAGATAGCTTGTTAGCTCCTGGTACTCCTGTTGGTACCTACCTCTAGACGAATAGATTAGTAAAATCCGCCTCCATAGGGCAATAACGCAGTAATAGTGGAAAGCTGAATATGGTAAGTACTTGCTTAATCCACGATCCATCAGAATCTGTGCGTTGTATGACTCTTCGACTATGACCCCGAACTGACTGAAATCGATTTGAAACGTTTTGTCGGCGGTCGAGCGAACGTACCCTGTGACGCCTGGGATAGCCAGGTGATCCGAATTGAGTGGATCGTCACGGTCAACAGAAGGCTTGGTAGACAAGGCCTTCGGTTTGAAGTCGGGGGTGTCCGACTTGGGGTGACGCTGCTGTTTGTTGTGTGTGGACTTTGAAGTAGACGGCGTGGCCGCAGCCTCAAGGACGTTTGACGTTTTTCCGGGTTCTCCTCGGCCCGCAAGCTGATTGGTAACCGGACGGTCAGAGTCCTCTCTGTCGTTCCTCTTCTGTCCCTTGTTGCGATAGTAGTCTTTTCCCATCTTGATTGTATTTTCGGCACTGCCTGAAACCGTGATTCTTTAAGAAATTTTGGTTTCAGGCAGTGCATTACAAGCTAAAACCAAATGGTCACTGGATTCCAGGTACGATTATCAGGCCAGTAGGTGTGAGGTCGTATGTAATTCGCAACAAAGAAGGTTCAGAATATGTCAGAAATAGGAAATTTATATTAAAGAATCCTACACCAATTTTAAAAGATATTGAAACTACATACATGGACTCATACGTTAACTTTAACGAACCTTGCGATAATGTCAAAAAAATGGGAGATTGTAAACAACTTACTAGTCCGTCTAATTCTACTTCTAGTAGTTGTTCACCGAACCGTACTAGCATCTCACATAGTACTACTTCTAAATCTACGGAAGAGAATGTCAGTTTGACTCCGCTTCGAGTTAGTAGTAGGATCACTAAACCTGTTAAACGGTTTTCATTTTCTGAATTTGAAAAGACTAAGTCAAATAAATAATTTTCTAGATTTCTATAGTTTGTTGTAAAAAAAAATAAAAGAAAGAGCGTGTTATGAAAATATACTATAATTTTATAATAATAAAATTATTAAATAATAATAAATAAATAAATTAATCTATTGAAGGAAATTACTATTATTTTAGAATTACATTTATGATTATTTAGTAAGCAGTATTCTTTTAATTTGTTGATCAAGTCGTCCTTGTTTGTTCTCAATATACCCAATATGTCGTCGTCTCACCTCTCAACAGGTCATACTCATTTCACTCCCTCATATCATTTTCTATATTATTTTGTTTCAAAGAGAATTCTATTTTATTTTAATATTGAGACTTATAACATGGTGTCAGAAGTGGGATTCATTACGGAAAGATCATCGTAGCAAAAGGGACCATCGCTTCTTTTCGAACCTCTGAACGAGAGTATTCGTTATAGTGGAACGGAAACCTTCGACAGCGTAAGAGATGAATCGTTCGTGCCGTATCGTCGGAAGGTCCCGGTACTTCACTGGAGACAATCGGCCCAACATGTCAAAATTATCATTGCGTGTATCGAGCCAGTGGGGGAAAGGCGTCCCATCTGGACTAAGGTAACACAACCCTGGACTGGTGCGACGTCTACGGACGTGCTGTCCAAAGATGGTTGACACGCTAGTTATGATGCGGGGAAACGTCTCCTGGGATAAAACATCAGGGATCGATTCACGCAGAGGGTAACCAGGTATAGCGTTCGCTTCGATGAAACAGCTATTACTCTGGAATGTATTTTGTTTTACGTCACGGAAGTACTTCATGACATATTGCCCCTCTAAGTTTTTCAGGCTATTATTGACCATAGCCTCCAACTGAGGCTCAAAACGTAACACGCCTGGAAGGGAAGCATCAGACGGAAAGTTAATACGCGCATATTTGTTGCGTGCCTCTGGATTGGCTGGGTCGTAGTTTCTATAGCCTAGTAAGTCTTGTGTAGGTATGGCGCCGTCGGGCAACAGGATTGGAGGCAGTGGGGGTAAAGCTTGCGTCCCTGGAGCTCTCAATTCGTTAGCTACCATCCGACTCGTGATGAGCGGGGAAATGTAGCACTCGTATGCGTTATGCGTTGCCTCGTTCACAGATCCGAAAGAACCAGACGGACAAACTAGTTCATTGTCGTCATAAAGTGGTCCACGTGGAACGGCTATGTCGGGGATGTTGATAGACAACTTGTCGCCGCCGGTAGTGATTTCATCGGCTATGTATGTGAAGTAGTCATAAATGGGTCCTGGGATTAGGGATTCATCAGTAAATATATCTCTTGCCCATTGTTGTGTGAAGTTCGTATTTTGACTCACTTCCTTTATCCTGTCTATAACGACGGCATTCAACTTCGTCGTGATATAATGGGTATATACTGACAGTGGCATTTCCTTCACTGTTCTGGGGTTGATTCTCAGGAACTCGGTATTCGTCTGATCAATCACATTTAAGAGGCCGGAGAAGTCGAAGTTTTGGCAGTACACAGCGGTAAGCGGCGTCGCTGGACTTAGAGTAGTAATTTCGTAGTTGATTTCTTCAACACGATTCTTTTCTTCTGTCTCGGCTATGGTCGGTTTGTTGGTGGAGTAGTCCTTCTTCAGACCTTGGGGTTGTGGTCTGGAATTACGGGACTTGTTGTCCTTCCAAGCTTTTGATCTGTTTGTTTGCTTTGGAGGGACACGGCGATCTTCGAATTCTCGACTCGCCTCATACCAGTCGTCCGATCTTTCCCTATTGTAGTTGTAAGCACGGAATTGATTCCGCTCGCCTCTAGAGCTTACTCTAGGAATTTGAGCTTCATCGTCTTCGTTAACTTCAACGTTGCGCGTTCTTCGGTTTGCACCGGTAAGGCCTGGCCTGCTCATTTTATGTACAGTTGCACAAAAATAGAATACCGAAAGTGGTGTTAAAATTGTTGGAAATATTTTGAATAAATGCCACGATTCAGGTTCAGATCCTTATCTTGCACTACTGCACTACAAAAATGCGCCAAAAGGTGAAATGTCATCTCCTGCTCAATTGTTGATGTCGCGACGCCTGCGTTGCACATTACCATTTAGGGAAAACCTTTTAAAACCAAAAGTAATAAATTCTAATACGCAAATGTCATTAGCTAAAATTAGGCAAGATAATTAAAAAAAAATACTTTGATAGAAAGAATGTAAAGGCATTGCCACAACTACAATCTGGAGGTTCTGTTCGGAAATATTGTTGTGTTGGCGGAACTGCCATCTGTTTGGGTCCCCCCCTCCCTCCCGGATGGATCTGGGAAAAATTATTATTACCGTGCCGACCTGCTGGAGAAGAGCCGCCTTCCTTCGTCCAAGATTGTACGTCTGAGATCAGCGATGATTCGCTGGATCGCAATAAGCGGGGAAGGAGTAGTTTCGTAAAGAACGTGACTCCTATCGGTGACTCGACCAAAATGGCCGGGAAGTCCTTCGACTAATTCGGGAGACGGGAAAGCCGCAACCTCCATCTTCCACTGTCTAGACGAGAAGTCTTCAATGTCACCAAGACCGCTGACGTAAAGGAGGACGTCTTCTGGTAGAACCATATCGAAGTCACCCAGATAGCTTGTTAGCTCCTGGTACTCCTGTTGGTACCTACCTCTAGACGAATAGATTAGTAAAATCCGCCTCCATAGGGCAATAACGCAGTAATAGTGGAAAGCTGAATATGGTAAGTACTTGCTTAATCCACGATCCATCAGAATCTGTGCGTTGTATGACTCTTCGACTATGACCCCGAACTGACTGAAATCGATTTGAAACGTTTTGTCGGCGGTCGAGCGAACGTACCCTGTGACGCCTGGGATAGCCAGGTGATCCGAATTGAGTGGATCGTCACGGTCAACAGAAGGCTTGGTAGACAAGGCCTTCGGTTTGAAGTCGGGGTTGTCCGACTTGGGGTGACGCTGCTGTTTGTTGTGTGTGGACTTTGAAGTAGACGGCGTGGCCGCAGCCTCAAGGACGTTTGACGTTTTTCCGGGTTCTCCTCGGCCCGCAAGCTGATTGGTAACCGGACGGTCAGAGTCCTCTCTGTCGTTCCTCTTCTGTCCCTTGTTGCGATAGTAGTCTTTTCCCATCTTGATTGTATTTTCGGCACTGCCTGAAACCGTGATTCTTTAAGAAATTTTGGTTTCAGGCAGTGCATTACAAGCTAAAACCAAATGGTCACTGGATTCCAGGTACGATTATCAGGCCAGCAGGTGTGAGGTCGTATGTAATTCGCAACAAAGAAGGTTCAGAATATGTCAGAAATAGGAAATTTATATTAAAGAATCCTACACCAATTTTAAAAGATATTGAAACTACATACATGGACTCATACGTTAACTTTAACGAACCTTGCGATAATGTCAAAAAAATGGGAGATTGTAAACAACTTACTAGTCCGTCTAATTCTACTTCTAGTAGTTGTTCACCGAACCGTACTAGCATCTCACATAGTACTACTTCTAAATCTACGGAAGAGAATGTCAGTTTGACTCCGCTTCGAGTTAGTAGTAGGATCACTAAACCTGTTAAACGGTTTTCATTTTCTGAATTTGAAAAGACTAAGTCAAATAAATAATTTTCTAGATTTCTATAGTTTGTTGTAAAAAAAAATAAAAGAAAGAGCGTGTTATGAAAATATACTATAATTTTATAATAATAAAATTATTAAATAATAATAAATAAATAAATTAATCTATTGAAGGAAATTACTATTATTTTAGAATTACATTTATGATTATTTAGTAAGCAGTATTCTTTTAATTTGTTGATCAAGTCGTCCTTGTTTGTTCTCAATATACCCAATATGTCGTCGTCTCACCTCTCAACAGGTCATACTCATTTCACTCCCTCATATCATTTTCTATATTATTTTGTTTCAAAGAGAATTCTATTTTATTTTAATATTGAGACTTATAACATGGTGTCAGAAGTGGGATTCATTACGGAAAGATCATCGTAGCAAAAGGGATCATCGCTTCTTTTCGAACCTCTGAACGAGAGTATTCGTTATAGTGGAACGGAAACCTTCGACAGCGTAAGAGATGAATCGTTCGTGCCGTATCGTCGGAAGGTCCCGGTACTTCACTGGAGACAATCGGCCCAACATGTCAAAATTATCATTGCGTGTATCGAGCCAGTGGGGGAAAGGCGTCCCATCTGGACTAAGGTAACACAACCCTGGACTGGTGCGACGTCTACGGACGTGCTGTCCAAAGATGGTTGACACGCTAGTTATGATGCGGGGAAACGTCTCCTGGGATAAAACATCAGGGATCGATTCACGCAGAGGGTAACCAGGTATAGCGTTCGCTTCGATGAAACAGCTATTACTCTGGAATGTATTTTGTTTTACGTCACGGAAGTACTTCATGACATATTGCCCCTCTAAGTTTTTCAGGCTATTATTGACCATAGCCTCCAACTGAGGCTCAAAACGTAACACGCCTGGAAGGGAAGCATCAGACGGAAAGTTAATACGCGCATATTTGTTGCGTGCCTCTGGATTGGCTGGGTCGTAGTTTCTATAGCCTAGTAAGTCTTGTGTAGGTATGGCGCCGTCGGGCAACAGGATTGGAGGCAGTGGGGGTAAAGCTTGCGTCCCTGGAGCTCTCAATTCGTTAGCTACCATCCGACTCGTGATGAGCGGGGAAATGTAGCACTCGTATGCGTTATGCGTTGCCTCGTTCACAGATCCGAAAGAACCAGACGGACAAACTAGTTCATTGTCGTCATAAAGTGGTCCACGTGGAACGGCTATGTCGGGGATGTTGATAGACAACTTGTCGCCGCCGGTAGTGATTTCATCGGCTATGTATGTGAAGTAGTCATAAATGGGTCCTGGGATTAGGGATTCATCAGTAAATATATCTCTTGCCCATTGTTGTGTGAAGTTCGTATTTTGACTCACTTCCTTTATCCTGTCTATAACGACGGCATTCAACTTCGTCGTGATATAATGGGTATATACTGACAGTGGCATTTCCTTCACTGTTCTGGGGTTGATTCTCAGGAACTCGGTATTCGTCTGATCAATCACATTTAAGAGGCCGGAGAAGTCGAAGTTTTGGCAGTACACAGCGGTAAGCGGCGTCGCTGGACTTAGAGTAGTAATTTCGTAGTTGATTTCTTCAACACGATTCTTTTCTTCTGTCTCGGCTATGGTCGGTTTGTTGGTGGAGTAGTCCTTCTTCAGACCTTGGGGTTGTGGTCTGGAATTACGGGACTTGTTGTCCTTCCAAGCTTTTGATCTGTTTGTTTGCTTTGGAGGGACACGGCGATCTTCGAATTCTCGACTCGCCTCATACCAGTCGTCCGATCTTTCCCTATTGTAGTTGTAAGCACGGAATTGATTCCGCTCGCCTCTAGAGCTTACTCTAGGAATTTGAGCTTCATCGTCTTCGTTAACTTCAACGTTGCGCGTTCTTCGGTTTGCACCGGTAAGGCCTGGCCTGCTCATTTTATGTACAGTTGCACAAAAATAGAATACCGAAAGTGGTGTTAAAATTGTTGGAAATATTTTGAATAAATGCCACGATTCAGGTTCAGATCCTTATCTTGCACTACTGCACTACAAAAATGCGCCAAAAGGTGAAATGTCATCTCCTGCTCAATTGTTGATGTCGCGACGCCTGCGTTGCACATTACCAATTAGCGAAAACCTTTTAAAACCAAAAGTAATAAATTCTAATACGCAAATGTCATTAGCTAAAATTAGGCAAGATAATTTAAAAAAAATACTTTGATAGAAAGAATGTAAAGGCATTGCCACAACTACAATCTGGAGGTTCTGTTCGGAAATATTGTTGTGTTGGCGGAACTGCCATCTGTTTGGGTCCCCCCCTCCCTCCCGGATGGATCCGGGAAAAATTATTATTACCGTGCCGACCTGCTGGAGAAGAGCCGCCTTCCTTCGTCCAAGATTGTACGTCTGAGATCAGCGATGATTCGCTGCATCGCAATAAGCGGGGAAGGAGTAGTTTCGTAAAGAACGTGACTCCTATCGGTGACTCGACCAAAATGGCCGGGAAGTCCTTCGACTAATTCGGGAGACGGGAAAGCCGCAACCTCCATCTTCCACTGTCTAGACGAGAAGTCTTCAATGTCACCAAGACCGCTGACGTAAAGGAGGACGTCTTCTGGTAGAACCATATCGAAGTCACCCAGATAGCTTGTTAGCTCCTGGTACTCCTGTTGGTACCTACCTCTAGACGAATAGATTTGTAAAATCCGCCTCCGTAGGGCAATAACGCAATAATAGTGGAAAGCTGAATATGGTAAGTACTTGCTTAATCCACGATCCATCAGAATCTGTGCGTTGTATGACTCTTCGACTATGACCCCGAACTGACTGAAATCGATTTGAAACGTTTTGTCGGCGGTCGAGCGAACGTACCCTGTGACGCCTGGGATAGCCAGGTGATCCGAATTGAGTGGATCGTCACGGTCAACAGAAGGCTTGGTAGACAAGGCCTTCGGTTTGAAGTCGGGGTTGTCCGACTTGGGGTGACGCTGCTGTTTGTTGTGTGTGGACTTTGAAGTAGACGGCGTGGCCGCAGCCTCAAGGACGTTTGACGTTTTTCCGGGTTCTTCTCGGCCCGCAAGCTGATTAGTAACCGGACGGTCAGAGTCCTCTCTGTCGTTCCTCTTCTGTCCCTTGTTGCGATAGTAGTCTTTACCCATCTTGATTGTATTTTCGGCACTGCCTGAAACCGTGATTCTTTAAGAAATTTTGGTTTCAGGCAGTGCATTACAAGCTAAAACCAAATGGTCACTGGATTCCAGGTACGATTATCAGGCCAGCAGGTGTGAGGTCGTATGTAATTCGCAACAAAGAAGGTTCAGAATATGTCAGAAATAGGAAATTTATATTAAAGAATCCTACACCAATTTTAAAAGATATTGAAACTACATACATGGACTCATACGTTAACTTTAACGAACCTTGCGATAATGTCAAAAAAATGGGAGATTGTAAACAACTTACTAGTCCGTCTAATTCTACTTCTAGTAGTTGTTCACCGAACCGTACTAGCATCTCACATAGTACTACTTCTAAATCTACGGAAGAGAATGTCAGTTTGACTCCGCTTCGAGTTAGTAGTAGGATCACTAAACCTGTTAAACGGTTTTCATTTTCTGAATTTGAAAAGACTAAGTCAAATAAATAATTTTCTAGATTTCTATAGTTTGTTGTAAAAAAAAAAAAAGAAAGAGCGTGTTATGAAAATATACTATAATTTTGTAATAATAAAATTATTAAATAATAATAAATAAATTAATTAATCTATTGAAGGAAATTACTATTATTTTAGAATTACATTTATGATTATTTAGTAAGCAGTATTCTTTTAATTTGTTGATCAAGTCGTCCTTGTTTGTTCTCAATATACCCAATATGTCGTCGTCTCACCTCTCAACAGGTCATACTCATTTCACTCCCTCATATCATTTTCTATATTATTTTGTTTCAAAGAGAATTCTATTTTATTTTAATATTGAGACTTATAACATAGTGTCAGAAGTGGGATTCATTACGGAAAGATCATCGTAGCAAAAGGGATCATCGCTTCTTTTCGAACCTCTGAACGAGAGTATTCGTTATAGTGGAACGGAAACCTTCGGCCGCGTAAGAGATGAATCGTTCGTGCCGTATCGTCGGAAGGTCCCGGTACTTCACTGGAGAAAAGCGGCCCAACATGTCAAAATTATCATTGCGTGTATCGAGCCAGTGGGGGAAAGGCGTCCCATCTGGACTAAGGTAACACAACCCTGGACTGGTGCGACGTCTAGGGACGTGCTGTCCAAAGATGGTTGACACGCTAGTTATGATGCGGGGAAACGTCTCCTGGGATAAAACATCAGGGATCGATTCACGCAGAGGGTAACCAGGTATAGCGTTCGCTTCGATGAAACAGCTATTACTCTGGAATGTTTTTTGTTTTACGTCACGGAAGTACTTCATGACATATTGCCCCTCTAAGTTTTTCAGGCTATTATTGACCATAGCCTCCAACTGAGGCTCAAAACGTAACACGCCTGGAAGGGAAGCATCAGACGGAAAGTTAATACGCGCATATTTGTTGCGTGCCTCTGGATTGGCTGGGTCGTAGTTTCTATAGCCTAGTAAGTCTTGTGTAGGTATGGCGCCGTCGGGCAACAGGATTGGAGGCAGTGGGGGTAAAGCTTGCGTCCCTGGAGCTCTCAATTCGTTAGCTACCATCCGACTCGTGATGAGCGGGGAAATGTAGCACTCGTATGCGTTATGCGTTGCCTCGTTCACAGATCCGAAAGAACCAGACGGACAAACTAGTTCATTGTCGTCATAAAGTGGTCCACGTGGAACGGCTATGTCGGGGATGTTGATACACAACTTGTCGCCGCCGGTAGTGATTTCATCGGCTATGTATGTGAAGTAGTCATAAATGGGTCCTGGGATTAGGGATTCATCAGGAAATATATCTCTTGCCCATTGTTGTGTGAAGTTCGTATTTTGACTCACTTCCTTTATTCTGTCTATAACGACGGCATTCAACTTCGTCGTGATATAATGGGTATATACTGACAGTGGCATTTCCTTCACTGTTCTGGGGTTGATTCTCAGGAACTCGGTATACGTCTGATCAATCACATTTAAGAGGCCGGAGAAGTCGAAGTTTTGGCAGTACACAGCGGTAAGCGGCGTCGCTGGACTTAGAGTAGTAATTTCGTAGTTGATTTCTTCAACACGATTCTTCGCTTCTGTCTCGGCTATGGTTGGTTTGTTGGTGGAGTAGTCCTTCTTCAGACCTTGGGGTTGTGGTCTGGAATTACGGGACTTGTTGTCCTTCCAAGCTTTTGATCTGTTTGTTTGCTTTGGAGGGACACGGCGATCTTCGAATTCTCGACTCGCCTCATACCAGTCGTCCGATCTTTCCCTATTGTAGTTGTAAGCACGGAATTGATTCCGCTCGCCTCTAGAGCTTACTCTAGGAATTTGAGCTTCATCGTCTTCGTTAACTTCAACGTTGCGCGTTCTTCGGTTTGCACCGGTAAGGCCTGGCCTGCTCATTTTATGTACAGTTGCACAAAAATAGAATACCGAAAGTGGTGTTAAAATTGTTGGAAATATTTTGAAAAAATGCCACGATTCAGGTTCAGATCCTTATCTTGCACTACTGCACTACAAAAATGCGCCAAAAGGTGAAATGTCATCTCCTGCTCAATTGTTGATGTCGCGACGCCTGCGTTGCACATTACCATTTAGGGAAAACCTTTTAAAACCAAAAGTAATAAATTCTAATACGCAAATGTCATTAGCTAAAATTAGGCAAGATAATTAAAAAAAAATACTTTGATAGAAAGAATGTAAAGGCATTGCCACAACTACAATCTGGAGGTTCTGTTCGGAAATATTGTTGTGTTGGCGGAACTGCCATCTGTTTGGGTCCCCCCCTCCCTCCCGGATGGATCTGGGAAAAATTATTATTACCGTGCCGACCTGCTGGAGAAGAGCCGCCTTCCTTCGTCCAAGATTGTACGTCTGAGATCAGCGATGATTCGCTGGATCGCAATAAGCGGGGAAGGAGTAGTTTCGTAAAGAACGTGACTCCTATCGTTGACTCGACCAAAATGGCCGGGAAGTCCTTCGACTAATTCGGGAGACGGGAAAGCCGCAACCTCCATCTTCCACTGTCTAGACGAGAAGTCTTCAATGTCACCAAGACCGCTGACGTAAAGGAGGACGTCTTCTGGTAGAACCATATCGAAGTCACCCAGATAGCTTGTTAGCTCCTGGTACTCCTGTTGGTACCTACCTCTAGACGAATAGATTAGTAAAATCCGCCTCCATAGGGCAATAACGCAGTAATAGTGGAAAGCTGAATATGGTAAGTACTTGCTTAATCCACGATCCATCAGAATCTGTGCGTTGTATGACTCTTCGACTATGACCCCGAACTGACTGAAATCGATTTGAAACGTTTTGTCGGCGGTCGAGCGAACGTACCCTGTGACGCCTGGGATAGCCAGGTGATCCGAATTGAGTGGATCGTCACGGTCAACAGAAGGCTTGGTAGACAAGGCCTTCGGTTTGAAGTCGGGGTTGTCCGACTTGGGGTGACGCTGCTGTTTGTTGTGTGTGGACTTTGAAGTAGACGGCGTGGCCGCAGCCTCAAGGACGTTTGACGTTTTTCCGGGTTCTCCTCGGCCCGCAAGCTGATTGGTAACCGGACGGTCAGAGTCCTCTCTGTCGTTCCTCTTCTGTCCCTTGTTGCGATAGTAGTCTTTTCCCATCTTGATTGTATTTTCGGCACTGCCTGAAACCGTGATTCTTTAAGAAATTTTGGTTTCAGGCAGTGCATTACAAGCTAAAACCAAATGGTCACTGGATTCCAGGTACGATTATCAGGCCAGCAGGTGTGAGGTCGTATGTAATTCGCAACAAAGAAGGTTCAGAATATGTCAGAAATAGGAAATTTATATTAAAGAATCCTACACCAATTTTAAAAGATATTGAAACTACATACATGGACTCATACGTTAACTTTAACGAACCTTGCGATAATGTCAAAAAAATGGGAGATTGTAAACAACTTACTAGTCCGTCTAATTCTACTTCTAGTAGTTGTTCACCGAACCGTACTAGCATCTCACATAGTACTACTTCTAAATCTACGGAAGAGAATGTCAGTTTGACTCCGCTTCGAGTTAGTAGTAGGATCACTAAACCTGTTAAACGGTTTTCATTTTCTGAATTTGAAAAGCCTAAGTCAAATAAATAATTTTCTAGATTTCTAGTTTGTTGTAAAAAAAAAAAAAAAGAAAGAGCGTGTTATGAAAATATACTATAATTTTATAATAATAAAATTATTAAATAATAATAAATAAATAAATTAATCTATTGAAGGAAATTACTATTATTTTAGAATTACATTTATGATTATTTAGTAAGCAGTATTCTTTTAATTTGTTGATCAAGTCGTCCTTGTTTGTTCTCAATATACCCAATATGTCGTCGTCTCACCTCTCAACAGGTCATACTCATTTCACTCCCTCATATCATTTTCTATATTATTTTGTTTCAAAGAGAATTCTATTTTATTTTAATATTGAGACTTATAACATGGTGTCAGAAGTGGGATTCATTACGGAAAGATCATCGTAGCAAAAGGGATCATCGCTTCTTTTCGAACCTCTGAACGAGAGTATTCGTTATAGTGGAACGGAAACCTTCGACAGCGTAAGAGATGAATCGTTCGTGCCGTATCGTCGGAAGGTCCCGGTACTTCACTGGAGAAAAGCGGCCCAACATGTCAAAATTATCATTGCGTGTATCGAGCCAGTGGGGGAAAGGCGTCCCATCTGGACTAAGGTAACACAACCCTGGACTGGTGCGACGTCTACGGACGTGCTGTCCAAAGATGGTTGACACGCTAGTTATGATGCGGGAAAACGTCTCCTGGGATAAAACATCAGGGATCGATTCACGCAGAGGGTAACCAGGTATAGCGTTCGCTTCGATGAAACAGCTATTACTCTGGAATGTTTTTTGTTTTACGTCACGGAAGTACTTCATGACATATTGCCCCTCTAAGTTTTTCAGGCTATTATTGACCATAGCCTCCAACTGAGGCTCAAAACGTAACACGCCTGGAAGGGAAGCATCAGACGGAAAGTTAATACGCGCATATTTGTTGCGTGCCTCTGGATTGGCTGGGTCGTAGTTTCTATAGCCTAGTAAGTCTTGTGTAGGTATGGCGCCGTCGGGCAACAGGATTGGAGGCAGTGGGGGTAAAGCTTGCGTCCCTGGAGCTCTCAATTCGTTAGCTACCATCCGACTCGTGATGAGCGGGGAAATGTAGCACTCGTATGCGTTATGCGTTGCCTCGTTCACAGATCCGAAAGAACCAGACGGACAAACTAGTTCATTGTCGTCATAAAGTGGTCCACGTGGAACGGCTATGTCGGGGATGTTGATACACAACTTGTCGCCGCCGGTAGTGATTTCATCGGCTATGTATGTGAAGTAGTCATAAATGGGTCCTGGGATTAGGGATTCATCAGGAAATATATCTCTTGCCCATTGTTGTGTGAAGTTCGTATTTTGACTCACTTCCTTTATTCTGTCTATAACGACGGCATTCAACTTCGTCGTGATATAATGGGTATATACTGACAGTGGCATTTCCTTCACTGTTCTGGGGTTGATTCTCAGGAACTCGGTATACGTCTGATCAATCACATTTAAGAGGCCGGAGAAGTCGAAGTTTTGGCAGTACACAGCGGTAAGCGGCGTCGCTGGACTTAGAGTAGTAATTTCGTAGTTGATTTCTTCAACACGATTCTTCGCTTCTGTCTCGGCTATGGTTGGTTTGTTGGTGGAGTAGTCCTTCTTCAGACCTTGGGGTTGTGGTCTGGAATTACGGGACTTGTTGTCCTTCCAAGCTTTTGATCTGTTTGTTTGCTTTGGAGGGACACGGCGATCTTCGAATTCTCGACTCGCCTCATACCAGTCGTCCGATCTTTCCCTATTGTAGTTGTAAGCACGGAATTGATTCCGCTCGCCTCTAGAGCTTACTCTAGGAATTTGAGCTTCATCGTCTTCGTTAACTTCAACGTTGCGCGTTCTTCGGTTTGCACCGGTAAGGCCTGGCCTGCTCATTTTATGTACAGTTGCACAAAAATAGAATACCGAAAGTGGTGTTAAAATTGTTGGAAATATTTTGAAAAAATGCCACGATTCAGGTTCAGATCCTTATCTTGCACTACTGCACTACAAAAATGCGCCAAAAGGTGAAATGTCATCTCCTGCTCAATTGTTGATGTCGCGACGCCTGCGTTGCACATTACCATTTAGGGAAAACCTTTTAAAACCAAAAGTAATAAATTCTAATACGCAAATGTCATTAGCTAAAATTAGGCAAGATAATTAAAAAAAAATACTTTGATAGAAAGAATGTAAAGGCATTGCCACAACTACAATCTGGAGGTTCTGTTCGGAAATATTGTTGTGTTGGCGGAACTGCCATCTGTTTGGGTCCCCCCCTCCCTCCCGGATGGATCTGGGAAAAATTATTATTACCGTGCCGACCTGCTGGAGAAGAGCCGCCTTCCTTCGTCCAAGATTGTACGTCTGAGATCAGCGATGATTCGCTGGATCGCAATAAGCGGGGAAGGAGTAGTTTCGTAAAGAACGTGACTCCTATCGTTGACTCGACCAAAATGGCCGGGAAGTCCTTCGACTAATTCGGGAGACGGGAAAGCCGCAACCTCCATCTTCCACTGTCTAGACGAGAAGTCTTCAATGTCACCAAGACCGCTGACGTAAAGGAGGACGTCTTCTGGTAGAACCATATCGAAGTCACCCAGATAGCTTGTTAGCTCCTGGTACTCCTGTTGGTACCTACCTCTAGACGAATAGATTAGTAAAATCCGCCTCCATAGGGCAATAACGCAGTAATAGTGGAAAGCTGAATATGGTAAGTACTTGCTTAATCCACGATCCATCAGAATCTGTGCGTTGTATGACTCTTCGACTATGACCCCGAACTGACTGAAATCGATTTGAAACGTTTTGTCGGCGGTCGAGCGAACGTACCCTGTGACGCCTGGGATAGCCAGGTGATCCGAATTGAGTGGATCGTCACGGTCAACAGAAGGCTTGGTAGACAAGGCCTTCGGTTTGAAGTCGGGGTTGTCCGACTTGGGGTGACGCTGCTGTTTGTTGTGTGTGGACTTTGAAGTAGACGGCGTGGCCGCAGCCTCAAGGACGTTTGACGTTTTTCCGGGTTCTCCTCGGCCCGCAAGCTGATTGGTAACCGGACGGTCAGAGTCCTCTCTGTCGTTCCTCTTCTGTCCCTTGTTGCGATAGTAGTCTTTTCCCATCTTGATTGTATTTTCGGCACTGCCTGAAACCGTGATTCTTTAAGAAATTTTGGTTTCAGGCAGTGCATTACAAGCTAAAACCAAATGGTCACTGGATTCCAGGTACGATTATCAGGCCAGCAGGTGTGAGGTCGTATGTAATTCGCAACAAAGAAGGTTCAGAATATGTCAGAAATAGGAAATTTATATTAAAGAATCCTACACCAATTTTAAAAGATATTGAAACTACATACATGGACTCATACGTTAACTTTAACGAACCTTGCGATAATGTCAAAAAAATGGGAGATTGTAAACAACTTACTAGTCCGTCTAATTCTACTTCTAGTAGTTGTTCACCGAACCGTACTAGCATCTCACATAGTACTACTTCTAAATCTACGGAAGAGAATGTCAGTTTGACTCCGCTTCGAGTTAGTAGTAGGATCACTAAACCTGTTAAACGGTTTTCATTTTCTGAATTTGAAAAGCCTAAGTCAAATAAATAATTTTCTAGATTTCTAGTTTGTTGTAAAAAAAAAAAAAAAGAAAGAGCGTGTTATGAAAATATACTATAATTTTATAATAATAAAATTATTAAATAATAATAAATAAATAAATTAATCTATTGAAGGAAATTACTATTATTTTAGAATTACATTTATGATTATTTAGTAAGCAGTATTCTTTTAATTTGTTGATCAAGTCGTCCTTGTTTGTTCTCAATATACCCAATATGTCGTCGTCTCACCTCTCAACAGGTCATACTCATTTCACTCCCTCATATCATTTTCTATATTATTTTGTTTCAAAGAGAATTCTATTTTATTTTAATATTGAGACTTATAACATGGTGTCAGAAGTGGGATTCATTACGGAAAGATCATCGTAGCAAAAGGGATCATCGCTTCTTTTCGAACCTCTGAACGAGAGTATTCGTTATAGTGGAACGGAAACCTTCGACAGCGTAAGAGATGAATCGTTCGTGCCGTATCGTCGGAAGGTCCCGGTACTTCACTGGAGAAAAGCGGCCCAACATGTCAAAATTATCATTGCGTGTATCGAGCCAGTGGGGGAAAGGCGTCCCATCTGGACTAAGGTAACACAACCCTGGACTGGTGCGACGTCTACGGACGTGCTGTCCAAAGATGGTTGACACGCTAGTTATGATGCGGGAAAACGTCTCCTGGGATAAAACATCAGGGATCGATTCACGCAGAGGGTAACCAGGTATAGCGTTCGCTTCGATGAAACAGCTATTACTCTGGAATGTTTTTTGTTTTACGTCACGGAAGTACTTCATGACATATTGCCCCTCTAAGTTTTTCAGGCTATTATTGACCATAGCCTCCAACTGAGGCTCAAAACGTAACACGCCTGGAAGGGAAGCATCAGACGGAAAGTTAATACGCGCATATTTGTTGCGTGCCTCTGGATTGGCTGGGTCGTAGTTTCTATAGCCTAGTAAGTCTTGTGTAGGTATGGCGCCGTCGGGCAACAGGATTGGAGGCAGTGGGGGTAAAGCTTGCGTCCCTGGAGCTCTCAATTCGTTAGCTACCATCCGACTCGTGATGAGCGGGGAAATGTAGCACTCGTATGCGTTATGCGTTGCCTCGTTCACAGATCCGAAAGAACCAGACGGACAAACTAGTTCATTGTCGTCATAAAGTGGTCCACGTGGAACGGCTATGTCGGGGATGTTGATACACAACTTGTCGCCGCCGGTAGTGATTTCATCGGCTATGTATGTGAAGTAGTCATAAATGGGTCCTGGGATTAGGGATTCATCAGGAAATATATCTCTTGCCCATTGTTGTGTGAAGTTCGTATTTTGACTCACTTCCTTTATTCTGTCTATAACGACGGCATTCAACTTCGTCGTGATATAATGGGTATATACTGACAGTGGCATTTCCTTCACTGTTCTGGGGTTGATTCTCAGGAACTCGGTATACGTCTGATCAATCACATTTAAGAGGCCGGAGAAGTCGAAGTTTTGGCAGTACACAGCGGTAAGCGGCGTCGCTGGACTTAGAGTAGTAATTTCGTAGTTGATTTCTTCAACACGATTCTTCGCTTCTGTCTCGGCTATGGTTGGTTTGTTGGTGGAGTAGTCCTTCTTCAGACCTTGGGGTTGTGGTCTGGAATTACGGGACTTGTTGTCCTTCCAAGCTTTTGATCTGTTTGTTTGCTTTGGAGGGTCACGGCGATCTTCGAATTCTCGACTCGCCTCATACCAGTCGTCCGATCTTTCCCTATTGTAGTTGTAAGCACGGAATTGATTCCGCTCGCCTCTAGAGCTTACTCTAGGAATTTGAGCTTCATCGTCTTCGTTAACTTCAACGTTGCGCGTTCTTCGGTTTGCACCGGTAAGGCCTGGCCTGCTCATTTTATGTACAGTTGCACAAAAATAGAATACCGAAAGTGGTGTTAAAATTGTTGGAAATATTTTGAATAAATGCCACGATTCAGGTTCAGATCCTTATCTTGCACTACTGCACTACAAAAATGCGCCAAAAGGTGAAATGTCATCTCCTGCTCAATTGTTGATGTCGCGACGCCTGCGTTGCACATTACCATTTAGGGAAAACCTTTTAAAACCAAAAGTAATAAATTCTAATACGCAAATGTCATTAGCTAAAATTAGGCAAGATAATTAAAAAAAAATACTTTGATAGAAAGAATGTAAAGGCATTGCCACAACTACAATCTGGAGGTTCTGTTCGGAAATATTGTTGTGTTGGCGGAACTGCCATCTGTTTGGGTCCCCCCCTCCCTCCCGGATGGATCTGGGAAAAATTATTATTACCGTGCCGACCTGCTGGAGAAGAGCCGCCTTCCTTCGTCCAAGATTGTACGTCTGAGATCAGCGATGATTCGCTGGATCGCAATAAGCGGGGAAGGAGTAGTTTCGTAAAGAACGTGACTCCTATCGGTGACTCGACCAAAATGGCCGGGAAGTCCTTCGACTAATTCGGGAGACGGGAAAGCCGCAACCTCCATCTTCCACTGTCTAGACGAGAAGTCTTCAATGTCACCAAGACCGCTGACGTAAAGGAGGACGTCTTCTGGTAGAACCATATCGAAGTCACCCAGATAGCTTGTTAGCTCCTGGTACTCCTGTTGGTACCTACCTCTAGACGAATAGATTAGTAAAATCCGCCTCCATAGGGCAATAACGCAGTAATAGTGGAAAGCTGAATATGGTAAGTACTTGCTTAATCCACGATCCATCAGAATCTGTGCGTTGTATGACTCTTCGACTATGACCCCGAACTGACTGAAATCGATTTGAAACGTTTTGTCGGCGGTCGAGCGAACGTACCCTGTGACGCCTGGGATAGCCAGGTGATCCGAATTGAGTGGATCGTCACGGTCAACAGAAGGCTTGGTAGACAAGGCCTTCGGTTTGAAGTCGGGGTTGTCCGACTTGGGGTGACGCTGCTGTTTGTTGTGTGTGGACTTTGAAGTAGACGGCGTGGCCGCAGCCTCAAGGACGTTTGACGTTTTTCCGGGTTCTCCTCGGCCCGCAAGCTGATTGGTAACCGGACGGTCAGAGTCCTCTCTGTCGTTCCTCTTCTGTCCCTTGTTGCGATAGTAGTCTTTTCCCATCTTGATTGTATTTTCGGCACTGCCTGAAACCGTGATTCTTTAAGAAATTTTGGTTTCAGGCAGTGCATTACAAGCTAAAACCAAATGGTCACTGGATTCCAGGTACGATTATCAGGCCAGCAGGTGTGAGGTCGTATGTAATTCGCAACAAAGAAGGTTCAGAATATGTCAGAAATAGGAAATTTATATTAAAGAATCCTACACCAATTTTAAAAGATATTGAAACTACATACATGGACTCATACGTTAACTTTAACGAACCTTGCGATAATGTCAAAAAAATGGGAGATTGTAAACAACTTACTAGTCCGTCTAATTCTACTTCTAGTAGTTGTTCACCGAACCGTACTAGCATCTCACATAGTACTACTTCTAAATCTACGGAAGAGAATGTCAGTTTGACTCCGCTTCGAGTTAGTAGTAGGATCACTAAACCTGTTAAACGGTTTTCATTTTCTGAATTTGAAAAGACTAAGTCAAATAAATAATTTTCTAGATTTCTATAGTTTGTTGTAAAAAAAGAAAAAAAGAAAGAGCGTGTTATGAAAATATACTATAATTTTGTAATAATAAAATTATTAAATAATAATAAATAAATTAATTAATCTATTGAAGGAAATTACTATTATTTTAGAATTACATTTATGATTATTTAGTAAGCAGTATTCTTTTAATTTGTTGATCAAGTCGTCCTTGTTTGTTCTCAATATACCCAATATGTCGTCGTCTCACCTCTCAACAGGTCATACTCATTTCACTCCCTCATATCATTTTCTATATTATTTTGTTTCAAAGAGAATTCTATTTTATTTTAATATTGAGACTTATAACATAGTGTCAGAAGTGGGATTCATTACGGAAAGATCATCGTAGCAAAAGGGATCATCGCTTCTTTTCGAACCTCTGAACGAGAGTATTCGTTATAGTGGAACGGAAACCTTCGGCCGCGTAAGAGATGAATCGTTCGTGCCGTATCGTCGGAAGGTCCCGGTACTTCACTGGAGAAAAGCGGCCCAACATGTCAAAATTATCATTGCGTGTATCTATAGCCACAAAGGCGTCCCATCTGGACTAAGGTAACACAACCCTGGACTGGTGCGACGTCTACGGACGTGCTGTCCAAAGATGGTTGACACGCTAGTTATGATGCGGGGAAACGTCTCCTGGGATAAAACATCAGGGATCGATTCACGCAGAGGGTAACCAGGTATAGCGTTCGCTTCGATGAAACAGCTATTACTCTGGAATGTTTTTTGTTTTACGTCACGGAAGTACTTCATGACATATTGCCCCTCTAAGTTTTTCAGGCTATTATTGACCATAGCCTCCAACTGAGGCTCAAAACGTAACACGCCTGGAAGGGAAGCATCAGACGGAAAGTTAATACGCGCATATTTGTTGCGTGCCTCTGGATTGGCTGGGTCGTAGTATCTATAGCCTAGTAAGTCTTGTGTAGGTATGGCGGCGTCGGGCAACAGGATTGGAGGCAGTGGGGGTAAAGCTTGCGTCCCTGGAGCTCTCAATTCGTTAGCTACCATCCGACTCGTGATGAGCGGGGAAATGTAGCACTCGTATGCGTTATGCGTTGCCTCGTTCACAGATCCGAAAGAACCAGACGGACAAACTAGTTCATTGTCGTCATAAAGTGGTCCACGTGGAACGGCTATGTCGGGGATGTTGATACACAACTTGTCGCCGCCGGTAGTGATTTCATCGGCTATGTATGTGAAGTAGTCATAAATGGGTCCTGGGATTAGGGATTCATCAGGAAATATATCTCTTGCCCATTGTTGT
The DNA here is from genome assembly GCA_954871275.1 of Leptopterna dolabrata. Taxonomy (NCBI): domain Eukaryota; kingdom Metazoa; phylum Arthropoda; class Insecta; order Hemiptera; family Miridae; genus Leptopterna; species Leptopterna dolabrata. The sequence goes on along the minus strand of OX940977.1, from coordinate 61,527,947 downwards.
GTGAAGTTCGTATTTTGACTCACTTCCTTTATCCTGTCTATAACGACGGCATTCAACTTCGTCGTGATATAATGGGTATATACTGACAGTGGCATTTCCTTCACTGTTCTGGGGTTGATTCTCAGGAACTCGGTATACGTCTGATCAATCACATTTAAGAGGCCGGAGAAGTCGAAGTTTTGGCAGTACACAGCGGTAAGCGGCGTCGCTGGACTTAGAGTAGTAATTTCGTAGTTGATTTCTTCAACACGATTCTTCGCTTCTGTCTCGGCTATGGTTGGTTTGTTGGTGGAGTAGTCCTTCTTCAGACCTTGGGGTTGTGGTCTGGAATTACGGGACTTGTTGTCCTTCCAAGCTTTTGATCTGTTTGTTTGCTTTGGAGGGACACGGCGATCTTCGAATTCTCGACTCGCCTCATACCAGTCGTCCGATCTTTCCCTATTGTAGTTGTAAGCACGGAATTGATTCCGCTCGCCTCTAGAGCTTACTCTAGGAATTTGAGCTTCATCGTCTTCGTTAACTTCAACGTTGCGCGTTCTTCGGTTTGCACCGGTAAGGCCTGGCCTGCTCATTTTACGTACAGTTGCACAAAAACAGAATACCGAAAGTGGTGTTAAAATTGTTGGAAATATTTTGAAAAAATGCCACGATTCAGGTTCAGATCCTTATCTTGCACTACTGCACTACAAAAATGCGCCAAAAGGTGAAATGTCATCTCCTGCTCAATTGTTGATGTCGCGACGCCTGCGTTGCACATTACCATTTAGGGAAAACCTTTTAAAACCAAAAGTAATAAATTCTAATACGCAAATGTCATTAGCTAAAATTAGGCAAGATAATTAAAAAAAAATACTTTGATAGAATGAATGTAAAGGCATTGCCACAACTACAATCTGGAGGTTCTGTTCGGAAATATTGTTGTGTTGGCGGAACTGCCATCTGTTTGGGTCCCCCCCTCCCTCCCGGATGGATCTGGGAAAAATTATTATTACCGTGCCGACCTGCTGGAGAAGAGCCGCCTTCCTTCGTCCAAGATTGTACGTCTGAGATCAGCGATGATTCGCTGGATCGCAATAAGCGGGGAAGGAGTAGTTTCGTAAAGAACGTGACTCCTATCGGTGACTCGACCAAAATGGCCGGGAAGTCCTTCGACTAATTCGGGAGACGGGAAAGCCGCAACCTCCATCTTCCACTGTCTAGACGAGAAGTCTTCAATGTCACCAAGACCGCTGACGTAAAGGAGGACGTCTTCTGGTAGAACCATATCGAAGTCACCCAGATAGCTTGTTAGCTCCTGGTACTCCTGTTGGTACCTACCTCTAGACGAATAGATTAGTAAAATCCGCCTCCATAGGGCAATAACGCAGTAATAGTGGAAAGCTGAATATGGTAAGTACTTGCTTAATCCACGATCCATCAGAATCTGTGCGTTGTATGACTCTTCGACTATGACCCCGAACTGACTGAAATCGATTTGAAACGTTTTGTCGGCGGTCGAGCGAACGTACCCTGTGACGCCTGGGATAGCCAGGTGATCCGAATTGAGTGGATCGTCACGGTCAACAGAAGGCTTGGTAGACAAGGCCTTCGGTTTGAAGTCGGGGTTGTCCGACTTGGGGTGACGCTGCTGTTTGTTGTGTGTGGACTTTGAAGTAGACGGCGTGGCCGCAGCCTCAAGGACGTTTGACGTTTTTCCGGGTTCTCCTCGGCCCGCAAGCTGATTGGTAACCGGACGGTCAGAGTCCTCTCTGTCGTTCCTCTTCTGTCCCTTGTTGCGATAGTAGTCTTTTCCCATCTTGATTGTATTTTCGGCACTGCCTGAAACCGTGATTCTTTAAGAAATTTTGGTTTCAGGCAGTGCATTACAAGCTAAAACCAAATGGTCACTGGATTCCAGGTACGATTATCAGGCCAGCAGGTGTGAGGTCGTATGTAATTCGCAACAAAGAAGGTTCAGAATATGTCAGAAATAGGAAATTTATATTAAAGAATCCTACACCAATTTTAAAAGATATTGAAACTACATACATGGACTCATACGTTAACTTTAACGAACCTTGCGATAATGTCAAAAAAATGGGAGATTGTAAACAACTTACTAGTCCGTCTAATTCTACTTCTAGTAGTTGTTCACCGAACCGTACTAGCATCTCACATAGTACTACTTCTAAATCTACGGAAGAGAATGTCAGTTTGACTCCGCTTCGAGTTAGTAGTAGGATCACTAAACCTGTTAAACGGTTTTCATTTTCTGAATTTGAAAAGCCTAAGTCAAATAAATAATTTTCTAGATTTCTAGTTTGTTGTAAAAAAAAAAAAAAGAAAGAGCGTGTTATGAAAATATACTATAATTTTATAATAATAAAATTATTAAATAATAATAAATAAATTAATTAATCTATTGAAGGAAATTACTATTATTTTAGAATTACATTTATGATTATTTAGTAAGCAGTATTCTTTTAATTTGTTGATCAAGTCGTCCTTGTTTGTTCTCAATATACCCAATATGTCGTCGTCTCACCTCTCAACAGGTCATACTCATTTCACTCCCTCATATCATTTTCTATATTATTTTGTTTCAAAGAGAATTCTATTTTATTTTAATATTGAGACTTATAACATGGTGTCAGAAGTGGGATTCATTACGGAAAGATCATCGTAGCAAAAGGGATCATCGCTTCTTTTCGAACCTCTGAACGAGAGTATTCGTTATAGTGGAACGGAAACCTTCGGCCGCGTAAGAGATGAATCGTTCGTGCCGTATCGTCGGAAGGTCCCGGTACTTCACTGGAGAAAAGCGGCCCAACATGTCAAAATTATCATTGCGTGTATCTATAGCCAGAAAGGCGTCCCATCTGGACTAAGGTAACACAACCCTGGACTGGTGCGACGTCTACGGACGTGCTGTCCAAAGATGGTTGACACGCTAGTTATGATGCGGGGAAACGTCTCCTGGGATAAAACATCAGGGATCGATTCACGCAGAGGGTAACCAGGTATAGCGTTCGCTTCGATGAAACAGCTATTACTCTGGAATGTTTTTTGTTTTACGTCACGGAAGTACTTCATGACATATTGCCCCTCTAAGTTTTTCAGGCTATTATTGACCATAGCCTCCAACTGAGGCACAAAACGTAACACGCCTGGAAGGGAAGCATCAGACGGAAAGTTAATACGCGCATATTTGTTGCGTGCCTCTGGATTGGCTGGGTCGTAGTTTCTATAGCCTAGTAAGTCTTGTGTAGGTATGGCGCCGTCGGGCAACAGGATTGGAGGCAGTGGGGGTAAAGCTTGCGTCCCTGGAGCTCTCAATTCGTTAGCTACCATCCGACTCGTGATGAGCGGGGAAATGTAGCACTCGTATGCGTTATGCGTTGCCTCGTTCACAGATCCGAAAGAACCAGACGGACAAACTAGTTCATTGTCGTCATAAAGTGGTCCACGTGGAACGGCTATGTCGGGGATGTTGATACACAACTTGTCGCCGCCGGTAGTGATTTCATCGGCTATGTATGTGAAGTAGTCATAAATGGGTCCTGGGATTAGGGATTCATCAGGAAATATATCTCTTGCCCATTGTTGTGTGAAGTTCGTATTTTGACTCACTTCCTTTATCCTGTCTATAACGACGGCATTCAACTTCGTCGTGATATAATGGGTATATACTGACAGTGGCATTTCCTTCACTGTTCTGGGGTTGATTCTCAGGAACTCGGTATACGTCTGATCAATCACATTTAAGAGGCCGGAGAAGTCGAAGTTTTGGCAGTACACAGCGGTAAGCGGCGTCGCTGGACTTAGAGTAGTAATTTCGTAGTTGATTTCTTCAACACGATTCTTCGCTTCTGTCTCGGCTATGGTTGGTTTGTTGGTGGAGTAGTCCTTCTTCAGACCTTGGGGTTGTGGTCTGGAATTACGGGACTTGTTGTCCTTCCAAGCTTTTGATCTGTTTGTTTGCTTTGGAGGGACACGGCGATCTTCGAATTCTCGACTCGCCTCATACCAGTCGTCCGATCTTTCCCTATTGTAGTTGTAAGCACGGAATTGATTCCGCTCGCCTCTAGAGCTTACTCTAGGAATTTGAGCTTCATCGTCTTCGTTAACTTCAACGTTGCGCGTTCTTCGGTTTGCACCGGTAAGGCCTGGCCTGCTCATTTTATGTACAGTCGCACAAAAATAGAATACCGAAAGTGGTGTTAAAATTGTTGGAAATATTTTGAAAAAATGCCACGATTCAGGTTCAGATCCTTATCTTGCACTACTGCACTACAAAAATGCGCCAAAAGGTGAAATGTCATCTCCTGCTCAATTGTTGATGTCGCGACGCCTGCGTTGCACATTACCATTTAGGGAAAACCTTTTAAAACCAAAAGTAATAAATTCTAATACGCAAATGTCATTAGCTAAAATTAGGCAAGATAATTAAAAAAAAATACTTTGATAGAAAGAATGTAAAGGCATTGCCACAACTACAATCTGGAGGTTCTGTTCGGAAATATTGTTGTGTTGGCGGAACTGCCATCTGTTTGGGTCCCCCCCTCCCTCCCGGATGGATCTGGGAAAAATTATTATTACCGTGCCGACCTGCTGGAGAAGAGCCGCCTTCCTTCGTCCAAGATTGTACGTCTGAGATCAGCGATGATTCGCTGGATCGCAATAAGCGGGGAAGGAGTAGTTTCGTAAAGAACCTGACTCCTATCGGTGACTCGACCAAAATGGCCGGGAAGTCCTTCGACTAATTCGGGAGACGGGAAAGCCGCAACCTCCATCTTCCACTGTCTAGACGAGAAGTCTTCAATGTCACCAAGACCGCTGACGTAAAGGAGGACGTCTTCTGGTAGAACCATATCGAAGTCACCCAGATAGCTTGTTAGCTCCTGGTACTCCTGTTGGTACCTACCTCTAGACGAATAGATTAGTAAAATCCGCCTCCATAGGGCAATAACGCAGTAATAGTGGAAAGCTGAATATGGTAAGTACTTGCTTAATCCACGATCCATCAGAATCTGTGCGTTGTATGACTCTTCGACTATGACCCCGAACTGACTGAAATCGATTTGAAACGTTTTGTCGGCGGTCGAGCGAACGTACCCTGTGACGCCTGGGATAGCCAGGTGATCCGAATTGAGTGGATCGTCACGGTCAACAGAAGGCTTTGTAGACAAGGCCTCCGGTTTGAAGTCGGGGTTGTCCGTCTTGGGGTGACGCTGCTGTTTGTTGTGTGTGGACTTTGAAGTAGACGGCGTGGCCGCAGCCTCAAGGACGTTTGACGTTTTTCCGGGTTCTCCTCGGCCCGCAAGCTGATTAGTAACCGGACGGTCAGAGTCCTCTCTGTCGTTCCTCTTCTGTCCCTTGTTGCGATAGTAGTCTTTACCCATCTTGATTGTATTTTCGGCACTGCCTGAAACCGTGATTCTTTAAGAAATTTTGGTTTCAGGCAGTGCATTACAAGCTAAAACCAAATGGTCACTGGATTCCAGGTACGATTATCAGGCCAGCAGGTGTGAGGTCGTATGTAATTCGCAACAAAGAAGGTTCAGAATATGTCAGAAATAGGAAATTTATATTAAAGAATCCTACACCAATTTTAAAAGATATTGAAACTACATACATGGACTCATACGTTAACTTTAACGAACCTTGCGATAATGTCAAAAAAATGGGAGATTGTAAACAACTTACTAGTCCGTCTAATTCTACTTCTAGTAGTTGTTCACCGAACCGTACTAGCATCTCACATAGTACTACTTCTAAATCTACGGAAGAGAATGTCAGTTTGACTCCGCTTCGAGTTAGTAGTAGGATCACTAAACCTTTTAAACGGTTTTCATTTTCTGAATTTGAAAAGCCTAAGTCAAACAAATAATTTTCTAGATTTCTATAGTTTGTTGTAAAAAAAAAAAAAAAGAAAGAGCGTGTTATGAAAATATACTATAATTTTATAATAATAAAATTATTAAAGAATAATAAATAAATTAATTAATCTATTGAAGGAAATTACTATTATTTTAGAATTACATTTATGATTATTTAGTAAGCAGTATTCTTTTAATTTGTTGATCAAGTCGTCCTTGTTTGTTCTCAATATACCCAATATGTCGTCGTCTCACCTCTCAACAGGTCATACTCATTTCACTCCCTCATATCATTTTCTATATTATTTTGTTTCAAAGAGAATTCTATTTTATTTTAATATTGAGACTTATAACATGGTGTCAGAAGTGGGATTCATTACGGAAAGATCATCGTAGCAAAAGGGATCATCGCTTCTTTTCGAACCTCTGAACGAGAGTATTCGTTATAGTGGAACGGAAACCTTCGACAGCGTAAGAGATGAATCGTTCGTGCCGTATCATCGGAAGGTCCCGGTACTTCACTGGAGAAAAGCGGCCCAACATGTCAAAATTATCATTGCGTGTATCGAGCCAGTGGGGGAAAGGCGTCCCATCTGGACTAAGGTAACACAACCCTGGACTGGTGCGACGTCTACGGACGTGCTGTCCAAAGATGGTTGACACGCTAGTTATGATGCGGGAAAACGTCTCCTGGGATAAAACATCAGGGATCGATTCACGCAGAGGGTAACCAGGTATAGCGTTCGCTTCGATGAAACAGCTATTACTCTGGAATGTATTTTGTTTTACGTCACGGAAGTACTTCATGACATATTGCCCCTCTAAGTTTTTCAGGCTATTATTGACCATAGCCTCCAACTGAGGCTCAAAACGTAACACGCCTGGAAGGGAAGCATCAGACGGAAAGTTAATACGCGCATATTTGTTGCGTGCCTCTGGATTGGCTGGGTCGTAGTATCTATAGCCTAGTAAGTCTTGTGTAGGTATGGCGCCGTCGGGCAACAGGATTGGAGGCAGTGGGGGTAAAGCTTGCGTCCCTGGAGCTCTCAATTCGTTAGCTACCATCCGACTCGTGATGAGCGGGGAAATGTAGCACTCGTATGCGTTATGCGTTGCCTCGTTCACAGATCCGAAAGAACCAGACGGACAAACTAGTTCATTGTCGTCATAAAGTGGTCCACGTGGAACGGCTATGTCGGGGATGTTGATACACAACTTGTCTCCGCCGGTAGTGATTTCATCGGCTATGTATGTGAAGTAGTCATAAATGGGTCCTGGGATTAGGGATTCATCAGGAAATATATCTCTTGCCCATTGTTGTGTGAAGTTCGTATTTTGACTCACTTCCTTTATCCTGTCTATAACGACGGCATTCAACTTCGTCGTGATATAATGGGTATATACTGACAGTGGCATTTCCTTCACTGTTCTGGGGTTGATTCTCAGGAACTCGGTATACGTCTGATCAATCACATTTAAGAGGCCGGAGAAGTCGAAGTTTTGGCAGTACACAGCGGTAAGCGGCGTCGCTGGACTTAGAGTAGTAATTTCGTAGTTGATTTCTTCAACACGATTCTTCGCTTCTGTCTCGGCTATGGTCGGTTTGTTGGTGGAGTAGTCCTTCTTCAGACCTTGGGGTTGTGGTCTGGAATTACGGGACTTGTTGTCCTTCCAAGCTTTTGATCTGTTTGTTTGCTTTGGAGGGACACGGCGATCTTCGAATTCTCGACTCGCCTCATACCAGTCGTCCGATCTTTCCCTATTGTAGTTGTAAGCACGGAATTGATTCCGCTCGCCTCTAGAGCTTACTCTAGGAATTTGAGCTTCATCGTCTTCGTTAACTTCAACGTTGCGCGTTCTTCGGTTTGCACCGGTAAGGCCTGGCCTGCTCATTTTATGTACAGTTGCACAAAAATAGAATACCGAAAGTGGTGTTAAAATTGTTGGAAATATTTTGAAAAAATGCCACGATTCAGGTTCAGATCCTTATCTTGCACTACTGCGCTACAAAAATGCGCCAAAAGGTGAAATGTCATCTCCTGCTCAATTGTTGATGTCGCGACGCCTGCGTTGCACATTACCATTTAGGGAAAACCTTTTAAAACCAAAAGTAATAAATTCTAATACGCAAATGTCATTAGCTAAAATTAGGCAAGATAATTAAAAAAAAATACTTTGATAGAAAGAATGTAAAGGCATTGCCACAACTACAATCTGGAGGTTCTGTTCGGAAATATTGTTGTGTTGGCGAAACTGCCATCTGTTTGGGTCCCCCCCTCCCTCCCGGATGGATCCGGGAAAAATTATTATTACCGTGCCGACCTGCTGGAGAAGAGTCCAAGATTGTACCGACCTTCCTTCGTCCAAGATTGTACGTCTGAGATCAGCGATGATTCGCTGGATCGCAATAAGCGGGGAAGGAGTAGTTTCGTAAAGAACGTGACTCCTATCGGTGACTCGACCAAAATGGCCGGGAAGTCCTTCGACTAATTCGGGAGACGGGAAAGCCGCAACCTCCATCTTCCACTGTCTAGACGAGAAGTCTTCAATGTCACCAAGACCGCTGATGTAAAGGAGGACGTCTTCTGGTAGAACCATATCGAAGTCACCCAGATAGCTTGTTAGCTCCTGGTACTCCTGTTGGTACCTACCTCTAAAATTGTAAATTGTAAATTGTAAGTCGGATCACTCAGGAATGGGGGTCGGTTGCCCCAAAGCACGGAAGCCTATTGGCTTATTGTACTTTTCCTGAGTGTCCTAGCTTAATCAAATAACCCCAGTCCCCTGGTGAGGGTTGTAAGGTTTTTGATTATATTTTCGCTGGGAAATTCCCTCATTGGGGTTGAGGCCCCAAAGAGGTTGTGCCTGCGCTGAGCGAGTGCTGGGCACTCAAATATTATGTGGGATGCTTTTTCGTCTGTCTCCTCACATAGTCTGCATTGGGTTGTTTGTTGTGTGACCCCTATGCGGTTTAGGTGGAAGCGCAGGGGGAGGAAGCCGGTTAATAGGCCGACTATTTGCCTCAGCTCTCTGCGGTTCAGTCTAAGGAGCTCCTCAGTAGCGTTGGAGTTGGGTCTGGCCATCATCCGTTTACTGTGAGCGTGTCCATCTATGCGTGACCATCTTTTGGTGGTCTGTGAGCGAACCCACCGGTTGATGGCCCCTCTGATGGTGGTTTTTGGTAGGCCGACCGCTGGTTCTGGGCCAGTGAAGGGTGTTTGAGAGCCCTTTCTGGCGAGTGAATCGGCGTTTTCGTTGCCTATAATTCCTCTATGGCCTGGCACCCACTCCAGAGTAACTCTGTTGTGTTTCGCCAGGGCGTTGAGGGTTTGCATACAGTCCCAGACCACTCTAGATGAGACGATGGGGGCTGTAAGTGCTTTTATTGATGCTTGGCTATCCGAGAGTATGCGGGTGTGGGATCCACGGTGTCCCCTCCTCAGGCTCTCAGAAGCCGCAGCATCAATTGCCACTATTTCTGCCTGGAATACAGAGGTGAAATTCCCCAGTGGGGTTGAAAAGTCCCACCTGGGTCCTGCCCCGTATACTCCGGCACCAGTGCCGTCATCCATTTTTGATCCATCTGTGTACCAGATTATATCATTGGAGCAGCATTTTTTCCAACCATGCCCCGCCCACATCAGCACGGATGCGTATGGGTGTGGTTGATGGAGGGTTTTTGGCATAACATCCGCCACCATGTCAAGTAGTGGTTCTTGTATAGCCTTTAGTATATTGGTATGGCCTGGGTGGGGTGTGTCCCGCCAGGTACCATTCCATTTCAGCCTCAGGGAGGCCATTGCGGCCTCCCCTTTAATGTAGATATCTATTGGGGGTAAGCCCAGTAGAATCTCCATGGCTGCAGTGGGTGTACCATGCATTGCACCTGTGATGGTTAGACAGGCCAGTCGTTGTACACTGGTAAGGGTTTGGCAGGCCCCTACCTGACTGACCTTCGGCCACCACACAGCGCAGCAGTACGTAAGAATGGGTCGTACTATCGCGGTATAAATCCAGTGGACCATCCGCGGCTGTAGGCCCCATGTTTTTCCGCAACTGCGTTTTGCGCACATAAGGGCTCCCTTGCCCCTATTTGCTATGTACTCGAGGTGTTTGTTCCAGGTGAGCGTTGCATCCAGGTAGACGCCCAGATACTTCACCCCACGCTGGAATGACACCTTTGAGTTGTAAAACCGGGGTTCTGAGAGACCTCTCAGATTCCTCCTTCTTGTGAATTGAACCAGCGTGGTTTTATTTGGGTTTACATTTAGGCCCTCTGTGCCACACCAGTCTTCCACTGCTTTCAGAGCTGACTGTGTCAGATCTGAGACTGTGCTGACAAAGGGACCCCTAACTAGGATTACCACATCATCAGCATAGCCCTGTACGTAGAGGCCTTGACCACTGAGTTTCTCCAGCAGAGAGTCCACAACAAGGTCCCACAGAAGGGGGGACAAAACCCCGCCCTGCGGGCAACCCCTTGCCACAGACATCCCCACGGACTCCCCAAGGAGCTCAGCCTCTACTGTCCTGCTAGTCAGCATGGTACTTATCCACCTACACAGGGTGGTGTTTGTTCCATGCCGGCGCGCTGAGTTTATAATTGAGTCTACAGAGGTATTGTCAAAAGCGCCCTCTATATCCAGAAATATACCTATGGCAAATTCTTTAGTTGCTAGCACCGATTCCACCTGTGACACCAGGTGGTGCAGTGCTGCCTCACAGGATTTGCCCGGTTGATAGGCAAACTGATTGGTGTGTAGAGGCCTCTCTGTGAGAGAGGTTTCCCTCAGATACCTATCAACCAGTTTCTCTAATGTCTTCAAAATGAAGGACGTTAGACAGATGGGTCTGAACGCCTTTGCCTGGTTGTACCAAGGTTTCCCTGGCTTAGGCAGAAAGATGACCCTTGCTTTGCTCCATCTTTGGGGTATTGTGCCTGTAGCCAGGCAGGCCCTAAAGAGTGCACTCAGGATCCTGGCTACCCCATGGCCCCCTTCCTGAAGCAGTTTGGGGATAATGCCATCTGGGCCCGGCGATTTGTATGGGCTGAAGGTGCTGATAGCCCACTTTGTGCGTTCAATGGAGACCACACCCTTTGCCACTTCCCAGTCTGCCCTGGTTGCTCTCATACCCTGAGCGCCGGTTGGTGGTTGAGGTGGGGGTCCCCGAACGTCAGTCACCGCCGAGCCAGGGAAGTGAGTCTCTAGTAGGAGCGCTAGAGTGTCCCCGGCTGTTGTGGTGTAGCTTCCATCTGGTTTAACTAGTGTGCCAATTGGATTGATAGGAGCCTTAGAAAGGACTCTTTGGAGTCTTGCACATTCCGAGGTTTTTTCCACCTCTTCACAGAACTTCCTCCATGTGTCCCTTTGTGATTTCCTTATAAGACTCCTGAGTTGGGCCAGCTTGGTCTTATAAGCGTCCCAGTTGCCCGTCTTTTGCGCCCTATTATATAGTTTGCGTGTTTCACGCCTAGTGACTTCTATTTCCCTATTCCACCAGGGGACCCCGGTGGTTGAGAGTTTAGTTGTCATAGGAGTGTGATTATTGAATGAGGTGAGTAGTGCCTCTTCTAATTCTCCCGCTACCGCCTCAATATCAACTATATTGTGTAATTTGGTCCGAGTTCCTCTCAACCAGCCCTCCACTTCCTCCCTATAGGCTTCCCAGTTCGTCTTCCGAGGATCGCGGTAGGATTGCTGCGTTTTACCCACACCTTGGATTTCCACAACAATATACCTATGATCCGAGTAGGAGGGAGTATCGGATACGAACCATTTCTTTATTCTTTGATCTAGTGGAGGGGTAATAATGGTAATGTCAAGGACCTCTTTCCTATTTATGGTGACAAATGTTGGTTTGTTTCCCCGGTTTGCTACATATAGATTACTAGCTACCAGGTAGTCAAACAAGCATCTACCTCTGGTGTTGGTGTCGGTGCTTCCCCAGGCAACACTCCTGTTGGTACCTACCTCTAGACGAATAGATTAGTAAAATCCGCCTCCATAGGGCAATAACGCAATAATAGTGGAAAGCTGAATATGGTAAGTACTTGCTTAATCCACGATCCATCAGAATCTGTGCGTTGTATGACTCTTCGACTATGACCCCGAACTGACTGAAATCGATTTGAAACGTTTTGTCGGCGGTCGAGCGAACGTACCCTGTGACGCCTGGGATAGCCAGGTGATCCGAATTGAGTGGATCGTCACGGTCAACAGAAGGCTTGGTAGACAAGGCCTTCGGTTTGAAGTCGGGGTTGTCCGACTTGGGGTGACGCTGCTGTTTGTTGTGTGTGGACTTTGAAGTAGACGGCGTGGCCGCAGCCTCAAGGACGTTTGACGTTTTTCCGGGTTCTTCTCGGCCCGCAAGCTGATTAGTAACCGGACGGTCAGAGTCCTCTCTGTCGTTCCTCTTCTGTCCCTTGTTGCGATAGTAGTCTTTACCCATCTTGATTGTATTTTAGGCACTGCCTGAAACCGTGATTCTTTAAGAAATTTTGGTTTCAGGCAGTGCATTACAAGCTAAAACCAAATGGTCACTGGATTCCAGGTACGATTATCAGGCCAGCAGGTGTGAGGTCGTATGTAATTCGCAACAAAGAAGGTTCAGAATATGTCAGAAATAGGAAATTTATATTAAAGAATCCTACACCAATTTTAAAAGATATTGAAACTACATACATGGACTCATACGTTAACTTTAACGAACCTTGCGATAATGTCAAAAAAATGGGAGATTGTAAACAACTTACTAGTCCGTCTAATTCTACTTCTAGTAGTTGTTCACCGAACCGTACTAGCATCTCACATAGTACTACTTCTAAATCTACGGAAGAGAATGTCAGTTTGACTCCGCTTCGAGTTAGTAGTAGGATCACTAAACCTGTTAAACGGTTTTCATTTTCTGAATTTGAAAAGACTAAGTCAAATAAATAATTTTCTAGATTTCTATAGTTTGTTGTAAAAAAAAATAAAAGAAAGAGCGTGTTATGAAAATATACTATAATTTTATAATAATAAAATTATTAAATAATAATAAATAAATAAATTAATCTATTGAAGGAAATTACTATTATTTTAGAATTACATTTATGATTATTTAGTAAGCAGTATTCTTTTAATTTGTTGATCAAGTCGTCCTTGTTTGTTCTCAATATACCCAATATGTCGTCGTCTCACCTCTCAACAGGTCATACTCATTTCACTCCCTCATATCATTTTCTATATTATTTTGTTTCAAAGAGAATTCTATTTTATTTTAATATTGAGACTTATAACATGGTGTCAGAAGTGGGATTCATTACGGAAAGATCATCGTAGCAAAAGGGATCATCGCTTCTTTTCGAACCTCTGAACGAGAGTATTCGTTATAGTGGAACGGAAACCTTCGACAGCGTAAGAGATGAATCGTTCGTGCCGTATCGTCGGAAGGTCCCGGTACTTCACTGGAGACAATCGGCCCAACATGTCAAAATTATCATTGCGTGTATCGAGCCAGTGGGGGAAAGGCGTCCCATCTGGACTAAGGTAACACAACCCTGGACTGGTGCGACGTCTACGGACGTGCTGTCCAAAGATGGTTGACACGCTAGTTATGATGCGGGGAAACGTCTCCTGGGATAAAACATCAGGGATCGATTCACGCAGAGGGTAACCAGGTATAGCGTTCGCTTCGATGAAACAGCTATTACTCTGGAATGTATTTTGTTTTACGTCACGGAAGTACTTCATGACATATTGCCCCTCTAAGTTTTTCAGGCTATTATTGACCATAGCCTCCAACTGAGGCTCAAAACGTAACACGCCTGGAAGGGAAGCATCAGACGGAAAGTTAATACGCGCATATTTGTTGCGTGCCTCTGGATTGGCTGGGTCGTAGTTTCTATAGCCTAGTAAGTCTTGTGTAGGTATGGCGCCGTCGGGCAACAGGATTGGAGGCAGTGGGGGTAAAGCTTGCGTCCCTGGAGCTCTCAATTCGTTAGCTACCATCCGACTCGTGATGAGCGGGGAAATGTAGCACTCGTATGCGTTATGCGTTGCCTCGTTCACAGATCCGAAAGAACCAGACGGACAAACTAGTTCATTGTCGTCATAAAGTGGTCCACGTGGAACGGCTATGTCGGGGATGTTGATAGACAACTTGTCGCCGCCGGTAGTGATTTCATCGGCTATGTATGTGAAGTAGTCATAAATGGGTCCTGGGATTAGGGATTCATCAGTAAATATATCTCTTGCCCATTGTTGTGTGAAGTTCGTATTTTGACTCACTTCCTTTATCCTGTCTATAACGACGGCATTCAACTTCGTCGTGATATAATGGGTATATACTGACAGTGGCATTTCCTTCACTGTTCTGGGGTTGATTCTCAGGAACTCGGTATTCGTCTGATCAATCACATTTAAGAGGCCGGAGAAGTCGAAGTTTTGGCAGTACACAGCGGTAAGCGGCGTCGCTGGACTTAGAGTAGTAATTTCGTAGTTGATTTCTTCAACACGATTCTTTTCTTCTGTCTCGGCTATGGTCGGTTTGTTGGTGGAGTAGTCCTTCTTCAGACCTTGGGGTTGTGGTCTGGAATTACGGGACTTGTTGTCCTTCCAAGCTTTTGATCTGTTTGTTTGCTTTGGAGGGACACGGCGATCTTCGAATTCTCGACTCGCCTCATACCAGTCGTCCGATCTTTCCCTATTGTAGTTGTAAGCACGTAATTGATTCCGCTCGCCTCTAGAGCTTACTCTAGGAATTTGAGCTTCATCGTCTTCGTTAACTTCAACGTTGCGCGTTCTTCGGTTTGCACCGGTAAGGCCTGGCCTGCTCATTTTATGTACAGTTGCACAAAAATAGAATACCGAAAGTGGTGTTAAAATTGTTGGAAATATTTTGAATAAATGCCACGATTCAGGTTCAGATCCTTATCTTGCACTACTGCACTACAAAAATGCGCCAAAAGGTGAAATGTCATCTCCTGCTCAATTGTTGATGTCGCGACGCCTGCGTTGCACATTACCAATTAGCGAAAACCTTTTAAAACCAAAAGTAATAAATTCTAATACGCAAATGTCATTAGCTAAAATTAGGCAAGATAATTTAAAAAAAATACTTTGATAGAAAGAATGTAAAGGCATTGCCACAACTACAATCTGGAGGTTCTGTTCGGAAATATTGTTGTGTTGGCGGAACTGCCATCTGTTTGGGTCCCCCCCTCCCTCCCGGATGGATCCAGGAAAAATTATTATTACCGTGCCGACCTGCTGGAGAAGAGCCGCCTTCCTTCGTCCAAGATTGTACGTCTGAGATCGATGGTAGAACCATATCGAAGTCACCCAGATAGCTTGTTAGCTCCTGGTACTCCTGTTGGTACCTACCTCTAGACGAATAGATTTGTAAAATCCGCCTCCGTAGGGCAATAACGCAATAATAGTGGAAAGCTGAATATGGTAAGTACTTGCTTAATCCACGATCCATCAGAATTTGTGCGTTGTATGACTCTTCGACTATGACCCCGAACTGACTGAAATCGTTTTTAAACGTTTTGTCGGCGGTCGAGCGAACGTACCCTGTGACGCCTGGGATAGCCAGGTGATCCGAATTGAGTGGATCGTCACGGTCAACAGAAGGCTTGGTAGACAAGGCCTTCGGTTTGAAGTCGGGGTTGTCCGACTTGGGGTGACGCTGCTGTTTGTTGTGTGTGGACTTTGAAGTAGACGGCGTGGCCGCAGCCTCAAGGACGTTTGACGTTTTTCCGGGTTCTTCTCGGCCCGCAAGCTGATTAGTAACCGGACGGTCAGAGTCCTCTCTGTCGTTCCTCTTCTGTCCCTTGTTGCGATAGTAGTCTTTACCCATCTTGATTGTATTTTCGGCACTGCCTGAAACCGTGATTCTTTAAGAAATTTTGGTTTCAGGCAGTGCATTACAAGCTAAAACCAAATGGTTACTGGATTCCAGGTACGATTATCAGGCCAGCAGGTGTGAGGTCGTATGTAATTCGCAACAAAGAAGGTTCAGAATATGTCAGAAATAGGAAATTTATATTAAAGAATCCTACACCAATTTTAAAAGATATTGAAACTACATACATGGACTCATACGTTAACTTTAACGAACCTTGCGATAATGTCAAAAAAATGGGAGATTGTAAACAACTTACTAGTCCGTCTAATTCTACTTCTAGTAGTTGTTCACCGAACCGTACTAGCATCTCACATAGTACTACTTCTAAATCTACGGAAGAGAATGTCAGTTTGACTCCGCTTCGAGTTAGTAGTAGGATCACTAAACCTGTTAAACGGTTTTCATTTTCTGAATTTGAAAAGACTAAGTCAAATAAATAATTTTCTAGATTTCTATAGTTTGTTGTAAAAAAAAATAAAAGAAAGAGCGTGTTATGAAAATATACTATAATTTTATAATAATAAAATTATTAAATAATAATAAATAAATAAATTAATCTATTGAAGGAAATTACTATTATTTTAGAATTACATTTATGATTATTTAGTAAGCAGTATTCTTTTAATTTGTTGATCAAGTCGTCCTTGTTTGTTCTCAATATACCCAATATGTCGTCGTCTCACCTCTCAACAGGTCATACTCATTTCACTCCCTCATATCATTTTCTATATTATTTTGTTTCAAAGAGAATTCTATTTTATTTTAATATTGAGACTTATAACATAGTGTCAGAAGTGGGATTCATTACGGAAAGATCATCGTAGCAAAAGGGATCATCGCTTCTTTTCGAACCTCTGAACGAGAGTATTCGTTATAGTGGAACGGAAACCTTCGGCCGCGTAAGAGATGAATCGTTCGTGCCGTATCGTCGGAAGGTCCCGGTACTTCACTGGAGAAAAGCGGCCCAACATGTCAAAATTATCATTGCGTGTATCGAGCCAGTGGGGGAAAGGCGTCCCATCTGGACTAAGGTAACACAACCCTGGACTGGTGCGACGTCTACGGACGTGCTGTCCAAAGATGGTTGACACGCTAGTTATGATGCGGGGAAACGTCTCCTGGGATAAAACATCAGGGATCGATTCACGCAGAGGGTAACCAGGTATAGCGTTCGCTTCGATGAAACAGCTATTACTCTGGAATGTTTTTTGTTTTACGTCACGGAAGTACTTCATGACATATTGCCCCTCTAAGTTTTTCAGGCTATTATTGACCATAGCCTCCAACTGAGGCTCAAAACGTAACACGCCTGGAAGGGAAGCATCAGACGGAAAGTTAATACGCGCATATTTGTTGCGTGCCTCTGGATTGGCTGGGTCGTAGTTTCTATAGCCTAGTAAGTCTTGTGTAGGTATGGCGCCGTCGGGCAACAGGATTGGAGGCAGTGGGGGTAAAGCTTGCGTCCCTGGAGCTCTCAATTCGTTAGCTACCATCCGACTCGTGATGAGCGGGGAAATGTAGCACTCGTATGCGTTATGCGTTGCCTCGTTCACAGATCCGAAAGAACCAGACGGACAAACTAGTTCATTGTCGTCATAAAGTGGTCCACGTGGAACGGCTATGTCGGGGATGTTGATACACAACTTGTCGCCGCCGGTAGTGATTTCATCGGCTATGTATGTGAAGTAGTCATAAATGGGTCCTGGGATTAGGGATTCATCAGGAAATATATCTCTTGCCCATTGTTGTGTGAAGTTCGTATTTTGACTCACTTCCTTTATTCTGTCTATAACGACGGCATTCAACTTCGTCGTGATATAATGGGTATATACTGACAGTGGCATTTCCTTCACTGTTCTGGGGTTGATTCTCAGGAACTCGGTATACGTCTGATCAATCACATTTAAGAGGCCGGAGAAGTCGAAGTTTTGGCAGTACACAGCGGTAAGCGGCGTCGCTGGACTTAGAGTAGTAATTTCGTAGTTGATTTCTTCAACACGATTCTTCGCTTCTGTCTCGGCTATGGTTGGTTTGTTGGTGGAGTAGTCCTTCTTCAGACCTTGGGATTGTGGTCTGGAATTACGGGACTTGTTGTCCTTCCAAGCTTTTGATCTGTTTGTTTGCTTTGGAGGGACACGGCGATCTTCGAATTCTCGACTCGCCTCATACCAGTCGTCCGATCTTTCCCTATTGTAGTTGTAAGCACGGAATTGATTCCGCTCGCCTCTAGAGCTTACTCTAGGAATTTGAGCTTCATCGTCTTCGTTAACTTCAACGTTGCGCGTTCTTCGGTTTGCACCGGTAAGGCCTGGCCTGCTCATTTTATGTACAGTTGCACAAAAATAGAATACCGAAAGTGGTGTTAAAATTGTTGGAAATATTTTGAAAAAATGCCACGATTCAGGTTCAGATCCTTATCTTGCACTACTGCACTACAAAAATGCGCCAAAAGGTGAAATGTCATCTCCTGCTCAATTGTTGATGTCGCGACGCCTGCGTTGCACATTACCATTTAGGGAAAACCTTTTAAAACCAAAAGTAATAAATTCTAATACGCAAATGTCATTAGCTAAAATTAGGCAAGATAATTAAAAAAAAATACTTTGATAGAAAGAATGTAAAGGCATTGCCACAACTACAATCTGGAGGTTCTGTTCGGAAATATTGTTGTGTTGGCGGAACTGCCATCTGTTTGGGTCCCCCCCTCCCTCCCGGATGGATCTGGGAAAAATTATTATTACCGTGCCGACCTGCTGGAGAAGAGCCGCCTTCCTTCGTCCAAGATTGTACGTCTGAGATCAGCGATGATTCGCTGGATCGCAATAAGCGGGGAAGGAGTAGTTTCGTAAAGAACGTGACTCCTATCGGTGACTCGACCAAAATGGCCGGGAAGTCCTTCGACTAATTCGGGAGACGGGAAAGCCGCAACCTCCATCTTCCACTGTCTAGACGAGAAGTCTTCAATGTCACCAAGACCGCTGACGTAAAGGAGGACGTCTTCTGGTAGAACCATATCGAAGTCACCCAGATAGCTTGTTAGCTCCTGGTACTCCTGTTGGTACCTACCTCTAGACGAATAGATTAGTAAAATCCGCCTCCATAGGGCAATAACGCAGTAATAGTGGAAAGCTGAATATGGTAAATACTTGCTTAATCCACGATCCATCAGAATCTGTGCGTTGTATGACTCTTCGACTATGACCCCGAACTGACTGAAATCGATTTGAAACGTTTTGTCGGCGGTCGAGCGAACGTACCCTGTGACGCCTGGGATAGCCAGGTGATCCGAATTGAGTGGATCGTCACGGTCAACAGAAGGCTTGGTAGACAAGGCCTTCGGTTTGAAGTCGGGGTTGTCCGACTTGGGGTGACGCTGCTGTTTGTTGTGTGTGGACTTTGAAGTAGACGGCGTGGCCGCAGCCTCAAGGACGTTTGACGTTTTTCCGGGTTCTCCTCGGCCCGCAAGCTGATTGGTAACCGGACGGTCAGAGTCCTCTCTGTCGTTCCTCTTCTGTCCCTTGTTGCGATAGTAGTCTTTTCCCATCTTGATTGTATTTTCGGCACTGCCTGAAACCGTGATTCTTTAAGAAATTTTGGTTTCAGGCAGTGCATTACAAGCTAAAACCAAATGGTCACTGGATTCCAGGTACGATTATCAGGCCAGCAGGTGTGAGGTCGTATGTAATTCGCAACAAAGAAGGTTCAGAATATGTCAGAAATAGGAAATTTATATTAAAGAATCCTACACCAATTTTAAAAGATATTGAAACTACATACATGGACTCATACGTTAACTTTAACGAACCTTGCGATAATGTCAAAAAAATGGGAGATTGTAAACAACTTACTAGTCCGTCTAATTCTACTTCTAGTAGTTGTTCACCGAACCGTACTAGCATCTCACATAGTACTACTTCTAAATCTACGGAAGAGAATGTCAGTTTGACTCCGCTTCGAGTTAGTAGTAGGATCACTAAACCTGTTAAACGGTTTTCATTTTCTGAATTTGAAAAGACTAAGTCAAATAAATAATTTTCTAGATTTCTATAGTTTGTTGTAAAAAAAAATAAAAGAAAGAGCGTGTTATGAAAATATACTATAATTTTATAATAATAAAATTATTAAATAATAATAAATAAATAAATTAATCTATTGAAGGAAATTACTATTATTTTAGAATTACATTTATGATTATTTAGTAAGCAGTATTCTTTTAATTTGTTGATCAAGTCGTCCTTGTTTGTTCTCAATATACCCAATATGTCGTCGTCTCACCTCTCAACAGGTCATACTCATTTCACTCCCTCATATCATTTTCTATATTATTTTGTTTCAAAGAGAATTCTATTTTATTTTAATATTGAGACTTATAACATGGTGTCAGAAGTGGGATTCATTACGGAAAGATCATCGTAGCAAAAGGGACCATCGCTTCTTTTCGAACCTCTGAACGAGAGTATTCGTTATAGTGGAACGGAAACCTTCGACAGCGTAAGAGATGAATCGTTCGTGCCGTATCGTCGGAAGGTCCCGGTACTTCACTGGAGACAATCGGCCCAACATGTCAAAATTATCATTGCGTGTATCGAGCCAGTGGGGGAAAGGCGTCCCATCTGGACTAAGGTAACACAACCCTGGACTGGTGCGACGTCTACGGACGTGCTGTCCAAAGATGGTTGACACGCTAGTTATGATGCGGGGAAACGTCTCCTGGGATAAAACATCAGGGATCGATTCACGCAGAGGGTAACCAGGTATAGCGTTCGCTTCGATGAAACAGCTATTACTCTGGAATGTATTTTGTTTTACGTCACGGAAGTACTTCATGACATATTGCCCCTCTAAGTTTTTCAGGCTATTATTGACCATAGCCTCCAACTGAGGCTCAAAACGTAACACGCCTGGAAGGGAAGCATCAGACGGAAAGTTAATACGCGCATATTTGTTGCGTGCCTCTGGATTGGCTGGGTCGTAGTTTCTATAGCCTAGTAAGTCTTGTGTAGGTATGGCGCCGTCGGGCAACAGGATTGGAGGCAGTGGGGGTAAAGCTTGCGTCCCTGGAGCTCTCAATTCGTTAGCTACCATCCGACTCGTGATGAGCGGGGAAATGTAGCACTCGTATGCGTTATGCGTTGCCTCGTTCACAGATCCGAAAGAACCAGACGGACAAACTAGTTCATTGTCGTCATAAAGTGGTCCACGTGGAACGGCTATGTCGGGGATGTTGATAGACAACTTGTCGCCGCCGGTAGTGATTTCATCGGCTATGTATGTGAAGTAGTCATAAATGGGTCCTGGGATTAGGGATTCATCAGTAAATATATCTCTTGCCCATTGTTGTGTGAAGTTCGTATTTTGACTCACTTCCTTTATCCTGTCTATAACGACGGCATTCAACTTCGTCGTGATATAATGGGTATATACTGACAGTGGCATTTCCTTCACTGTTCTGGGGTTGATTCTCAGGAACTCGGTATTCGTCTGATCAATCACATTTAAGAGGCCGGAGAAGTCGAAGTTTTGGCAGTACACAGCGGTAAGCGGCGTCGCTGGACTTAGAGTAGTAATTTCGTAGTTGATTTCTTCAACACGATTCTTTTCTTCTGTCTCGGCTATGGTCGGTTTGTTGGTGGAGTAGTCCTTCTTCAGACCTTGGGGTTGTGGTCTGGAATTACGGGACTTGTTGTCCTTCCAAGCTTTTGATCTGTTTGTTTGCTTTGGAGGGACACGGCGATCTTCGAATTCTCGACTCGCCTCATACCAGTCGTCCGATCTTTCCCTATTGTAGTTGTAAGCACGGAATTGATTCCGCTCGCCTCTAGAGCTTACTCTAGGAATTTGAGCTTCATCGTCTTCGTTAACTTCAACGTTGCGCGTTCTTCGGTTTGCACCGGTAAGGCCTGGCCTGCTCATTTTATGTACAGTTGCACAAAAATAGAATACCGAAAGTGGTGTTAAAATTGTTGGAAATATTTTGAATAAATGCCACGATTCAGGTTCAGATCCTTATCTTGCACTACTGCACTACAAAAATGCGCCAAAAGGTGAAATGTCATCTCCTGCTCAATTGTTGATGTCGCGACGCCTGCGTTGCACATTACCATTTAGGGAAAACCTTTTAAAACCAAAAGTAATAAATTCTAATACGCAAATGTCATTAGCTAAAATTAGGCAAGATAATTAAAAAAAAATACTTTGATAGAAAGAATGTAAAGGCATTGCCACAACTACAATCTGGAGGTTCTGTTCGGAAATATTGTTGTGTTGGCGGAACTGCCATCTGTTTGGGTCCCCCCCTCCCTCCCGGATGGATCTGGGAAAAATTATTATTACCGTGCCGACCTGCTGGAGAAGAGCCGCCTTCCTTCGTCCAAGATTGTACGTCTGAGATCAGCGATGATTCGCTGGATCGCAATAAGCGGGGAAGGAGTAGTTTCGTAAAGAACGTGACTCCTATCGGTGACTCGACCAAAATGGCCGGGAAGTCCTTCGACTAATTCGGGAGACGGGAAAGCCGCAACCTCCATCTTCCACTGTCTAGACGAGAAGTCTTCAATGTCACCAAGACCGCTGACGTAAAGGAGGACGTCTTCTGGTAGAACCATATCGAAGTCACCCAGATAGCTTGTTAGCTCCTGGTACTCCTGTTGGTACCTACCTCTAGACGAATAGATTAGTAAAATCCGCCTCCATAGGGCAATAACGCAGTAATAGTGGAAAGCTGAATATGGTAAGTACTTGCTTAATCCACGATCCATCAGAATCTGTGCGTTGTATGACTCTTCGACTATGACCCCGAACTGACTGAAATCGATTTGAAACGTTTTGTCGGCGGTCGAGCGAACGTACCCTGTGACGCCTGGGATAGCCAGGTGATCCGAATTGAGTGGATCGTCACGGTCAACAGAAGGCTTGGTAGACAAGGCCTTCGGTTTGAAGTCGGGGTTGTCCGACTTGGGGTGACGCTGCTGTTTGTTGTGTGTGGACTTTGAAGTAGACGGCGTGGCCGCAGCCTCAAGGACGTTTGACGTTTTTCCGGGTTCTCCTCGGCCCGCAAGCTGATTGGTAACCGGACGGTCAGAGTCCTCTCTGTCGTTCCTCTTCTGTCCCTTGTTGCGATAGTAGTCTTTTCCCATCTTGATTGTATTTTCGGCACTGCCTGAAACCGTGATTCTTTAAGAAATTTTGGTTTCAGGCAGTGCATTACAAGCTAAAACCAAATGGTCACTGGATTCCAGGTACGATTATCAGGCCAGCAGGTGTGAGGTCGTATGTAATTCGCAACAAAGAAGGTTCAGAATATGTCAGAAATAGGAAATTTATATTAAAGAATCCTACACCAATTTTAAAAGATATTGAAACTACATACATGGACTCATACGTTAACTTTAACGAACCTTGCGATAATGTCAAAAAAATGGGAGATTGTAAACAACTTACTAGTCCGTCTAATTCTACTTCTAGTAGTTGTTCACCGAACCGTACTAGCATCTCACATAGTACTACTTCTAAATCTACGGAAGAGAATGTCAGTTTGACTCCGCTTCGAGTTAGTAGTAGGATCACTAAACCTGTTAAACGGTTTTCATTTTCTGAATTTGAAAAGACTAAGTCAAATAAATAATTTTCTAGATTTCTATAGTTTGTTGTAAAAAAAAATAAAAGAAAGAGCGTGTTATGAAAATATACTATAATTTTATAATAATAAAATTATTAAATAATAATAAATAAATAAATTAATCTATTGAAGGAAATTACTATTATTTTAGAATTACATTTATGATTATTTAGTAAGCAGTATTCTTTTAATTTGTTGATCAAGTCGTCCTTGTTTGTTCTCAATATACCCAATATGTCGTCGTCTCACCTCTCAACAGGTCATACTCATTTCACTCCCTCATATCATTTTCTATATTATTTTGTTTCAAAGAGAATTCTATTTTATTTTAATATTGAGACTTATAACATGGTGTCAGAAGTGGGATTCATTACGGAAAGATCATCGTAGCAAAAGGGATCATCGCTTCTTTTCGAACCTCTGAACGAGAGTATTCGTTATAGTGGAACGGAAACCTTCGACAGCGTAAGAGATGAATCGTTCGTGCCGTATCGTCGGAAGGTCCCGGTACTTCACTGGAGACAATCGGCCCAACATGTCAAAATTATCATTGCGTGTATCGAGCCAGTGGGGGAAAGGCGTCCCATCTGGACTAAGGTAACACAACCCTGGACTGGTGCGACGTCTACGGACGTGCTGTCCAAAGATGGTTGACACGCTAGTTATGATGCGGGGAAACGTCTCCTGGGATAAAACATCAGGGATCGATTCACGCAGAGGGTAACCAGGTATAGCGTTCGCTTCGATGAAACAGCTATTACTCTGGAATGTATTTTGTTTTACGTCACGGAAGTACTTCATGACATATTGCCCCTCTAAGTTTTTCAGGCTATTATTGACCATAGCCTCCAACTGAGGCTCAAAACGTAACACGCCTGGAAGGGAAGCATCAGACGGAAAGTTAATACGCGCATATTTGTTGCGTGCCTCTGGATTGGCTGGGTCGTAGTTTCTATAGCCTAGTAAGTCTTGTGTAGGTATGGCGCCGTCGGGCAACAGGATTGGAGGCAGTGGGGGTAAAGCTTGCGTCCCTGGAGCTCTCAATTCGTTAGCTACCATCCGACTCGTGATGAGCGGGGAAATGTAGCACTCGTATGCGTTATGCGTTGCCTCGTTCACAGATCCGAAAGAACCAGACGGACAAACTAGTTCATTGTCGTCATAAAGTGGTCCACGTGGAACGGCTATGTCGGGGATGTTGATAGACAACTTGTCGCCGCCGGTAGTGATTTCATCGGCTATGTATGTGAAGTAGTCATAAATGGGTCCTGGGATTAGGGATTCATCAGTAAATATATCTCTTGCCCATTGTTGTGTGAAGTTCGTATTTTGACTCACTTCCTTTATCCTGTCTATAACGACGGCATTCAACTTCGTCGTGATATAATGGGTATATACTGACAGTGGCATTTCCTTCACTGTTCTGGGGTTGATTCTCAGGAACTCGGTATTCGTCTGATCAATCACATTTAAGAGGCCGGAGAAGTCGAAGTTTTGGCAGTACACAGCGGTAAGCGGCGTCGCTGGACTTAGAGTAGTAATTTCGTAGTTGATTTCTTCAACACGATTCTTTTCTTCTGTCTCGGCTATGGTCGGTTTGTTGGTGGAGTAGTCCTTCTTCAGACCTTGGGGTTGTGGTCTGGAATTACGGGACTTGTTGTCCTTCCAAGCTTTTGATCTGTTTGTTTGCTTTGGAGGGACACGGCGATCTTCGAATTCTCGACTCGCCTCATACCAGTCGTCTGATCTTTCCCTATTGTAGTTGTAAGCACGGAATTGATTCCGCTCGCCTCTAGAGCTTACTCTAGGAATTTGAGCTTCATCGTCTTCGTTAACTTCAACGTTGCGCGTTCTTCGGTTTGCACCGGTAAGGCCTGGCCTGCTCATTTTATGTACAGTTGCACAAAAATAGAATACCGAAAGTGGTGTTAAAATTGTTGGAAATATTTTGAATAAATGCCACGATTCAGGTTCAGATCCTTATCTTGCACTACTGCACTACAAAAATGCGCCAAAAGGTGAAATGTCATCTCCTGCTCAATTGTTGATGTCGCGACGCCTGCGTTGCACATTACCAATTAGCGAAAACCTTTTAAAACCAAAAGTAATAAATTCTAATACGCAAATGTCATTAGCTAAAATTAGGCAAGATAATTAAAAATAATACTTTGATAGAAAGAATGTAAAGGCATTGCCACAACTACAATCTGGAGGTTCTGTTCGGAAATATTGTTGTGTTGGCGGAACTGCCATCTGTTTGGGTCCCCCCCTCCCTCCCGGATGGATCCGGGAAAAATTATTATTACCGTGCCGACCTGCTGGAGAAGAGCCGCCTTCCTTCGTCCAAGATTGTACGTCTGAGATCAGCGATGATTCGCTGCATCGCAATAAGCGGGGAAGGAGTAGTTTCGTAAAGAACGTGACTCCTATCGGTGACTCGACCAAAATGGCCGGGAAGTCCTTCGACTAATTCGGGAGACGGGAAAGCCGCAACCTCCATCTTCCACTGTCTAGACGAGAAGTCTTCAATGTCACCAAGACCGCTGACGTAAAGGAGGACGTCTTCTGGTAGAACCATATCGAAGTCACCCAGATAGCTTGTTAGCTCCTGGTACTCCTGTTGGTACCTACCTCTAGACGAATAGATTTGTAAAATCCGCCTCCGTAGGGCAATAACGCAATAATAGTGGAAAGCTGAATATGGTAAGTACTTGCTTAATCCACGATCCATCAGAATCTGTGCGTTGTATGACTCTTCGACTATGACCCCGAACTGACTGAAATCGATTTGAAACGTTTTGTCGGCGGTCGAGCGAACGTACCCTGTGACGCCTGGGATAGCCAGGTGATCCGAATTGAGTGGATCGTCACGGTCAACAGAAGGCTTGGTAGACAAGGCCTTCGGTTTGAAGTCGGGGTTGTCCGACTTGGGGTGACGCTGCTGTTTGTTGTGTGTGGACTTTGAAGTAGACGGCGTGGCCGCAGCCTCAAGGACGTTTGACGTTTTTCCGGGTTCTTCTCGGCCCGCAAGCTGATTAGTAACCGGACGGTCAGAGTCCTCTCTGTCGTTCCTCTTCTGTCCCTTGTTGCGATAGTAGTCTTTACCCATCTTGATTGTATTTTCGGCACTGCCTGAAACCGTGATTCTTTAAGAAATTTTGGTTTCAGGCAGTGCATTACAAGCTAAAACCAAATGGTCACTGGATTCCAGGTACGATTATCAGGCCAGCAGGTGTGAGGTCGTATGTAATTCGCAACAAAGAAGGTTCAGAATATGTCAGAAATAGGAAATTTATATTAAAGAATCCTACACCAATTTTAAAAGATATTGAAACTACATACATGGACTCATACGTTAACTTTAACGAACCTTGCGATAATGTCAAAAAAATGGGAGATTGTAAACAACTTACTAGTCCGTCTAATTCTACTTCTAGTAGTTGTTCACCGAACCGTACTAGCATCTCACATAGTACTACTTCTAAATCTACGGAAGAGAATGTCAGTTTGACTCCGCTTCGAGTTAGTAGTAGGATCACTAAACCTGTTAAACGGTTTTCATTTTCTGAATTTGAAAAGACTAAGTCAAATAAATAATTTTCTAGATTTCTATAGTTTGTTGTAAAAAAAAAAAAAGAAAGAGCGTGTTATGAAAATATACTATAATTTTGTAATAATAAAATTATTAAATAATAATAAATAAATTAATTAATCTATTGAAGGAAATTACTATTATTTTAGAATTACATTTATGATTATTTAGTAAGCAGTATTCTTTTAATTTGTTGATCAAGTCGTCCTTGTTTGTTCTCAATATACCCAATATGTCGTCGTCTCACCTCTCAACAGGTCATACTCATTTCACTCCCTCATATCATTTTCTATATTATTTTGTTTCAAAGAGAATTCTATTTTATTTTAATATTGAGACTTATAACATAGTGTCAGAAGTGGGATTCATTACGGAAAGATCATCGTAGCAAAAGGGATCATCGCTTCTTTTCGAACCTCTGAACGAGAGTATTCGTTATAGTGGAACGGAAACCTTCGGCCGCGTAAGAGATGAATCGTTCGTGCCGTATCGTCGGAAGGTCCCGGTACTTCACTGGAGAAAAGCGGCCCAACATGTCAAAATTATCATTGCGTGTATCGAGCCAGTGGGGGAAAGGCGTCCCATCTGGACTAAGGTAACACAACCCTGGACTGGTGCGACGTCTAGGGACGTGCTGTCCAAAGATGGTTGACACGCTAGTTATGATGCGGGGAAACGTCTCCTGGGATAAAACATCAGGGATCGATTCACGCAGAGGGTAACCAGGTATAGCGTTCGCTTCGATGAAACAGCTATTACTCTGGAATGTTTTTTGTTTTACGTCACGGAAGTACTTCATGACATATTGCCCCTCTAAGTTTTTCAGGCTATTATTGACCATAGCCTCCAACTGAGGCTCAAAACGTAACACGCCTGGAAGGGAAGCATCAGACGGAAAGTTAATACGCGCATATTTGTTGCGTGCCTCTGGATTGGCTGGGTCGTAGTTTCTATAGCCTAGTAAGTCTTGTGTAGGTATGGCGCCGTCGGGCAACAGGATTGGAGGCAGTGGGGGTAAAGCTTGCGTCCCTGGAGCTCTCAATTCGTTAGCTACCATCCGACTCGTGATGAGCGGGGAAATGTAGCACTCGTATGCGTTATGCGTTGCCTCGTTCACAGATCCGAAAGAACCAGACGGACAAACTAGTTCATTGTCGTCATAAAGTGGTCCACGTGGAACGGCTATGTCGGGGATGTTGATACACAACTTGTCGCCGCCGGTAGTGATTTCATCGGCTATGTATGTGAAGTAGTCATAAATGGGTCCTGGGATTAGGGATTCATCAGGAAATATATCTCTTGCCCATTGTTGTGTGAAGTTCGTATTTTGACTCACTTCCTTTATTCTGTCTATAACGACGGCATTCAACTTCGTCGTGATATAATGGGTATATACTGACAGTGGCATTTCCTTCACTGTTCTGGGGTTGATTCTCAGGAACTCGGTATACGTCTGATCAATCACATTTAAGAGGCCGGAGAAGTCGAAGTTTTGGCAGTACACAGCGGTAAGCGGCGTCGCTGGACTTAGAGTAGTAATTTCGTAGTTGATTTCTTCAACACGATTCTTCGCTTCTGTCTCGGCTATGGTTGGTTTGTTGGTGGAGTAGTCCTTCTTCAGACCTTGGGGTTGTGGTCTGGAATTACGGGACTTGTTGTCCTTCCAAGCTTTTGATCTGTTTGTTTGCTTTGGAGGGACACGGCGATCTTCGAATTCTCGACTCGCCTCATACCAGTCGTCCGATCTTTCCCTATTGTAGTTGTAAGCACGGAATTGATTCCGCTCGCCTCTAGAGCTTACTCTAGGAATTTGAGCTTCATCGTCTTCGTTAACTTCAACGTTGCGCGTTCTTCGGTTTGCACCGGTAAGGCCTGGCCTGCTCATTTTATGTACAGTTGCACAAAAATAGAATACCGAAAGTGGTGTTAAAATTGTTGGAAATATTTTGAAAAAATGCCACGATTCAGGTTCAGATCCTTATCTTGCACTACTGCACTACAAAAATGCGCCAAAAGGTGAAATGTCATCTCCTGCTCAATTGTTGATGTCGCGACGCCTGCGTTGCACATTACCATTTAGGGAAAACCTTTTAAAACCAAAAGTAATAAATTCTAATACGCAAATGTCATTAGCTAAAATTAGGCAAGATAATTAAAAAAAAATACTTTGATAGAAAGAATGTAAAGGCATTGCCACAACTACAATCTGGAGGTTCTGTTCGGAAATATTGTTGTGTTGGCGGAACTGCCATCTGTTTGGGTCCCCCCCTCCCTCCCGGATGGATCTGGGAAAAATTATTATTACCGTGCCGACCTGCTGGAGAAGAGCCGCCTTCCTTCGTCCAAGATTGTACGTCTGAGATCAGCGATGATTCGCTGGATCGCAATAAGCGGGGAAGGAGTAGTTTCGTAAAGAACGTGACTCCTATCGTTGACTCGACCAAAATGGCCGGGAAGTCCTTCGACTAATTCGGGAGACGGGAAAGCCGCAACCTCCATCTTCCACTGTCTAGACGAGAAGTCTTCAATGTCACCAAGACCGCTGACGTAAAGGAGGACGTCTTCTGGTAGAACCATATCGAAGTCACCCAGATAGCTTGTTAGCTCCTGGTACTCCTGTTGGTACCTACCTCTAGACGAATAGATTAGTAAAATCCGCCTCCATAGGGCAATAACGCAGTAATAGTGGAAAGCTGAATATGGTAAGTACTTGCTTAATCCACGATCCATCAGAATCTGTGCGTTGTATGACTCTTCGACTATGACCCCGAACTGACTGAAATCGATTTGAAACGTTTTGTCGGCGGTCGAGCGAACGTACCCTGTGACGCCTGGGATAGCCAGGTGATCCGAATTGAGTGGATCGTCACGGTCAACAGAAGGCTTGGTAGACAAGGCCTTCGGTTTGAAGTCGGGGTTGTCCGACTTGGGGTGACGCTGCTGTTTGTTGTGTGTGGACTTTGAAGTAGACGGCGTGGCCGCAGCCTCAAGGACGTTTGACGTTTTTCCGGGTTCTCCTCGGCCCGCAAGCTGATTGGTAACCGGACGGTCAGAGTCCTCTCTGTCGTTCCTCTTCTGTCCCTTGTTGCGATAGTAGTCTTTTCCCATCTTGATTGTATTTTCGGCACTGCCTGAAACCGTGATTCTTTAAGAAATTTTGGTTTCAGGCAGTGCATTACAAGCTAAAACCAAATGGACACTGGATTCCAGGTACGATTATCAGGCCAGCAGGTGTGAGGTCGTATGTAATTCGCAACAAAGAAGGGTCAGAATATGTCAGAAATAGGAAATTTATATTAAAGAATCCTACACCAATTTTAAAAGATATTGAAACTACATACATGGACTCATACGTTAACTTTAACGAACCTTGCGATAATGTCAAAAAAATGGGAGATTGTAAACAACTTACTAGTCCGTCTAATTCTACTTCTAGTAGTTGTTCACCGAACCGTACTAGCATCTCACATAGTACTACTTCTAAATCTACGGAAGAGAATGTCAGTTTGACTCCGCTTCGAGTTAGTAGTAGGATCACTAAACCTTTTAAACGGTTTTCATTTTCTGAATTTGAAAAGCCTAAGTCAAACAAATAATTTTCTAGATTTCTATAGTTTGTTGTAAAAAAAAAAAAAAGAAAGAGCGTGTTATGAAAATATACTATAATTTTATAATAATAAAATTATTAAAGAATAATAAATAAATTAATTAATCTATTGAAGGAAATTACTATTATTTTAGAATTACATTTATGATTATTTAGTAAGCAGTATTCTTTTAATTTGTTGATCAAGTCGTCCTTGTTTGTTCTCAATATACCCAATATGTCGTCGTCTCACCTCTCAACAGGTCATACTCATTTCACTCCCTCATATCATTTTCTATATTATTTTGTTTCAAAGAGAATTCTATTTTATTTTAATATTGAGACTTATAACATGGTGTCAGAAGTGGGATTCATTACGGAAAGATCATCGTAGCAAAAGGGATCATCGCTTCTTTTCGAACCTCTGAACGAGAGTATTCGTTATAGTGGAACGGAAACCTTCGACAGCGTAAGAGATGAATCGTTCGTGCCGTATCGTCGGAAGGTCCCGGTACTTCACTGGAGAAAAGCGGCCCAACATGTCAAAATTATCATTGCGTGTATCGAGCCAGTGGGGGAAAGGCGTCCCATCTGGACTAAGGTAACACAACCCTGGACTGGTGCGACGTCTACGGACGTGCTGTCCAAAGATGGTTGACACGCTAGTTATGATGCGGGAAAACGTCTCCTGGGATAAAACATCAGGGATCGATTCACGCAGAGGGTAACCAGGTATAGCGTTCGCTTCGATGAAACAGCTATTACTCTGGAATGTTTTTTGTTTTACGTCACGGAAGTACTTCATGACATATTGCCCCTCTAAGTTTTTCAGGCTATTATTGACCATAGCCTCCAACTGAGGCTCAAAACGTAACACGCCTGGAAGGGAAGCATCAGACGGAAAGTTAATACGCGCATATTTGTTGCGTGCCTCTGGATTGGCTGGGTCGTAGTTTCTATAGCCTAGTAAGTCTTGTGTAGGTATGGCGCCGTCGGGCAACAGGATTGGAGGCAGTGGGGGTAAAGCTTGCGTCCCTGGAGCTCTCAATTCGTTAGCTACCATCCGACTCGTGATGAGCGGGGAAATGTAGCACTCGTATGCGTTATGCGTTGCCTCGTTCACAGATCCGAAAGAACCAGACGGACAAACTAGTTCATTGTCGTCATAAAGTGGTCCACGTGGAACGGCTATGTCGGGGATGTTGATACACAACTTGTCGCCGCCGGTAGTGATTTCATCGGCTATGTATGTGAAGTAGTCATAAATGGGTCCTGGGATTAGGGATTCATCAGGAAATATATCTCTTGCCCATTGTTGTGTGAAGTTCGTATTTTGACTCACTTCCTTTATTCTGTCTATAACGACGGCATTCAACTTCGTCGTGATATAATGGGTATATACTGACAGTGGCATTTCCTTCACTGTTCTGGGGTTGATTCTCAGGAACTCGGTATACGTCTGATCAATCACATTTAAGAGGCCGGAGAAGTCGAAGTTTTGGCAGTACACAGCGGTAAGCGGCGTCGCTGGACTTAGAGTAGTAATTTCGTAGTTGATTTCTTCAACACGATTCTTCGCTTCTGTCTCGGCTATGGTTGGTTTGTTGGTGGAGTAGTCCTTCTTCAGACCTTGGGGTTGTGGTCTGGAATTACGGGACTTGTTGTCCTTCCAAGCTTTTGATCTGTTTGTTTGCTTTGGAGGGACACGGCGATCTTCGAATTCTCGACTCGCCTCATACCAGTCGTCCGATCTTTCCCTATTGTAGTTGTAAGCACGGAATTGATTCCGCTCGCCTCTAGAGCTTACTCTAGGAATTTGAGCTTCATCGTCTTCGTTAACTTCAACGTTGCGCGTTCTTCGGTTTGCACCGGTAAGGCCTGGCCTGCTCATTTTATGTACAGTTGCACAAAAATAGAATACCGAAAGTGGTGTTAAAATTGTTGGAAATATTTTGAATAAATGCCACGATTCAGGTTCAGATCCTTATCTTGCACTACTGCACTACAAAAATGCGCCAAAAGGTGAAATGTCATCTCCTGCTCAATTGTTGATGTCGCGACGCCTGCGTTGCACATTACCATTTAGGGAAAACCTTTTAAAACCAAAAGTAATAAATTCTAATACGCAAATGTCATTAGCTAAAATTAGGCAAGATAATTAAAAAAAAATACTTTGATAGAAAGAATGTAAAGGCATTGCCACAACTACAATCTGGAGGTTCTGTTCGGAAATATTGTTGTGTTGGCGGAACTGCCATCTGTTTGGGTCCCCCCCTCCCTCCCGGATGGATCTGGGAAAAATTATTATTACCGTGCCGACCTGCTGGAGAAGAGCCGCCTTCCTTCGTCCAAGATTGTACGTCTGAGATCAGCGATGATTCGCTGGATCGCAATAAGCGGGGAAGGAGTAGTTTCGTAAAGAACGTGACTCCTATCGGTGACTCGACCAAAATGGCCGGGAAGTCCTTCGACTAATTCGGGAGACGGGAAAGCCGCAACCTCCATCTTCCACTGTCTAGACGAGAAGTCTTCAATGTCACCAAGACCGCTGACGTAAAGGAGGACGTCTTCTGGTAGAACCATATCGAAGTCACCCAGATAGCTTGTTAGCTCCTGGTACTCCTGTTGGTACCTACCTCTAGACGAATAGATTAGTAAAATCCGCCTCCATAGGGCAATAACGCAGTAATAGTGGAAAGCTGAATATGGTAAGTACTTGCTTAATCCACGATCCATCAGAATCTGTGCGTTGTATGACTCTTCGACTATGACCCCGAACTGACTGAAATCGATTTGAAACGTTTTGTCGGCGGTCGAGCGAACGTACCCTGTGACGCCTGGGATAGCCAGGTGATCCGAATTGAGTGGATCGTCACGGTCAACAGAAGGCTTGGTAGACAAGGCCTTCGGTTTGAAGTCGGGGTTGTCCGACTTGGGGTGACGCTGCTGTTTGTTGTGTGTGGACTTTGAAGTAGACGGCGTGGCCGCAGCCTCAAGGACGTTTGACGTTTTTCCGGGTTCTCCTCGGCCCGCAAGCTGATTGGTAACCGGACGGTCAGAGTCCTCTCTGTCGTTCCTCTTCTGTCCCTTGTTGCGATAGTAGTCTTTTCCCATCTTGATTGTATTTTCGGCACTGCCTGAAACCGTGATTCTTTAAGAAATTTTGGTTTCAGGCAGTGCATTACAAGCTAAAACCAAATGGTCACTGGATTCCAGGTACGATTATCAGGCCAGCAGGTGTGAGGTCGTATGTAATTCGCAACAAAGAAGGTTCAGAATATGTCAGAAATAGGAAATTTATATTAAAGAATCCTACACCAATTTTAAAAGATATTGAAACTACATACATGGACTCATACGTTAACTTTAACGAACCTTGCGATAATGTCAAAAAAATGGGAGATTGTAAACAACTTACTAGTCCGTCTAATTCTACTTCTAGTAGTTGTTCACCGAACCGTACTAGCATCTCACATAGTACTACTTCTAAATCTACGGAAGAGAATGTCAGTTTGACTCCGCTTCGAGTTAGTAGTAGGATCACTAAACCTGTTAAACGGTTTTCATTTTCTGAATTTGAAAAGCCTAAGTCAAATAAATAATTTTCTAGATTTCTAGTTTGTTGTAAAAAAAAAAAAAAGAAAGAGCGTGTTATGAAAATATACTATAATTTTATAATAATAAAATTATTAAATAATAATAAATAAATAAATTAATCTATTGAAGGAAATTACTATTATTTTAGAATTACATTTATGATTATTTAGTAAGCAGTATTCTTTTAATTTGTTGATCAAGTCGTCCTTGTTTGTTCTCAATATACCCAATATGTCGTCGTCTCACCTCTCAACAGGTCATACTCATTTCACTCCCTCATATCATTTTCTATATTATTTTGTTTCAAAGAGAATTCTATTTTATTTTAATATTGAGACTTATAACATGGTGTCAGAAGTGGGATTCATTACGGAAAGATCATCGTAGCAAAAGGGATCATCGCTTCTTTTCGAACCTCTGAACGAGAGTATTCGTTATAGTGGAACGGAAACCTTCGACAGCGTAAGAGATGAATCGTTCGTGCCGTATCGTCGGAAGGTCCCGGTACTTCACTGGAGAAAAGCGGCCCAACATGTCAAAATTATCATTGCGTGTATCGAGCCAGTGGGGGAAAGGCGTCCCATCTGGACTAAGGTAACACAACCCTGGACTGGTGCGACGTCTACGGACGTGCTGTCCAAAGATGGTTGACACGCTAGTTATGATGCGGGAAAACGTCTCCTGGGATAAAACATCAGGGATCGATTCACGCAGAGGGTAACCAGGTATAGCGTTCGCTTCGATGAAACAGCTATTACTCTGGAATGTTTTTTGTTTTACGTCACGGAAGTACTTCATGACATATTGCCCCTCTAAGTTTTTCAGGCTATTATTGACCATAGCCTCCAACTGAGGCTCAAAACGTAACACGCCTGGAAGGGAAGCATCAGACGGAAAGTTAATACGCGCATATTTGTTGCGTGCCTCTGGATTGGCTGGGTCGTAGTATCTATAGCCTAGTAAGTCTTGTGTAGGTATGGCGCCGTCGGGCAACAGGATTGGAGGCAGTGGGGGTAAAGCTTGCGTCCCTGGAGCTCTCAATTCGTTAGCTACCATCCGACTCGTGATGAGCGGGGAAATGTAGCACTCGTATGCGTTATGCGTTGCCTCGTTCACAGATCCGAAAGAACCAGACGGACAAACTAGTTCATTGTCGTCATAAAGTGGTCCACGTGGAACGGCTATGTCGGGGATGTTGATACACAACTTGTCGCCGCCGGTAGTGATTTCATCGGCTATGTATGTGAAGTAGTCATAAATGGGTCCTGGGATTAGGGATTCATCAGGAAATATATCTCTTGCCCATTGTTGTGTGAAGTTCGTATTTTGACTCACTTCCTTTATCCTGTCTATAACGACGGCATTCAACTTCGTCGTGATATAATGGGTATATACTGACAGTGGCATTTCCTTCACTGTTCTGGGGTTGATTCTCAGGAACTCGGTATACGTCTGATCAATCACATTTAAGAGGCCGGAGAAGTCGAAGTTTTGGCAGTACACAGCGGTAAGCGGCGTCGCTGGACTTAGAGTAGTAATTTCGTAGTTGATTTCTTCAACACGATTCTTCGCTTCTGTCTCGGCTATGGTCGGTTTGTTGGTGGAGTAGTCCTTCTTCAGACCTTGGGGTTGTGGTCTGGAATTACGGGACTTGTTGTCCTTCCAAGCTTTTGATCTGTTTGTTTGCTTTGGAGGGACACGGCGATCTTCGAATTCTCGACTCGCCTCATACCAGTCGTCCGATCTTTCCCTATTGTAGTTGTAAGCACGGAATTGATTCCGCTCGCCTCTAGAGCTTAATCTAGGAATTTGAGCTTCATCGTCTTCGTTAACTTCAACGTTGCGCGTTCTTCGGTTTGCACCGGTAAGGCCTGGCCTGCTCATTTTATGTACAGTTGCACAAAAATAGAATACCGAAAGTGGTGTTAAAATTGTTGGAAATATTTTGAAAAAATGCCACGATTCAGGTTCAGATCCTTATCTTGCACTACTGCACTACAAAAATGCGCCAAAAGGTGAAATGTCATCTCCTGCTCAATTGTTGATGTCGCGACGCCTGCGTTGCACATTACCATTTAGGGAAAACCTTTTAAAACCAAAAGTAATAAATTCTAATACGCAAATGTCATTAGCTAAAATTAGGCAAGATAATTAAAAAAAAATACTTTGATAGAAAGAATGTAAAGGCATTGCCACAACTACAATCTGGAGGTTCTGTTCGGAAATATTGTTGTGTTGGCGGAACTGCCATCTGTTTGGGTCCCCCCCTCCCTCCCGGATGGATCTGGGAAAAATTATTATTACCGTGCCGACCTGCTGGAGAAGAGCCGCCTTCCTTCGTCCAAGATTGTACGTCTGAGATCAGCGATGATTCGCTGGATCGCAATAAGCGGGGAAGGAGTAGTTTCGTAAAGAACGTGACTCCTATCGGTGACTCGACCAAAATGGCCGGGAAGTCCTTCGACTAATTCGGGAGACGGGAAAGCCGCAACCTCCATCTTCCACTGTCTAGACGAGAAGTCTTCAATGTCACCAAGACCGCTGACGTAAAGGAGGACGTCTTCTGGTAGAACCATATCGAAGTCACCCAGATAGCTTGTTAGCTCCTGGTACTCCTGTTGGTACCTACCTCTAGACGAATAGATTAGTAAAATCCGCCTCCATAGGGCAATAACGCAGTAATAGTGGAAAGCTGAATATGGTAAGTACTTGCTTAATCCACGATCCATCAGAATCTGTGCGTTGTATGACTCTTCGACTATGACCCCGAACTGACTGAAATCGATTTGAAACGTTTTGTCGGCGGTCGAGCGAACGTACCCTGTGACGCCTGGGATAGCCAGGTGATCCGAATTGAGTGGATCGTCACGGTCAACAGAAGGCTTGGTAGACAAGGCCTTCGGTTTGAAGTCGGGGTTGTCCGACTTGGGGTGACGCTGCTGTTTGTTGTGTGTGGACTTTGAAGTAGACGGCGTGGCCGCAGCCTCAAGGACGTTTGACGTTTTTCCGGGTTCTCCTCGGCCCGCAAGCTGATTGGTAACCGGACGGTCAGAGTCCTCTCTGTCGTTCCTCTTCTGTCCCTTGTTGCGATAGTAGTCTTTTCCCATCTTGATTGTATTTTCGGCACTGCCTGAAACCGTGATTCTTTAAGAAATTTTGGTTTCAGGCAGTGCATTACAAGCTAAAACCAAATGGTCACTGGATTCCAGGTACGATTATCAGGCCAGCAGGTGTGAGGTCGTATGTAATTCGCAACAAAGAAGGTTCAGAATATGTCAGAAATAGGAAATTTATATTAAAGAATCCTACACCAATTTTAAAAGATATTGAAACTACATACATGGACTCATACGTTAACTTTAACGAACCTTGCGATAATGTCAAAAAAATGGGAGATTGTAAACAACTTACTAGTCCGTCTAATTCTACTTCTAGTAGTTGTTCACCGAACCGTACTAGCATCTCACATAGTACTACTTCTAAATCTACGGAAGAGAATGTCAGTTTGACTCCGCTTCGAGTTAGTAGTAGGATCACTAAACCTGTTAAACGGTTTTCATTTTCTGAATTTGAAAAGACTAAGTCAAATAAATAATTTTCTAGATTTCTATAGTTTGTTGTAAAAAAAGAAAAAAAGAAAGAGCGTGTTATGAAAATATACTATAATTTTGTAATAATAAAATTATTAAATAATAATAAATAAATTAATTAATCTATTGAAGGAAATTACTATTATTTTAGAATTACATTTATGATTATTTAGTAAGCAGTATTCTTTTAATTTGTTGATCAAGTCGTCCTTGTTTGTTCTCAATATACCCAATATGTCGTCGTCTCACCTCTCAACAGGTCATACTCATTTCACTCCCTCATATCATTTTCTATATTATTTTGTTTCAAAGAGAATTCTATTTTATTTTAATATTGAGACTTATAACATGGTGTCAGAAGTGGGATTCATTACGGAAAGATCATCGTAGCAAAAGGGATCATCGCTTCTTTTCGAACCTCTGAACGAGAGTATTCGTTATAGTGGAACGGAAACCTTCGGCCGCGTAAGAGATGAATCGTTCGTGCCGTATCGTCGGAAGGTCCCGGTACTTCACTGGAGAAAAGCGGCCCAACATGTCAAAATTATCATTGCGTGTATCTATAGCCACAAAGGCGTCCCATCTGGACTAAGGTAACACAACCCTGGACTGGTGCGACGTCTACGGACGTGCTGTCCAAAGATGGTTGACACGCTAGTTATGATGCGGGGAAACGTCTCCTGGGATAAAACATCAGGGATCGATTCACGCAGAGGGTAACCAGGTATAGCGTTCGCTTCGATGAAACAGCTATTACTCTGGAATGTTTTTTGTTTTACGTCACGGAAGTACTTCATGACATATTGCCCCTCTAAGTTTTTCAGGCTATTATTGACCATAGCCTCCAACTGAGGCTCAAAACGTAACACGCCTGGAAGGGAAGCATCAGACGGAAAGTTAATACGCGCATATTTGTTGCGTGCCTCTGGATTGGCTGGGTCGTAGTATCTATAGCCTAGTAAGTCTTGTGTAGGTATGGCGCCGTCGGGCAACAGGATTGGAGGCAGTGGGGGTAAAGCTTGCGTCCCTGGAGCTCTCAATTCGTTAGCTACCATCCGACTCGTGATGAGCGGGGAAATGTAGCACTCGTATGCGTTATGCGTTGCCTCGTTCACAGATCCGAAAGAACCAGACGGACAAACTAGTTCATTGTCGTCATAAAGTGGTCCACGTGGAACGGCTATGTCGGGGATGTTGATACACAACTTGTCGCCGCCGGTAGTGATTTCATCGGCTATGTATGTGAAGTAGTCATAAATGGGTCCTGGGATTAGGGATTCATCAGGAAATATATCTCTTGCCCATTGTTGTGTGAAGTTCGTATTTTGACTCACTTCCTTTATCCTGTCTATAACGACGGCATTCAACTTCGTCGTGATATAATGGGTATATACTGACAGTGGCATTTCCTTCACTGTTCTGGGGTTGATTCTCAGGAACTCGGTATACGTCTGATCAATCACATTTAAGAGGCCGGAGAAGTCGAAGTTTTGGCAGTACACAGCGGTAAGCGGCGTCGCTGGACTTAGAGTAGTAATTTCGTAGTTGATTTCTTCAACACGATTCTTCGCTTCTGTCTCGGCTATGGTTGGTTTGTTGGTGGAGTAGTCCTTCTTCAGACCTTGGGGTTGTGGTCTGGAATTACGGGACTTGTTGTCCTTCCAAGCTTTTGATCTGTTTGTTTGCTTTGGAGGGACACGGCGATCTTCGAATTCTCGACTCGCCTCATACCAGTCGTCCGATCTTTCCCTATTGTAGTTGTAAGCACGGAATTGATTCCGCTCGCCTCTAGAGCTTACTCTAGGAATTTGAGCTTCATCGTCTTCGTTAACTTCAACGTTGCGCGTTCTTCGGTTTGCACCGGTAAGGCCTGGCCTGCTCATTTTATGTACAGTTGCACAAAAATAGAATACCGAAAGTGGTGTTAAAATTGTTGGAAATATTTTGAAAAAATGCCACGATTCAGGTTCAGATCCTTATCTTGCACTACTGCACTACAAAAATGCGCCAAAAGGTGAAATGTCATCTCCTGCTCAATTGTTGATGTCGCGACGCCTGCGTTGCACATTACCATTTAGGGAAAACCTTTTAAAACCAAAAGTAATAAATTCTAATACGCAAATGTCATTAGCTAAAATTAGGCAAGATAATTAAAAAAAAATACTTTGATAGAAAGAATGTAAAGGCATTGCCACAACTACAATCTGGAGGTTCTGTTCGGAAATATTGTTGTGTTGGCGGAACTGCCATCTGTTTGGGTCCCCCCCTCCCTCCCGGATGGATCTGGGAAAAATTATTATTACCGTGCCGACCTGCTGGAGAAGAGCCGCCTTCCTTCGTCCAAGATTGTACGTCTGAGATCAGCGATGATTCGCTGGATCGCAATAAGCGGGGAAGGAGTAGTTTCGTAAAGAACGTGACTCCTATCGGTGACTCGACCAAAATGGCCGGGAAGTCCTTCGACTAATTCGGGAGACGGGAAAGCCGCAACCTCCATCTTCCACTGTCTAGACGAGAAGTCTTCAATGTCACCAAGACCGCTGACGTAAAGGAGGACGTCTTCTGGTAGAACCATATCGAAGTCACCCAGATAGCTTGTTAGCTCCTGGTACTCCTGTTGGTACCTACCTCTAGACGAATAGATTAGTAAAATCCGCCTCCATAGGGCAATAACGCAGTAATAGTGGAAAGCTGAATATGGTAAGTACTTGCTTAATCCACGATCCATCAGAATCTGTGCGTTGTATGACTCTTCGACTATGACCCCGAACTGACTGAAATCGATTTGAAACGTTTTGTCGGCGGTCGAGCGAACGTACCCTGTGACGCCTGGGATAGCCAGGTGATCCGAATTGAGTGGATCGTCACGGTCAACAGAAGGCTTGGTAGACAAGGCCTTCGGTTTGAAGTCGGGGTTGTCCGACTTGGGGTGACGCTGCTGTTTGTTGTGTGTGGACTTTGAAGTAGACGGCGTGGCCGCAGCCTCAAGGACGTTTGACGTTTTTCCGGGTTCTCCTCGGCCCGCAAGCTGATTGGTAACCGGACGGTCAGAGTCCTCTCTGTCGTTCCTCTTCTGTCCCTTGTTGCGATAGTAGTCTTTTCCCATCTTGATTGTATTTTCGGCACTGCCTGAAACCGTGATTCTTTAAGAAATTTTGGTTTCAGGCAGTGCATTACAAGCTAAAACCAAATGGTCACTGGATTCCAGGTACGATTATCAGGCCAGCAGGTGTGAGGTCGTATGTAATTCGCAACAAAGAAGGTTCAGAATATGTCAGAAATAGGAAATTTATATTAAAGAATCCTACACCAATTTTAAAAGATATTGAAACTACATACATGGACTCATACGTTAACTTTAACGAACCTTGCGATAATGTCAAAAAAATGGGAGATTGTAAACAACTTACTAGTCCGTCTAATTCTACTTCTAGTAGTTGTTCACCGAACCGTACTAGCATCTCACATAGTACTACTTCTAAATCTACCGAAGAGAATGTCAGTTTGACTCCGCTTCGAGTTAGTAGTAGGATCACTAAACCTGTTAAACGGTTTTCATTTTCTGAATTTGAAAAGCCTAAGTCAAATAAATAATTTTCTAGATTTCTAGTTTGTTGTAAAAAAAAAAAAAAAGAAAGAGCGTGTTATGAAAATATACTATAATTTTATAATAATAAAATTATTAAATAATAATAAATAAATAAATTAATCTATTGAAGGAAATTACTATTATTTTAGAATTACATTTATGATTATTTAGTAAGCAGTATTCTTTTAATTTGTTGATCAAGTCGTCCTTGTTTGTTCTCAATATACCCAATATGTCGTCGTCTCACCTCTCAACAGGTCATACTCATTTCACTCCCTCATATCATTTTCTATATTATTTTGTTTCAAAGAGAATTCTATTTTATTTTAATATTGAGACTTATAACATGGTGTCAGAAGTGGGATTCATTACGGAAAGATCATCGTAGCAAAAGGGATCATCGCTTCTTTTCGAACCTCTGAACGAGAGTATTCGTTATAGTGGAACGGAAACCTTCGGCCGCGTAAGAGATGAATCGTTCGTGCCGTATCGTCGGAAGGTCCCGGTACTTCACTGGAGAAAAGCGGCCCAACATGTCAAAATTATCATTGCGTGTATCTATAGCCAGAAAGGCGTCCCATCTGGACTAAGGTAACACAACCCTGGACTGGTGCGACGTCTACGGACGTGCTGTCCAAAGATGGTTGACACGCTAGTTATGATGCGGGGAAACGTCTCCTGGGATAAAACATCAGGGATCGATTCACGCAGAGGGTAACCAGGTATAGCGTTCGCTTCGATGAAACAGCTATTACTCTGGAATGTTTTTTGTTTTACGTCACGGAAGTACTTCATGACATATTGCCCCTCTAAGTTTTTCAGGCTATTATTGACCATAGCCTCCAACTGAGGCTCAAAACGTAACACGCCTGGAAGGGAAGCATCAGACGGAAAGTTAATACGCGCATATTTGTTGCGTGCCTCTGGATTGGCTGGGTCGTAGTATCTATAGCCTAGTAAGTCTTGTGTAGGTATGGCGCCGTCGGGCAACAGGATTGGAGGCAGTGGGGGTAAAGCTTGCGTCCCTGGAGCTCTCAATTCGTTAGCTACCATCCGACTCGTGATGAGCGGGGAAATGTAGCACTCGTATGCGTTATGCGTTGCCTCGTTCACAGATCCGAAAGAACCAGACGGACAAACTAGTTCATTGTCGTCATAAAGTGGTCCACGTGGAACGGCTATGTCGGGGATGTTGATACACAACTTGTCGCCGCCGGTAGTGATTTCATCGGCTATGTATGTGAAGTAGTCATAAATGGGTCCTGGGATTAGGGATTCATCAGGAAATATATCTCTTGCCCATTGTTGTGTGAAGTTCGTATTTTGACTCACTTCCTTTATCCTGTCTATAACGACGGCATTCAACTTCGTCGTGATATAATGGGTATATACTGACAGTGGCATTTCCTTCACTGTTCTGGGGTTGATTCTCAGGAACTCGGTATACGTCTGATCAATCACATTTAAGAGGCCGGAGAAGTCGAAGTTTTGGCAGTACACAGCGGTAAGCGGCGTCGCTGGACTTAGAGTAGTAATTTCGTAGTTGATTTCTTCAACACGATTC
Source organism: Leptopterna dolabrata (assembly GCA_954871275.1). Classification (NCBI taxonomy): domain Eukaryota; kingdom Metazoa; phylum Arthropoda; class Insecta; order Hemiptera; family Miridae; genus Leptopterna; species Leptopterna dolabrata. The sequence goes on along the minus strand of OX940977.1, from coordinate 61,485,062 downwards.
TTCGCTTCTGTCTCGGCTATGGTTGGTTTGTTGGTGGAGTAGTCCTTCTTCAGACCTTGGGGTTGTGGTCTGGAATTACGGGACTTGTTGTCCTTCCAAGCTTTTGATCTGTTTGTTTGCTTTGGAGGGACACGGCGATCTTCGAATTCTCGACTCGCCTCATACCAGTCGTCCGATCTTTCCCTATTGTAGTTGTAAGCACGGAATTGATTCCGCTCGCCTCTAGAGCTTACTCTAGGAATTTGAGCTTCATCGTCTTCGTTAACTTCAACGTTGCGCGTTCTTCGGTTTGCACCGGTAAGGCCTGGCCTGCTCATTTTATGTACAGTCGCACAAAAATAGAATACCGAAAGTGGTGTTAAAATTGTTGGAAATATTTTGAAAAAATGCCACGATTCAGGTTCAGATCCTTATCTTGCACTACTGCACTACAAAAATGCGCCAAAAGGTGAAATGTCATCTCCTGCTCAATTGTTGATGTCGCGACGCCTGCGTTGCACATTACCATTTAGGGAAAACCTTTTAAAACCAAAAGTAATAAATTCTAATACGCAAATGTCATTAGCTAAAATTAGGCAAGATAATTAAAAAAAAATACTTTGATAGAAAGAATGTAAAGGCATTGCCACAACTACAATCTGGAGGTTCTGTTCGGAAATATTGTTGTGTTGGCGGAACTGCCATCTGTTTGGGTCCCCCCCTCCCTCCCGGATGGATCTTGGAAAAATTATTATTACCGTGCCGACCTGCTGGAGAAGAGCCGCCTTCCTTCGTCCAAGATTGTACGTCTGAGATCAGCGATGATTCGCTGGATCGCAATAAGCGGGGAAGGAGTAGTTTCGTAAAGAACGTGACTCCTATCGGTGACTCGACCAAAATGGCCGGGAAGTCCTTCGACTAATTCGGGAGACGGGAAAGCCGCAACCTCCATCTTCCACTGTCTAGACGAGAAGTCTTCAATGTCACCAAGACCGCTGACGTAAAGGAGGACGTCTTCTGGTAGAACCATATCGAAGTCACCCAGATAGCTTGTTAGCTCCTGGTACTCCTGTTGGTACCTACCTCTAGACGAATAGATTAGTAAAATCCGCCTCCATAGGGCAATAACGCAGTAATAGTGGAAAGCTGAATATGGTAAGTACTTGCTTAATCCACGATCCATCAGAATCTGTGCGTTGTATGACTCTTCGACTATGACCCCGAACTGACTGAAATCGATTTGAAACGTTTTGTCGGCGGTCGAGCGAACGTACCCTGTGACGCCTGGGATAGCCAGGTGATCCGAATTGAGTGGATCGTCACGGTCAACAGAAGGCTTTGTAGACAAGGCCTTCGGTTTGAAGTCGGGGTTGTCCGTCTTGGGGTGACGCTGCTGTTTGTTGTGTGTGGACTTTGAAGTAGACGGCGTGGCCGCAGCCTCAAGGACGTTTGACGTTTTTCCGGGTTCTCCTCGGCCCGCAAGCTGATTAGTAACCGGACGGTCAGAGTCCTCTCTGTCGTTCCTCTTCTGTCCCTTGTTGCGATAGTAGTCTTTACCCATCTTGATTGTATTTTCGGCACTGCCTGAAACCGTGATTCTTTAAGAAATTTTGGTTTCAGGCAGTGCATTACAAGCTAAAACCAAATGGTCACTGGATTCCAGGTACGATTATCAGGCCAGCAGGTGTGAGGTCGTATGTAATTCGCAACAAAGAAGGTTCAGAATATGTCAGAAATAGGAAATTTATATTAAAGAATCCTACACCAATTTTAAAAGATATTGAAACTACATACATGGACTCATACGTTAACTTTAACGAACCTTGCGATAATGTCAAAAAAATGGGAGATTGTAAACAACTTACTAGTCCGTCTAATTCTACTTCTAGTAGTTGTTCACCGAACCGTACTAGCATCTCACATAGTACTACTTCTAAATCTACGGAAGAGAATGTCAGTTTGACTCCGCTTCGAGTTAGTAGTAGGATCACTAAACCTTTTAAACGGTTTTCATTTTCTGAATTTGAAAAGCCTAAGTCAAACAAATAATTTTCTAGATTTCTATAGTTTGTTGTAAAAAAAAAAAAAAGAAAGAGCGTGTTATGAAAATATACTATAATTTTATAATAATAAAATTATTAAAGAATAATAAATAAATTAATTAATCTATTGAAGGAAATTACTATTATTTTAGAATTACATTTATGATTATTTAGTAAGCAGTATTCTTTTAATTTGTTGATCAAGTCGTCCTTGTTTGTTCTCAATATACCCAATATGTCGTCGTCTCACCTCTCAACAGGTCATACTCATTTCACTCCCTCATATCATTTTCTATATTATTTTGTTTCAAAGAGAATTCTATTTTATTTTAATATTGAGACTTATAACATGGTGTCAGAAGTGGGATTCATTACGGAAAGATCATCGTAGCAAAAGGGATCATCGCTTCTTTTCGAACCTCTGAACGAGAGTATTCGTTATAGTGGAACGGAAACCTTCGACAGCGTAAGAGATGAATCGTTCGTGCCGTATCATCGGAAGGTCCCGGTACTTCACTGGAGAAAAGCGGCCCAACATGTCAAAATTATCATTGCGTGTATCGAGCCAGTGGGGGAAAGGCGTCCCATCTGGACTAAGGTAACACAACCCTGGACTGGTGCGACGTCTACGGACGTGCTGTCCAAAGATGGTTGACACGCTAGTTATGATGCGGGAAAACGTCTCCTGGGATAAAACATCAGGGATCGATTCACGCAGAGGGTAACCAGGTATAGCGTTCGCTTCGATGAAACAGCTATTACTCTGGAATGTATTTTGTTTTACGTCACGGAAGTACTTCATGACATATTGCCCCTCTAAGTTTTTCAGGCTATTATTGACCATAGCCTCCAACTGAGGCTCAAAACGTAACACGCCTGGAAGGGAAGCATCAGACGGAAAGTTAATACGCGCATATTTGTTGCGTGCCTCTGGATTGGCTGGGTCGTAGTATCTATAGTCTAGTAAGTCTTGTGTAGGTATGGCGCCGTCGGGCAACAGGATTGGAGGCAGTGGGGTTAAAGCTTGCGTCCCTTCAATTCGTTAGCTACCATCCGACTCGTGATGAGCGGGGAAATGTAGCACTCGTATGCGTTATGCGTTGCCTCGTTCACAGATCCGAAAGAACCAGACGGACAAACTAGTTCATTGTCGTCATAAAGTGGTCCACGTGGAACGGCTATGTCGGGGATGTTGATACACAACTTGTCTCCGCCGGTAGTGATTTCATCGGCTATGTATGTGAAGTAGTCATAAATGGGTCCTGGGATTAGGGATTCATCAGGAAATATATCTCTTGCCCATTGTTGTGTGAAGTTCGTATTTTGACTCACTTCCTTTATCCTGTCTATAACGACGGCATTCAACTTCGTCGTGATATAATGGGTATATACTGACAGTGGCATTTCCTTCACTGTTCTGGGGTTGATTCTCAGGAACTCGGTATACGTCTGATCAATCACATTTAAGAGGCCGGAGAAGTCGAAGTTTTGGCAGTACACAGCGGTAAGCGGCGTCGCTGGACTTAGAGTAGTAATTTCGTAGTTGATTTCTTCAACACGATTCTTCGCTTCTGTCTCGGCTATGGTCGGTTTGTTGGTGGAGTAGTCCTTCTTCAGACCTTGGGGTTGTGGTCTGGAATTACGGGACTTGTTGTCCTTCCAAGCTTTTGATCTGTTTGTTTGCTTTGGAGGGACACGGCGATCTTCGAATTCTCGACTCGCCTCATACCAGTCGTCCGATCTTTCCCTATTGTAGTTGTAAGCACGGAATTGATTCCGCTCGCCTCTAGAGCTTACTCTAGGAATTTGAGCTTCATCGTCTTCGTTAACTTCAACGTTGCGCGTTCTTCGGTTTGCACCGGTAAGGCCTGGCCTGCTCATTTTATGTACAGTTGCACAAAAATAGAATACCGAAAGTGGTGTTAAAATTGTTGGAAATATTTTGAAAAAATGCCACGATTCAGGTTCAGATCCTTATCTTGCACTACTGCACTACAAAAATGCGCCAAAAGGTGAAATGTCATCTCCTGCTCAATTGTTGATGTCGCGACGCCTGCGTTGCACATGACCAATTAGCGAAAACCTTTTAAAACCAAAAGTAATAAATTCTAATACGCAAATGTCATTAGCTAAAATTAGGCAAGATATTTAAAAAAAAATACTTTGATAGAAAGAATGTAAAGGCATTGCCACAACTACAATCTGGAGATTCAGTGCATTACAAGCTAAAACCAAATGGTCACTGGATTCCAGGTACGATTATCAGGCCAGCAGGTGTGAGGTCGTATGTAATTCGCAACAAAGAAGGTTCAGAATATGTCAGAAATAGGAAATTTATATTAAAGAATCCTACACCAATTTTAAAAGATATTGAAACTACATACATGGACTCATACGTTAACTTTAACGAACCTTGCGATAATGTCAAAAAAATGGGAGATTGTAAACAACTTACTAGTCCGTCTAATTCTACTTCTAGTAGTTGTTCACCGAACCGTACTAGCATCTCACATAGTACTACTTCTAAATCTACGGATGAGAATGTCAGTTTGACTCCGCTTCGAGTTAGTAGTAGGATCACTAAACCTGTTAAACGGTTTTCATTTTCTGAATTTGAAAAGCCTAAGTCAAATAAATAATTTTCTAGATTTCTATAGTTTGATGTAAAAAAAAAAAAAAGAAAGAGCGTGTTATGAAAATATACTATAATTTTATAATAATAAAATTATTAAATAATAATAAATAAATTAATTAATCTATTGAAGGAAATTACTATTATTTTAGAATTACATTTATGATTATTTAGTAAGCAGTATTCTTTTAATTTGTTGATCAAGTCGTCCTTGTTTGTTCTCAATATACCCAATATGTCGTCGTCTCACCTCTCAACAGGTCATACTCATTTCACTCCCTCATATCATTTTCTATATTAATTTGTTTCAAAGAGAATTCTATTTTATTTTAATATTGAGACTTATAACATGGTGTCAGAAGTGGGATTCATTACGGAAAGATCATCGTAGCAAAAGGGATCATCGCTTCTTTTCGAACCTCTGAACGAGAGTATTCGTTATAGTGGAACGGAAACCTTCGACAGCGTAAGAGATGAATCGTTCGTGCCGTATCGTCGGAAGGTCCCGGTACTTCACTGGAGAAAAGCGGCCTAACATGTCAAAATTATCATTGCGTGTATCGAGCCAGTGGGGGAAAGGCGTCCCATCTGGACTAAGGTAACACAACCCTGGACTGGTGCGACGTCTACGGACGTGCTGTCCAAAGATGGTTGACACGCTAGTTATGATGCGGGAAAACGTCTCCTGGGATAAAACATCAGGGATCGATTCACGCAGAGGGTAACCAGGTATAGCGTTCGCTTCGATGAAACAGCTATTACTCTGGAATGTTTTTTGTTTTACGTCACGGAAGTACTTCATGACATATTGCCCCTCTAAGTTTTTCAGGCTATTATTGACCATAGCCTCCAACTGAGGCTCAAAACGTAACACGCCTGGAAGGGAAGCATCAGACGGAAAGTTAATACGCGCATATTTGTTTCGTGCCTCTGGATTGGCTGGGTCGTAGTATCTATAGCCTAGTAAGTCTTGTGTAGGTATGGCGCCGTCGGGCAACAGGATTGGAGGCAGTGGGGGTAAAGCTTGCGTCCCTGGAGCTCTCAATTCGTTAGCTACCATCCGACTCGTGATGAGCGGGGAAATGTAGCACTCGTATGCGTTATGCGTTGCCTCGTTCACAGATCCGAAAGAACCAGACGGACAAACTAGTTCATTGTCGTCATAAAGTGGTCCACGTGGAACGGCTATGTCGGGGATGTTGATACACAACTTGTCGCCGCCGGTAGTGATTTCATCGGCTATGTATGTGAAGTAGTCATAAATGGGTCCTGGGATTAGGGATTCATCAGGAAATATATCTCTTGCCCATTGTTGTGTGAAGTTCGTATTTTGACTCACTTCCTTTATCCTGTCTATAACGACGGCATTCAACTTCGTCGTGATATAATGGGTATATACTGACAGTGGCATTTCCTTCACTGTTCTGGGGTTGATTCTCAGGAACTCGGTATACGTCTGATCAATCACATTTAAGAGGCCGGAGAAGTCGAAGTTTTGGCAGTACACAGCGGTAAGCGGCGTCGCTGGACTTAGAGTAGTAATTTCGTAGTTGATTTCTTCAACACGATTCTTCGCTTCTGTCTCGGCTATGGTCGGTTTGTTGGTGGAGTAGTCCTTCTTCAGACCTTGGGGTTGTGGTCTGGAATTACGGGACTTGTTGTCCTTCCAAGCTTTTGATCTGTTTGTTTGCTTTGGAGGGACACGGCGATCTTCGAATTCTCGACTCGCCTCATACCAGTCGTCCGATCTTTCCCTATTGTAGTTGTAAGCACGGAATTGATTCCGCTCGCCTCTAGAGCTTACTCTAGGAATTTGAGCTTCATCGTCTTTGTTAACTTCAACGTTGCGCGTTCTTCGGTTTGCACCGGTAAGGCCTGGCCTGCTCATTTTATGTACAGTTGCACAAAAATAGAATACCGAAAGTGGTGTTAAAATTGTTGGAAATATTTTGAAAAAATGCCACGATTCAGGTTCAGATCCTTATCTTGCACTACTGCACTACAAAAATGCGCCAAAAGGTGAAATGTCATCTCCTGCTCAATTGTTGATGTCGCGACGCCTGCGTTGCACATTACCAATTAGCGAAAACCTTTTAAAACCAAAAGTAATAAATTCTAATACGCAAATGTCATTAGCTAAAATTAGGCAAGATAATTAAAAAAAAATACTTTGATAGAAAGAATGTAAAGGCATTGCCACAACTACAATCTGGAGATTCAGTGCATTACAAGCTAAAACCAAATGGTCACTGGATTCCAGGTACGATTATCAGGCCAGCAGGTGTGAGGTCGTATGTAATTCGCAACAAAGAAGGTTCAGAATATGTCAGAAATAGGAAATTTATATTAAAGAATCCTACACCAATTTTAAAAGATATTGAAACTACATACATGGACTCATACGTTAACTTTAACGAACCTTGCGATAATGTCAAAAAAATGGGAGATTGTAAACAACTTACTAGTCCGTCTAATTCTACTTCTAGTAGTTGTTCACCGAACCGTACTAGCATCTCACATAGTACTACTTCTAAATCTACGGATGAGAATGTCAGTTTGACTCCGCTTCGAGTTAGTAGTAGGATCACTAAACCTGTTAAACGGTTTTCATTTTCTGAATTTGAAAAGCCTAAGTCAAATAAATAATTTTCTAGATTTCTATAGTTTGATGTAAAAAAAAAAAAGAAAGAGCGTGTTATGAAAATATACTATAATTTTATAATAATAAAATTATTAAATAATAATAAATAAATTAATTAATCTATTGAAGGAAATTACTATTATTTTAGAATTACATTTATGATTATTTAGTAAGCAGTATTCTTTTAATTTGTTGATCAAGTCGTCCTTGTTTGTTCTCAATATACCCAATATGTCGTCGTCTCACCTCTCAACAGGTCATACTCATTTCACTCCCTCATATCATTTTCTATATTATTTTGTTTCAAAGAGAATTCTATTTTATTTTAATATTGAGACTTATAACAAAGATGACATATCTGAGGCGGTTTTAACTTCAATAGATGATAAATTGCCGTTCACTGTTGAAACCGATGCTTCAGAGTATGCGATTGCAGCTACGTTGTCCCAAGCAGGCCGGCCCATTGCCTTTTTCTCGAGAACCCTCTCCGAATTTGAACGTCACCAACCCGCTGTAGAGAAAGAAGCTGCAGCAATCGTAGAATCTCTTCGCAAGTGGCGACATTATCTCATCGGCCGTCCTTTTCGCATTGTCACAGACCAAAAATCAGTTTCGTTCATGTTCAATAGTAGTAGACTCAGTAAAATCAAGAACGAAAAGATTGCGAGATGGTGTTTGGATCTAGCATGTTTCAAATATGAAATTGTTTACCGTTCAGGAAAAGACAATATTGTTGCTGATACCCTATCGCGAATCAGTGCGTCAACAACATCATCCGATCTGTTCAAGCTACACAAAACCATGTGGCACCCAGGGGTCACAAGAATGGTACATTTCATTCGATGTAAGAACTTGCCGTACTCCGTTGACGATGTTATGCGAATGACTTCAAGCTCTAATGACTGTGCGGAACTCAAACCCAGATTCTATAGGAATGAAGGAGTCCTTGTCAAAGCGACGGCACCATTTGAGAGACTACAGACATAAAGGCTGCTCCACGATCAGAGTGGATATACGAGGGCATTCCGAAAATTGAAAACAGCTTTGTCAGGCGATCTATTACTGTGGATGCTGTCAAATCGGCGCAAGGGTAGACAAAGGGAAAACGAGAGTACTCGTCTACTATCGTTTGTATTCGACAGCTCAAGTATTGTTAGTTTCTTCACAGCTCAAGGTATAGCTACCAGCAGAACTACGGCATACAACCCGAGAGGAAACGGCCAAGTCGAGAGATATAATGGTATAGTTTGGAAAAAAATACAATTGGCACTCCGCTCGGCTGGCTTGGACATCAAGAACTGGGATCAGGTCATACCTCAGGCCCTCCATTCTGTCAGGTCACTCTTGTGTACGACAACTAATATGACTCCTCATGAGAGGATGTTCCACCATCCACGTAAAACTGTGAATGGACGATCGCTTCCTACCTGGCTAACAACACCAGGCAGTGTTCTGATGAAACGGCTACCTTCTCAAGGTAGTAAGTACGATCCCGCAGTCGAACTAGTGAAACTCCTCGAAGCGAACCCTGACTATTCTCATGTGCGCCTGGCTGATGGCAGAGAGACGACGGTGTCTAACCGCCACTTAGCGCCAGCAGGGGAAGCCAAAACCACCGAGATTCTGCTCATCATTCCTGATGAAGAATATACCAGATCACCTGGAAACAACCGTGACGAGGCGCCGCCTCCAACTTCCCCTAGACCTAGCTTCGACGACGAATCTTCGAAACCTCCACAAACTCCGCTCCCGCCTCCATCACAGACCAGAGCCTCCGAAAGAAGGAGGCAACCCACCAAATATCTGGAAGATTACGTTTAAATTCAAGAGAGGGAAAATGTTATAATTCGCCATGTCATATGGTTATTGCCATGGTCGAGAAAACACGCCACTTCTACAATAATTATTCATTCCAATCTGAGTTTTCGTTGAATAAAGCCTATTATTCGAGGCAATTCTATTATTTCACATAGTATCCATTGCTTTCATTAGATGGCTTGGGAAATGAATTTTGGGAACACTTCCTCGATTAGTCAGCTTCCATTTGGTGAGGACCTTCTTCCAGGCGGACTTCAAGGGCTTGAAAAATGCCACGTCCAGGGGCTGGAGAATGTGAGTTGAGTTCGGGGGCAGCAAGATGAATTTAATGTTGTATTCTCTGCACAGGTCTACCACATTCATGGTGAGGTGGGATGCTAAATTATCTCCAATGATGGCCTTTGGTTGGTCTGCAGGGAGTTTGTTGAAATATGGTAAGGCGATTTTCTTGAACCAATCCTCAAACAGTGAGGTGTTGAACCAAGCAGAATCACTCCTGTTGAATCGGATCCCTTTCGGCCCTCGAGTAATTAGATTCTGCTTCACATAAGAGGCTTGGAAAGATTTGCAATCGGTTATTATTGTAAAATCGTGATACAACAAGAAGCACTCCCAGTGCTTAAAACTCTTAACAGCTGCAAGTGTTTCCAACTCATACGAATGGTATTTTTCTTCAGCAGGGGTGGTACGTCTGCTAAAATATCCTACAACCTTCCTTTCTCCATTTATTATGTTGAATAAAATAGCTCCGTAACCCAATGAGCTAGCATCACACCATACCTCTATGGGGTGTTCAGGTTTAAAAATAGTTAAGCAAGGTTCACTAGTAAGTAGTTGAATTACATCTTGGCGAATCCGTTCATGTAAGGGAGTCCATTCAAATTTTTCCTTTATGGAAGTAAGTTTGTACAAAGGCGCACATTTTTGAGAAAAGTTCGGAACAAAATTGCGAAAATATGAACGAAGACCAAGAAATGAACGTAGTGCTGTGCGATCCTTTGGAGGAGGCAAACTAGTCAATGCATAAATTCGATCATTATGCGGGCGAATTTCGCCATTTTTGACATCATAACCTAGGTATTTTGTTGATTTTGTGATAAAGGAGCACTTGTCAGGGTTGAGAGAAAATCCCGCATTTTTTAGTACACCTAGTACTTCTTCTAATCGAGTAAATGCTTCTTCTCTTGTGCTGCTGATAATCAGCAGGTCGTCCATATATATTATGCTAAGCAATACCTATCAGCCAAATCACCAAGAGCGGTAACCATGGCTCGCTGATAACAACAAGGGGCGTTCCAGCTAGGTTCACATGATCCGTCGTTCCTGCGTTGTCCGTCGTGCGTTTGTCCGGCAAAGCTGTGGAGTGGGTTGCGTTGGCCGGCACGCTGTTCACATGGGAGTGGAGATCCGGAATGCGTTATCCGCCGGATAACCTTCTTTATGTACAACCTTCTTGTGTTTGGCTCGCATCCTCGCATTGCTCTTGTCATGGACAACTACTTACCTATTGAAAGAAGGAAAAACTCCTCAAGCCAGAGTCGCCGCAAAGTTTCAGCATTTTTGTGCCCTGCTTTCTTGACATTCCATATTTCTTCCCTCTCGCGAACTAGCGAGATTAAAATCTCATTAAAATCAGATTGGGAATTTGGTATTGAAGTTACCGTCGAAGACATTTGAAGACAGCAGTCGATCAAAACAGCTAATTTTTCCACAGCTAATTTTTCTTATCAACAGATAACGGACATTTTGCAGATGGCAGCCGCCGCAAACATGGCGGTGCGTTGTGCGGCAAATATTCAAAAATTCTATCCGGACACCGGACAACGCATGCGTTGTCCGTCACACCAGTTGAGCCAATCAGATTGCAGAACGCACGAACGCACGACGGACAACGCATGAACGACGGACCATGTGAACCTAGCTTTCCTGACCCCAAAGGGCATCCTTCGATATTGGTAGTGGCCATCGGGGGTTGAAAATGCTAAGATTGGGCGTGTTTCTTCATTAGTTGGAATTCCATAAAAACCTGAGGCACAATCAAGACTAATAAAATAATTTTGACCTGATAATCTAGCCAATTGATCTTGAATTAACGGAATAGGAAATCTTTCGGGAACAGTGTTACTGTTTAGCTCACGGAAATCTGTACACATTCTCATCTTACCATTTTTCTTTGGCACGAGGAGAATAGGGGATGAGTACGGGCTAGTAGATTCCTCTATAATAATTCCTTAACATATCCCCGTACTGCTTCACGATCACGAGGATGTAATCGATAAGGGCGTCTATAAACTACCTTTTTAGGATCTATCAAAGTTATTTTGAATTCCAAAACATTCACAGGACATCTAGGTAAACCTCTAGTGAAAATGCCGGAAAATTTTTGCAAAATCGCCCTAAGTTTAGTTAGATCTTGGGGTTGTGTCAAATCAGTATTGAGAACCTCGATCTCAGGATGAAACATCTCAGATTCAAGATCACCATCCGTAGAACCCTGAATAATAGGTATCGACAATGGGCCCTCCATAGCGGTCATTGATTCGACTTGTTTATCAGTAATGGGAATTTCACAAGGAATTGGCCAGGGAATTTCATCTTTGTTATCAGAACAACGTTCGTTATCTAATGATTGTTCCGAACTTTTTACTATAGAATTTTCATCAATAACAGTTTTATTTTTTCTTTTCAAATATTTAGATTTTTGGATATTTTTCTCTTTATTCTTATCAATCTTAGTTATTTCGTAGCGATCTGGTAAAATATTAATTGATATCCCTGCAGATAAGACGTCTCTGCCCAACAAAATATCGTGGGACGTAGCATCTTCAGGTACAACATAAAATACAACAGGAATTTCAATATTATTAATTTGAATCATTGTAGATATTTGAGTGGTTACTATTATTTCCCCATTTCCTATACCTGTCAATTTTACTGGGTTATCAAATTTTTGACCTGAAAATTGAGGGACTAATTTTAAGGATAATAATGAACATTCTGAACCAGAATCAAAAACAAAAGGATGGATATTACCTTGATGGTTGAGTTGACCTTGGGGGTTCAAGGCACATACTTTTACCCTCTTCTCGTCTGGTTTTGCATCACCAGCTGATTTTGCGCCTTTCCTGTTGGGATTTAGACGACAGTATTCCCAGTCGTGGTTGTCCATTTTACAATTCCTACAGGGTGGACCGGGGTAAGTGGAACCCATAAAATCAATAGTTCAACTTCATCCTTTGCTAGAACCTACAATTTGGCACTGATTTGCATCAAATTTTCAGCATATGTTTAAAAATTTACTGTCAGTTAGTTAGGAAAAATTGGGGTCAGTAGCTTAACATTACTCGTGACAGAAAAACTTTTTTTCTTAGCCGTCCAAGATTTCCACTTGCCCCTTGAATCGGGGTAAGTGGAACCCATACCTCGTTTGTGCCCTAAAACCATTGGAATGGGAACGGGGCAAGCGTAAACGAAAAGTAGACAAAAAGAAATGTCAGTAAACAATTTTTTTATTTAAAGAACACTTTTCCTTGGGGGGGAAATGAAAATGACAACAATTTTAGGATACCAAAATCGGCACTCAAAGCCTCTAAAATGATTGAAAAAACTGTTCCAGATATAAATTGGCACACAAAGCCTCCTAATAATGTAATAATGCACTTGGTTATGTTTAGTGGCATACTTAAGGTTGAACATTTTCGGAACCTTACCAAAATAACTTGCAGACAGTATACCTACCTAGATAAAATCAAATGAAAAATAGGAAAACACTTTAAATCATAAAACTCTAAATCTCCTACGAAGAATATACTAGCAGTAACACTTCTGTTTCAAATAAACATCAAATAAACTATATAATCAAGTAGGTACCTACGTACATTAGAGACTAGTCTTCTTTGTAGGATTCGTTCATTGTCATGAATTGTATAACGTAACAGTAGTGTATAAAAACAGTAGTAGGTACCTATGAAAAGTGTAAAGAAACTGAGGCTTTTCTAGTAAGTTCAAACGACTAGGTACTCACTAGGCAGCTTAAAATAGGTATGACCAGATGATATGGTTAGGTTGTTAGGTACTTAAATCATTATTTATGACCAGAAATCGATCAGGACAATTGTACCTAGCCTACTCAAGTGCAAAAAGGAATGTTTTTCTCTTTTTTAAGTCAACTTAGCCAACATTATAACAATCAAAAGACATTGGAAATTTAAAATATCCACGTTTTTGAAAAGTTGGGGCTGGTAGAAAATTAATAATCTCATCCCGATGAATAATGCTTCTGTCTTCCACGTAAGGCCAATGAAAAGTTGAGGAAGAGGAGACCCTCCTGGCGAATTTGGCTTCCAAACAATTTAAGACATCTGTCAGTTGTCCAACAAACACTTTCGTGAATTTTCCTGACTGTAACATGACAAGAACCCAATCACCTAATGTTGCTTCTGAAACATTCTTCGTCATTATGTTCATAAAATTATCTTCGGCTTCTATGTCTTGGCATTCCTCTTCCATATCCATCCCTTCCGATTCTGAGCCACTTCTCTCCACATCTTCAAAATCTTCCCCACTGCTCTCTTCTTCCACTGCTGTTGCTCTTCTTCCCCCCTGTTTTTTTTTCTTAATACAGGCATCCTTTTTCTGCTTTGCCAACTCCTCCAATTTTCGTGAAGCTTCTTCAGATGTTATTACCTCAGCTCCTGGGCAAACCCTCTTCCGTTTGGTACTTATTCGTGGAGACTGCTTGATTTTCTCCAACAGCAACTCTTCAAATGAAAACTTTCTTGCCAGAGGTGCTGTGTGGGATGTTGATGGTCCAGGAGTGTCAAATGGTGTACTTGAGTTGGGTGCAGTATTTTCTTGGGATGTACTAGGGTGAGTTTCCTGTGGTAGATGGAGAGGAGAGGTGTAGGTTTGTGAAGGCTCTTCCACTACATCAATTGCGAGCGTATTAGCTTGGGATGTACTCGGATGAGTTTGCTGTGTTGGATGGAGAGGAGAGATGGAGGGTTGTGAAGGGTGTTCCGCAACAGCAGTTAGTACTCGCTGATTAAATTCACACCACTTCCGATACTGGTGTGGGTCAAATTTATTAGCAGGAATTACATCGGGGCTATATGGCACTATGCCAGCTTTCCCAAACCCATTTCTTATCACTTGTGGGTCTAGCTCGATCCAAATCTTTGATAACAAACTTACAAACACCGATTTTGGAAGTTTGTAGCCATAGTTATGTCTTTGCCATTTTACCACTTCTTCGTCCCACCTATCTTTTAATGGCTTAAACACACTTAAATCCATGGGCTGGAGCATATGAGTGCTATGGGGGGGTAATTTTAAAATTGTCACATTATGTTTCTTTGCTTCCTGAACTAGTGGAAGAGTTACATGAGAACTATGCCCATCGTAAATTACGATTACGGGCCTTGTTGTGGGAATGATCTTAATAAAATTATTCACAAAGTAGTGTTCGAACGTGATGTTGTCCATCCAACCTTTTTTCGTAGCTGCATATGAGGTTTGAGGGAATTCACCTGTTTTAGGGATCCATGAATCCCACACATTTTTACCTTTGAATATTACCAATGGGGGTAATTTCTCTCCAATAGCATTTGCTCCAAATAGGACTGATATGTTCTCTCTTCCTGGCCCACTGGTGACTCTCTGAGCTGCGACTCCCTTCTTACCAACAATCTTGGTCTTTTTGGGATCCACACAAAAACTGGTTTCGTCTAAATTAAAAATCTGTGATGGGGGAACACCATCGGTCACAGTTTTTAACAATGCAAAATAGTCGGCTATGTTGAATGGGTCAATACTTTTCTGACGAGATACTTCTACGTTTTGTGGCTTTTTAATGCTCAACTTGAATGTCTTCTTGAAACGATTGAAATAATCGTCACCAGGTACACCATCTCGAAATGGTGTGGCTATCCCATTTTTACACACATACTGACCAATCATCGCCAGCACTTCTTTTTTTGTCAGACCGAACCCCCACTTTTCCATAGTTACTAAACAATCCGCAATTATTTTTTCTTCAGGGAAGCTGAGAGCTGTGGGCCGACCCATGGTTTGACTTTTGACACCTCTCTGCTTCTTAACATGCTTGTACAAAGTAGCCTTGGGAATGTTGTAATTCTTACATGCTCTGTAGAGAGGAAGCTCACCAGATGTGACCAAAGCGATTGCAGTTCGAAGTTGCTCGCGTGTGTAGGTTGGGGGGCCAGTTTTACGAACATATGTGCGCACCATATCTAACTGAAACAAGAGTGACAACATTACAATAGTGGAGGAGACACTAAAAGTTCAGCAGGAACAGGAATCCTCTACCTACCTAGGTTGGTTAGGTACAAGCTCATGAAAACAAAATATGTATGTATCAATGAAGTAAGTAGGTAGGTATTAAGCAAGTAATTAGGTAGGCAGGTACGACGCTAATCCTTGATATATTTAATAGGTATCTTATAGATAGGTACCTACTATTTATGTATGATAAACATGATTTTTCCACATTGGGGAAAGTGGAAACCATGTGGGGTAAGTGGAACCCATAGGTTCCACTTACCCCATCTGTTTGGGTTCTACTTGCCCCAGACCATGAAAAACGTGGGGCAAGAGGAACCTAGCAACTATCTGCTATCCTCTTATAAATAGGGCTTCAAAACATTTACAGCACTTTAAACAATCCTGTAGTATACACTTACCTCAAAAAACGCGTCAGTAAGCCTCTCTGGGCGACGAGGAAAAAAAAACGACGACGGGCACCACCAACTCGACTCAGGAGTAGAAATAAGACTGACTGAAACAATGCATAAACCACCACGCGTACGCGCTTCAACGTCGCTCCAAGCCCGATCTTGAGGTAGAAGGAAGTAGTACAGATGAAACGTGATAGGGTTCGCCATTGTATCTGCGCTCTTAGTACCTCATGAAGGCGTGGGTTCCACTTACCCCACATTTACACTTACCCCGGTCCACCCCACCATCTTTTTTTGAATTGTTTCGGTTGTTGTTGTTGTTTTGGTGGCTGCGAAATATTTTTAGAAGTGGAAGTTCCTTGGTTATTTTGGCCAGGGTTGTTTGGTCTCCACTTCTTGGAATCTGGGCCTTTTGCACCATTGTATGGTCTTTTGAATGGTTTTTGCCCTTTACTTTGGCCAGAACCTGAACCTTCTTGGTTCTGACGTGTAACCCTTACAGCTTTTATCTCCTGAAACAACTCAACTTCGTTGGGAATTTCATGAGTGTTTAAGCATAACGTCATATTTCTGGTTCGGCCCTAACTGCTAAGGCAGTTGCCACAATAAGAGCGCATTCGTTGGGGGATTTTCCCCTAAACGCACCCCTAATTTTTGCTAATTGTTCCGCAATTAGTCTGTTGACGTCTCCGTCTGTGGCTCGAGCGCACATAGCTCCGTGCAGTATTGCTGACGGCGTATCTATGCGGCAAAATTTTAACTTGAACAGGGGTTCGAACGCTTCCCACGACAAGCTGTCGGACATGACGTCAGCTAACCATCTTGCTGCTCCTTCTTTCAAACATTGTGTGAGAGCCATTGTAAACTCCGAGACATTTGGCTTGTGGTGGTGTATGATGATTGCTGAGGCATTGTGCCAAGCCTGTGCATCATCATTATCTGGGTTGAAATCGGGTAATTTAAGTGCTTGCTTCATAGCAGGAGCAACCTGGGGGCGGTCCATGAGTTGTCTCATTATATCCCTTTGAAAATTTAGGAATTCACCCCACGGGATACCCGAGTGCACTGGAGGTGTTTGGTCTGCTCGAATGGAGGCATCATCTCGAGACTGAGCGTCATCATCCGTAGGTACTTGTACTTCTGGTTGTATGAAGTAGTCTTCTACGATGTCAGCCGCGTCCTCGTTGGGCTCTGCCATCTCTACCTCTGTTGAAGATAGGGAACCCGTTTTGATGATGGAACGGTCTTCACTCCCGAACCGAGTCGTACAAAACGTTTGGAAAAAGTCCGAAATAGACTAATGAAAACTAAACAGAGAAAACTTCCAAATACTGAGAAAAAGAATGTGAACGCGGATATATCCCACTTCTGATTTCGTTTGAATGCAATATGAGATGAACGGGATGATTAAAAACACTCGATAAAGGCGAAATTACGAAAACTTATATTGAGTTTCTCGATACAACTGTAGCTATTGCTATGAATGACGGGCACTTGGAAGAAGGAATTTAAGTAAGCAGATATTATTTCGAATTCAAAAGTATAAAATGGTTTTTTGGATGTCTTGAAGGCAACACGACAACAACTCGACGACGACTCGCTTGTTAGAAAAAAAACTTTTGGGAAAAAACTTGTAAACATATGAAGTTTTGAACAGTCACAACTGTAGTGACGCTACAGTCACTCCCCCTCGAAGAAAGAGACCCGCCGAGTTGGACTCCCTGGAGCTCCCGTTGGTGAAAGAGGCGGTGGGTCTTCCAAGGCCCCCACAGACTGCCCAAGCGGTGCGAGATTGTAGGCGGGCTTCAGGCGGTCTATGCCGATGGTGGTGTCCTTACCCTTGATTGTCAGCTTGAAAAACTTGGCCGTTCGCTCAAGGACCGGATACGGTCCATCGTAAGGGGCTTGCAGCGGTCGCCGGAGAGCATCATGTCGCACGAATACATGCGAGCACGATTGCAGGTCCTGGTGCACAAACGTGTTCCTGGCCCCGTGCCGCTTATTTGGAACAGGTTTCAAAAGTTCCATGGTGCGCTGCAACTGGGAAACGAGCTGTGAAGCTTCTTGCTCCGCTGGAGTGTCAAAAAACTCGCCCGGCAGCCGAAGTGTGGTACCATATACCATTTGCGACGTAGAAGCTTTCCAATCTTCATGGACTGCAGAACGGATGCCTAGGAGGGTAACTGGGAGGCGCTCAATCCAATTTGGAGACGCATGCGCACGAAGGGACGTCTTTAGAGAGCGATTCAGCTGCTCGACCAAACCATTTGCCGCGGGATGGTAGGGAGACGTGTGGATGTGGCGCATTCCTAAAACTTTTGAAAGCGAACGAAACAACGACGATTCGAACTGGCGTCCCTGGTCGGTTGTAATCTTGAGCGGTACCCCAAAACGACTGATCCAGCCACAAAGGAGAGCCTGAGCAACGGATTCAGCTGTGGAGTCAGCCACAGGGATACACTCTGGCCAGCGCGAGAAACGGTCGATACATGTGACGCAGTACGAATACCCCTGACATGGTGGAAGTGGACCTATGACGTCGACGTGAATGTGAGAAAACCTTTCCCCCGGAACCGCGAATTCGCCCAGAGGGCTGACTGTATGCCTCTGAACCTTGGCACGTTGACAGTTGGTGCATGCGCGGGTCCATAATTGACAATCATGAGCCATAGATGGCCAAATGAACCTCGCCTTCAGCATCTTCAGCGTGGTTTTGTTTCCTGGATGGGAGAGATTATGAACAATGTCGAAGGCGGTACGACGAAAATGTGGGGTTATGAAGGGACGAACACGTCCTGTGGAGGTGTCACAGTAACCTGGGATAGTTGAATCAAACATACAGATTTTTGAGAGTCGCAGTGACGAATCTGGAGTGAGGTGCGCCTGCAGCTCGGCATCAGACGCTTGTTCAGCTGCCAGCTGTTCCCAGTCAATAGTAGGTGGTGGTGAGACAGCATCTATTCGAGATAGCGTGTCAGCGACAACGTTTTCTTTTCCAGAAACATGACGTAGGTCAGTTGAAAATTGGCCCATCAAATCAAGATGACGGAGCTGACGAGGACTTGCCTTATCAGCCTTCTGCCTGAAAGCAAATGTTAGCGGTTTATGGTCCGTAAAAATGATAAATTCGCGCCCCTCCAACATGTGGCGGAAATGCTTGATGCCGCTGTAGAGCGCAAGGAGCTCACGGTCATAAGCACTATAGCCTTTTTGAGATGGGGAAAGCTTTTTGGAGAAAAAACCCAGGGGCTGCCAATAGTTGTCAACCAACTGCTCAACTACAGCACCCATTGCGGACTCAGAGGCGTCGACAGAGATGGATAGTGGAACGCCATGTGTAGGGTGTGCCAAGAGTGCTGCCCTGGACAACCTCTCTTTACACTTGTCAAATGCTGCTACGAGATCAGGGGTCCACTGGATGACAGTTTTGTCGCGTTTTTTGTTACCACTGTGAAGGTTGTGTAGGATTGCCTGATGCTCAGACGCCCTGGGGATGAAGCGACGATAAAAATTAAGCATCCCAAGAAATCTACGGAGTTCCGCGACAGTTCTTGGCAATGGGAAATCTTGGATGGCACGGACCTTATCTGTAAGTGGACGTGTACCCTCCTTTGAAATGAGGTACCCCACAAACTTGACCTCTGGCTGGCCAAAAACGCTCTTTGCCACATTGACAACAACACCATACTCTCGAAAACGATTGAACAGTTGCTCCATGTGTTGTAAATGAGATCGTGGATCTGCCGAAGCCACCAGAATATCATCGAGGTAGGGATAGCAGAAATCAAGGCCACTAGTAACTTGATGTATGAATCGCTGAAACGATTGTGCGGCATTACGAAGTCCGAACGTCATGAAAGGAAATTCAAATAACCCAAAAGGCGTTATTATAGCGGTCTTTTCAATGTCAGCAGGCTCCATGGGGATTTGATGGTAGGCCCTGACCAGGTCGATCGTACTAAAAATTGTTTTGCCTGCCAATTGGTTAGAAAAATCTTGAATGTGTGGAAGTGGGTAGCGGTCTGGGACTGTGTTGGCATTCAGTGCCCGATAGTCACCGCACGGGCGGCACTCCCCATTCTTTTTTGGGACCATGTGTAATGGTGATGCCCAACATGACTTGGAAGGTCGACAAATGCCCTGGTCTACCATGTATGAGAACTCGGCCCGAGCTATTGCCTCTTTCTCCGGACTGAGACGCCGGGGTTTGGCAAATATTGGCGGCCCTATTGTCTGAATATGGTGGGTGACATTATGAGGAGGTGTGCGCTTGCCGACATTAAGAGGATTGGTCAGGTCTGGGTACTGCGCGACAAGTGTGAGGTAAGGAGAACCATCAACTACACGAACTGTAGAAATTGTGGAATGGTCTACTGCTTCGATTGCAGCAAGTGAGTGTGGGGATGTGAGGTTATCTACCAGACGACGGCCTTTGAGATCGACAAGAAGACCGAAGTGCTTCAAAAAATCAGCTCCAACAATAGGCTTGTCTACATCTGCAACCATGAAAGGCCAGCGAAAAGCACGCCGTAACCCGAGGTCCAACTCTAATACTCGGCTGCCATATGTAGAGATCGTCGTCCCATTTGCTGCAAATAATTTGAAGTCAGACAAGGGAGGTTTCCGAAATTTGGATACTGGAGGAACAACTGAAATGTCCGCACCGGTGTCAACAAGCAATCGTAACCCTGTGGACTTATCGGAGATGAAAAGGCGACTGGTCAAAAGGGCCGCAGCATCAGTCGCATTTAGCGACAGCCCCGCTCGTTTTCCGTTACAGTTGCGCTGCGTAGGAACACGGCAACACGCATATATTAGCCCTATCCTTAAATCTATGATGATAATAACACACACCATTGACATGTTTATGGAGATGCAGCATATCCCTTATCCAATCTGTTGATCACTCCGTATTCTGCTCGTCGAAGGGAGGAACCTGTTGCAGCAGCATTCAATCGATCCATGTCAGTGGTTCGTCAAGCAGTAGAATGGGGCTTCGGGAAAGTTATTCGCTTTCGTCCATTTTTCAAAAAACCAAAGACTTTTGTTGCAAGATGTGGAAGGCATGTACAAAGTGTCAGTATTTCTGTCCAACTGTCATACCGGTTTGTATAGTAGTCAGGTTACTACTTTTTTTGGAACAAACCCTCCTACATTACAAGAATATTTGGGAAACAGGTAGTGGCTACCTGTTTCATTATTATTATGATTTTGATTATATGATTCTGTGTAGATGAAGCTCATGTATTGTTTTGGAATTCTTGAATAGAAACCTGAATTACAATTTCTTTTCACATATATTACATATTCTTATATTATATTTTTTATTATATTTATGTATACATACGTACTTATTTAGCCCCTACTGTGCCGTCGAAAATGATGAAAAAGGTGATTTCGACGATTTTTTCTACGTAAGTATGAAGCAGCAACAATTTCAGCCCTCAGGTCAATTATTTCAAGTTGAGTTGCATAACACCCTTATGATAACACTGTAGGTTGATTCGAATAATAAAAACTTCATTAAAAACGATATTTTTATGTTTAGGTGTTTCATACAAAGAAAATAATATAAATGTAATAGACATTTTGAGACTGTTGCACTGTTGTGAAGTAGGTACTACTCTTATGATGACGTAGGTGCACGGAGAAGTTATATACGGAAGGATTGTAACCCTCCACTACCTTCCACTTATTCTGACAACGTGTTAACGTTACACATTACATGCGGTTTTTTCTCGAGTTGAGTTCTAGTCGATTTCTTTCTCTCCCGTCTCTTAATTAATGAACTAGGTATTCAGAGGGTCCATATTGACCAAGAATACAACAAATTGGCGACGATTCACGACCCCACACGTGTCAAAATATTTGTTCTCCGATCCTCTCCTCTCTGATCAGTGGCTGCCTATCAGGATGTCTCACCTTCACGGGATATTCTTCGAGGAAGCAGGTGATTTTAACGTTTTTCACACGAAATTGAAGAACTACTTCATCCGGGAGGATGTTACAGATGAAAAAAAACAAAAGGCGACCCTCCTCACTGTAATTTCTGACCCAGCGGTGAAGCTTCTGGAAAGTTTGTGCGTTCCCGACCTGTTGGATAATGTGACATATAAAACATTAATTAAGTTGTTACAGGAACATTACGCACCGTCTGCGTCTTATTTCAGTCACAGACACATGTTCTATTGTGCAACACGACGTCCAGATGAGACAGCACGGGAGTGGTCCGCAAGGCTAAAAAACTTGGCCGCCCAATGCAAGTTCGGCGACGAATTGCCCATCGTTTTGAGGGATAAGTTCGTATCTGGCTACGGGGAAGGTCCAGTCCAGGACAGACTGTTTGAGGAAGACCCATCCCTTACCACAGTGACTCTGAAAAGTGTGGTCGATCTTGCTTCTGGGAAACAGGCTGCCGTTGAAGAACGCAAGCAACGAGTCAGCATCCAAATCAAGAGCGAATCAGGCATTTTTCTTCATACGGGTAATAAACAGTCGTCTTATAAGGTGAGTTCTCAATCCCAATCGGGAAATAGGCCGTGTGTTCACTGTGGACGGAAGAACCACGTTTCAGACAAATGCACATTCAAAGAATACACTTGCAATGTGTGCTCTGTGAAAGGACATTTAGCGTCTGTTTGTCCACAAAAAGGTAAGCGTAAGGACAAGTATAGGCACAAGTTTATGGAGCTAAAGGGATCGAGTTCTAGTGGGGACGACAACCAAAGCAGTAACGAAGACCATGTTACTCTTAGTGACACCATTTTCAACATGATAGATAAAACAGCTTCCTCGCCTTATGCTTTGTCGCTCAAAATCGGTGATGTAAATCTGACATTTCAGATAGACACTGGATCACATTACAACGTAATAAACGATAATTTTTACAAGCGTCATTTCGATCATATCAAACTTGAACAAAATGACCTAAATTTAACAGATTATGTTGGGAATCCAATCATCCTGGCTGGTATGTCTAGACATTCTTCAAGGAGAGGTTCCAAAGACAAATCCTTACAAGGCAGTCTTGAAGAAGTAAATAGGGTCAAATCATACGACATATTGAAAGGCCTTGAAGATATAGACTTATCATCTATTATACTTCCTACACAAGACATGGAAGCACCTTCTGCTACAGGCGGTACTAGTGGAGTACCTCCTGTAAAGAATACCAAGAAGTCAAATAAAGGTGCCGGGAAAGGAGGCTTTAAAGGACCTCCTGGTAAACAGGGGACGAACCCAGTTCCTCCTTCTCAGCAACCACCTCCAAGGAATCCCGATCCTGTTCCTCCTCAGCAAAGTCTTGTACTAATGTAAAATAATTGAAACGTATCACCCATATAAATGTGGGTATAATTATGATTATGTCTTAAATACAAAACTCATAACTTGTTTTATTTTCTTAACTAAATCTCTTACATTAAACCCATCATATAAAAATTAATTTCATTTAGTTTAGCTCCCAAGTTTCTTGTAGCTCTTCCACCATCTCATGTTCTACGTTGGCTGCTACTCTTGCGTCGATAGCCTGTTGGTCATCTCTATTCCTTAAGTAAGCACCTATCAAGTCATCCACGGTTTGTTTTGACATGTAGTTTCTCTTAAAGGTTCTGGCATTCCTCAGTGTGTCACGTCCATTCGCCCTAATTAG
Source organism: Leptopterna dolabrata (assembly GCA_954871275.1). NCBI lineage: Eukaryota > Metazoa > Arthropoda > Insecta > Hemiptera > Miridae > Leptopterna > Leptopterna dolabrata. The sequence goes on along the minus strand of OX940977.1, from coordinate 61,461,604 downwards.
CAGTTGGGCACATGCTGCTGCAAGATTTGCGAAAGTGGTAGATTTTACACCTCCGAGATTTGAGTTAAACCCAAAGAAAGCATCATTACCAACAGTGGTAACCGCATTCCTGAAAGCTTCTATTTCGCTTTCATAAGGTGTGATTAGTTCCAATGCTGACCAGTAAAAGCTTGGGTTTAAGACTATGGAATCTCCTATTGTCTTATATGCTAATAGATCTGACCATTTGGACTGTTCCACCATCAGCCTCAGCTTAAGAGAATTGGCTGGTATAAATGCGTTAAAACGAAAATACAATTCGTTCATCACACAGAATTCATGTACCTCGAGTATATCTGATATACTCTCTTGACATGCTCCTCAGTTAATGACGGATTATACTGGGGGAGTTCTGATCTCATATCAGCCATGGCCTTTTCGATATAATGGTCTGACACGCTCCCTCGCTTAAGACAACTGACAAAACTTAATAGGACCATACCTACATGTAAATTTTTGCACTGCCTTGACCATCCTGATGAGAGTAGTATATGGAAAAACATGGCAACCTGGAACTTGCACATGAGCTCATTTCCTGCATAGTTAGTCCCAGTGCGGCTGGCTGTATATATTGCAACTCTTGCGGTTTCAGCAGTGTAAGCTGCCTCTCCTTCAAGAGGTGCAAACATCGTGGCAACCCTTATCTCAGAATCAGCACTCTACAAGTCAATGAGTCCATCTTCCGTCATATCAGGATATATGTTTCTTACCAAGGGCAGCATTACTTCTTCGTCATATTGGTACCCTCTTAATTGGGTGTAATGTTTTCGGGGCGATGGATGGAAACGGATGAAAACTACGATTAGGTATAACAGAACACTTTATTACTTGAAGGAAGATACTCCGATAACTGAAATCACAACTCTTATCATACTGATCAGTGGTGCTAGCTCTCGCTAGGAGCGCTAGTATACTACACGTCCCCCCCCTTACAGGAAAACAGAAACATCCACAAGAGGAAAATAGACATTAATAAACAAAAGAAAAAAGTTCTTGTTTCCGTTGACATAAGGAACGCAATTGGTCTAGGATGTTTCGTAATAACACAGATAATAGCCGTTTACGAAGTATGCATAGTAATAGTAAGTAGGTACATCACAAGAATTTCTAGATAAGTATTGTCAGTAGAACGTAAGGACATCATTTGACATTAATTCGAAAATAAGAAATCATCAACTTGATATGGAGTAAACATAATATCTCTGCTTATTAGCACCTGAACATAATTATAATTATTTTTCATTCAATCTCTGCGATAAGGCGTCGAGGCGCCGCAATAACCCGACCCCGACGTGACACCGTCACATTCGAGAGACTTGGACTAGTTTGTGAAGCCACTTGAGTCACATCTTTGCTATAAGGACTAGTTTGTGTTTCTTTACAAACAATATCACTACTTAACTTGTCGTCGGGCGCAGCCGACCAGAATGGTACATCAACATTATGTGACCCGTCCGCCACTTGAGGTGAGACCGAATTTCCATTTTCGGTACGCTCCAGAATTTGGTGGACGTGTCTGACCCATAGCAAGTTTAGGTCTGGAATGAAAACGGTCACCCTACGAGGACCTAGGATTCCTTTTATAATCCCCTGGACCCACTTACTCTCATTTTTCCTATAGTTCCTAGCCCAAACGAGATCTCCTATGGCCTTCGGTTTGGTTTCTGCCCCACCATGATTATCAACTTGAATTTGTTGTTGTTGCTGGACTACCCGTTCAGTGGTGGGAGGTCTGATGAAGTCAAACCTCGTTCGCAGTTTCCTACCCATCAAGGCCTCCGCCGGCGCTCGGCCGGTGGTTGAATGTCCCGTACCCCGGTTCCTTGTATGCTTGGAAACCGAATATGTACGAAGCTCCGACATTTGCGGTGCTTTCGCTGTAGGCTGTTTGTGGCTCCACGTCAATTGTCGTCCAACTTCGACAGGCGGTGCCTTGATCGTTTGGATGCGTTTCAATGATTTGTGGACTTGCTCCACTAGTCGTAAGACTAGCAATGTTGAGCTTTTCTATACGAAAGGTATTTATTCTTCCAACTAAGTCAGAAATTTGCCTAACGTATTTGAGGTTAAACCTCGTGTTTTGGACAAATTCGGGAAATGCGGTTGCGGTAATCCCTTGTCCAGTCAACCTTCTCTTGATTTCGTCTCTGGGATTGGCTAATTGGCCATACCCTCCGGTCAAGTTGGTTGTGTTGATCCTTGCGCCTGCTGGAAATGCGAACCTGTAGTTTGGTGTGTGGTTCTCAGCTTGTAAGGCCGTAACCGCGTCTGCTGCTACACCTAGACTAGGCACTTCCTCGAAGAGGTTGTGTGTGTCTTGTGTGATTGCTGCTGCGTGATAGCCTCCGAAGCCTCCGGCTGCGGTGACAGGTAACGGTGGGACATCTAACTCCGTTTCTTTGCCTCCTGGATCCGTTATATTGCCTAACTGAGCCAGGTATATGTGAATCGGTTGGGGCACGTTGAAATGGTCGAGTTGTGTCGCCTTTCGCATGTCTTTCTCTGCGGACGTTAATGCTGTTCTCCCTTGCTTTGCTTTTATCTCTAGAAGGCGTAACCACAGCAACGACGTAGTGTAATACAAGAATTCGGGTTCTGCAAGAATCCTATCAAGTTGTTTTTCGTCAGGTGCGTATGATTGAAATACCTCTTTTGATATTTGCGGCAAGTGAGCATTCGTCACTTCAAAGTTCTGTCTTGGATCGATCGGAAATATCGACACGTCTACTCCGAACACTGCTTCGCTCACAAGTTTTTCGTTCCGCTGTGGTGTTGGCGTCTGCGGCTTATGGGCATGTGTCGGTGGTGTCACTTCCGGTGATGCGGGACCTAATGGTCGACTCGCTGGCTTTGGTGCGGATACTTTACGCGTCTTTGCTACCTTAGAGAGTTAAAATATGAAAGGAACGTATTGGACGTTGGTTCAATTCGACAATGAGTGAAATATTGCTGATAACATGAAAAAGGAAGGATTGATGGCGCACAGCCGGTATCAATTTCAAATACAATCTTGACACCATCTAGGATTACCTCCGTTAGAAAAGGTTTACAAGATTTATTTCCCTTAATATGATAGAGAGGCATTTCAATATTTTCGGTAATAAAATTATTACGCAATCGATTATCGGGTTTTCTATTAGAATCTGTTGATTGCTTACTATTTGCTGAATGTTTTTGATTATTTTTCGAGTTACCATTATTTTTGCATACCTTCGTGAGATGGTTCTTACTACAATTTCCGCAACGAGCATCCTTGAAGAAACAGACAGCACTGTGACGGTTCCGACTGATCGAGCACGGTTGAATCGAGCCCGCGGTCTTCTGCTGTTGTTTCGGTGCTGTCTTTCCATCTCCTGTCCCCTTCTTGAAATTTGTGTAATTTGATGTCCGGTAGACCGGTTCCGTCTTGATCGTCGTAGTAGTCGAGAGATCGTACTGGTGTAACGCCGCTTCACGAGACGTCGCGAGCATTAACGCCTTATCCAATTTCAAGGTTGCTCGATCCTCTTCGAATAGACGATCTCTGATGGGCCCCTTGGGCAGACCAAAAACAAATTGATCTAGGATACGCTCATCCAAGTCGGAGTACTTGCATGTGGCCGCCAGTGAGCGAAGTCGTGCTAGCCACTCGTTTAACGTCTCATTCTGCTCCTTTGCGGCGTTCACAAATTTATAACGGCACGAGAACACCAATTGTTGAGGCAGAAAATGTTTGTCGAATAAGCTGATGAGCTCCTCGAACTTCTTGTCCTCCGGCGGAGTCGGCACAGATAGGTTAGCCAGCAGCTGGTAGCCCTCTTCGTCGAGAGAATTTATGAACAACGACGCCTTCTGTTTAGCGTCCGTCATAGAGTTGCTCACGAAAAAACTGTTCATCCGCGGTTTAGCGATGGACCATTTATTAACACTTGGTGAAAACGGATGCAACGTGCCAATGTATCCACCCCGCGACGATGCCGGTTCCAACGCCATTGCCACGCCGCAAAATCGCGAAGACGAAAAAAATTCTCGAACAACACCGAACTAACAATTTAGCCTTGAGAACGTTCCAACCACTATATACACAGCCTCGTCGCCACTGTAATGTTTTCGGGGCGATGGATGGAAACGGATGAAAACTACGATTAGGTATAACAGAACACTTTATTACTTGAAGGAAGATACTCCGATAACTGAAATCACAACTCTTATCATACTGATCAGTGGTGCTAGCTCTCGCTAGGAGCGCTAGTATACTACATTGGGCAACTGCCTGCGGGTTGACTACTCCTACCATCGTTGGAGGACCTGACATCGACTAGACAGGATGATTAGATTGCCAGAGGTGGACGGAGAGTAACCACTCTTCACCCAGAAAGTCCAGTGTGGGCTCGAGACTATCGAGCAAATCACCCCAAATGGGCCAAGGCTGTAGTCAAGGAAGTGCTTGGAGCCCAAACATACCGTGTATCCACAGAAGATGGAGTGTCATGGACACGCCACCTTGACCAGTTATGGTCACAAGCTCCACAACATACCCAAGAGGATCCTACACTGCAACCACCAGATCCTGCTGCAAGGAAATCATTGAGGTTCGATGGAGTACCACAAGTGAGTGACCAACCTCCAGGAGCTGAGGAATCCTTCCCGTTTGCTGGATTCTCCCCTCCCTTCAACCCGTCACATGTCACCAGTGCATCTCCCCCATTTCACGGCTTTTCACCTGTTGCTGACGCAACACCGGATCCTTTGGCGGGCACAACTGGTAGTTGTGGCCATACCCCTACTTCACGAAGCCTTGCAAGACCTTTACGCTTGATGGTAAAACCTCCGGAACGCTACCAGCCCTAGTGACCACTGCAGAATTTTGGGGGGACAGAAGGAAGTGAATTTTTCTTTAAACCAAGAAGTGACTTTTTCCTTAATTTGAAATTTTCTTATGGGAGGAGGATGTTGTGAAGTAGGTACTACTCTTATGATGACGTAGGTGCACTGAGAAGTAGTTATATACGGAAGGATTGTAACCCTCCGACTACCTTCCACTTATTCTGACAACGTGTTAACGTTACACATTACATGCGGTTTTTTCTCGAGTTGAGTTCTAGTCGATTTCTTTCTCTCCCGTCTCTTAATTAATGAACTAGGTATTCAAAGGGTCCATATTGACCAAGAATACAACATGCACAATCATACCTATATTATCACAGGGTAAATTAATTGGTGAAACAACCTATAACACTTCTTAAGTACCTACCTACATGATGACCAGTTTTTCGACTAAATAACAAGTACAAAAGTAGGAATATCACATCTCAGTCTAAGTTTCTTATAACGTAGGACTTTCTTTTATATAGGTAAGTACCTATCAATAAATCCAAGTATAGGTATCTACCTAGATAAATGTATGTAAATTGTATCTACAGGTGTACAATCACAAATAACAGATAGGTACATGGTATATCAACTAAATATAAAGTATAAATAATAATATACTAATATCACAAACATTTCAGTCGAAGTTTAGCACGTTCAAGATCCAAAATGAAATTAGGATGATTGCTTAAAACAATGTTTCTACAAAACAGCTTAGGTAAATGGGGCCTGCCTATACAACATCTTGGGGATCTTAGATACAACATCAGACAAATAGTGACAAGTGGATTGACACACACTTAACAATAAAACTTGACTAATAAAAAGAGAATAGGTTGTTTTGTAGAATCGAGGTACATAGATAATATTATATACCCTTATGATAATACTGTAGGTTGATTCGAATTATAAAAACTTCATTAAAAACGATATTTTTATTAGGTAAGAACGTGTTTCATACAAAGGAAATATACATTTAATAGACATTTTGAGACTGTTGCAAAATCATACCTATATTATCACAGGGTAAATAAATTGGTGAAACAACCTATAACACTTCTTAAGTACCTACCTACATGATGACCAGTTTTTCGACTAAATAACAAGTATAAAAGTAGGAATATCACATCTCAGTCTAAGTTTCTTATAACGTAGGACTTTCTTTTATATAGGTAAGTACCTATATAATATGTAAGTAATGTAAGTACCTTTTATATAGGTATCTACCTAGATAAATGTATGTAAATTGTATCTACAGATGTACAATCACAAATAACAGATACATGGTATATCAACTAAGGCTTAAATATAAAGTATAAATAATAATATACTAATATCACAAACATTTCAGTCGAAGTTTAGCTTTAGTTTTTGATGGAGAGGCCTACCTCAAGTAAAAATTGAAATAAAATGGAAGGAATAAAAATGTAGAAAAAACAAAAAATGGTGATACATTTGGTAACACAAGTGGCTTAAAAGAGAAGACAGTGGGGAAATCACAAATTGTTGTTCTCATTGCGCATTGGAGGTTTTAAGCATTGTTCTCTTTGGAGAAAAACGTTTAAAACGTCCACAGTTTTGCTCAAACATGTGACAACTGCATTCATTTGTGCCTCCTGCAATGCGAGCCTCCTACTCTCATTCTGTATCCTACTGCGTTCATTCTGTGCCTTAAGGAGTTCGATCTCCAATGTTTTCATGGTAACCTCCCTCTCTGTCTCACGTTTGGTCTTCATGTACTCGCTTATTGACCTGGTGACGCCTGCTCTTTTTCTTCTAATGTGACCTGAAGAAGATTTCGCATTAGAAGGTGAGCGACTAGGCGTACAGGAAGTGGAGGTAGATGGAAGATTTGTCGGAAGTACGGTGATTTGGTTCTCAACAGAATGCTGGGATGGTTTTTCTGGCATTGGTGTCTCGTTGCTCGTGCCTGATGGAGGATCCAATATTTCATAAGTGTGTGTTTCATCCACCACTTCAAACTGCAAATCTTCAGCAGGGATCACCTGAAAAATCCATAGAAATTGTTATGTTGTTCATGACAATTTACTGTTCACTGTAATGCACAATGGGTACCTACCTACTATAAATTCAATTTCTAATACATTTCTTGTTTTACCATTTGTCTGTGCTTCTATCATATTACTATCAGCGAAATCGGTTCAATAGGAACTGAGAAATCGTAGTTTCAGGAAATTCACTTTTGCGCATGCGCACACGATACTATTGCTCCGACGATGATGAAATTAATAGGGGACCGTCAGGGGGCTAACCCGTACAATCCCTTAAAATTTCATCAAAATCGAACCATAACTTCACATAGTTTTGCCTGGGAAAAGGAATTGACTACAGACAGACGGACACGGAACCAAAATTGTTCAGATAGCTCCGAAACGTGAAAAGCAAGTGGACATTTTGATTTTGGAGCACAACATTTCTTTTAGCGAATTTTCGAAGAAAAGGAAGCTATTGTTCTCGGTCCAAAATTGTTAAAACTCGAATTTCCGAATTTTTGTTATACCAAAATCCGTTTCAGAGCATCCTGAATCCACTGCCAAAAGACACAAAAAATCATATTATTATATTTATGCGGTAGGCCTAGTTATTAAAAAAAGTATTTCAACATTTTATTATTTTATTGATTCATTTCATTCAAACAAGAAATAAATATGCAAAAAAAAAATAATAATCATGAGAAGTTACGTAAAACTTAGAAATTTAATCAAAATGCCCAACTTTTCTAATTGTCTTGATTCGTAATCAAATCCGCGGATCTTTCATTCGTTGGCAAACTTTGCCAAAATGAAATTCTGTTGAGAGGGATGAGTCTTCTCAGCTTGGAAAGTAAGTCGGCTTTCTTTTCAGGAGGCACTCCTCGGGCTGTAGTCTTCTTTCCAGGAAGTGGGATCCCCCTTTCCAAAGTTTTTTTCAGAAAATGCAAATCCTCAAAGTCAGAAGTGTCATGCTGTTTAGCATTCATAGGATATGAATGAATTGCCCCTCTCCACTTTTAGTTTCACCATTTCCGCTAAGTAAGGGCGGTCTTGCATTTTTTTGAGCTTGTGCTGGCTCGTCCCATCCTCCCACATGTAAAAATCACCAATATCCATTTCCTTTACGTTTACCAGACCGTTACATGCTTTTTGGACGCAGGTTTTGAAATCGTTGAAGTCATAAACCTTTCCAGCCGCTTTAAGTTGAACCTCAATCTGATGATGAAATGAGTCAGCGGACATGAACGTGTGTCCGGGTTCGAAGAAATGAATATACATTTTTTCGGCTGCAATCAAGTTTGAGTTGACGATGAATGTTAAGTAGGTGAACAATGTCCAATTCTTATTTTGTGCACTACAGTTGTCGAGCCATAATGTTATTTCTTTGGCGTCTCGTTGTGACAGAAAAAACGCGTGAAAGGTACTGGCCAAATCTTCTTTTTTTCGCCCGGAACATGCCTCGTGCCAAATTGCCGCAAATGGCTTCATGGAGTGTTGTTTCTTGCCCCCAACTGGGACAAAACTTTCATTAAATGCGATGATACGTCTTGCGAAGATAACCTCCTTAAAACATTCCATTCTTGGAAGCATGATCACCTTCTGAAGATCTGCTGAGTAGCAGATTTTCTCAAGGCTCCAGTCTTCAGATTCAGCGTGATTTTTGTACGCTGCCCTAGCTGCCTTGGCACGGGCAATGTGTTTTTTCCAGTCGTCACACTCGCGACAGTCCACGGTCGAACGTTCTGCGGAACTTCCGTCTGTGAGACTTTATTGAGTTCCACATGACTGTCATTGTGCAACTTGTACTGCTCGCAGCTGCCACACTCTTCGTGTCCCAATTTCGTGAACGAAATATTCATTTCGGATACATGGTGTCGGTATGTGTAGTATGAGCATTTTACCTCGGGGTTAGATTTTTTGAACTGGTCATGCATCATCTTAACAGTCAAATCCGACGGTAAGTACAGTCTATTAGGGCCATGCGCTCGCCGATAATGTGACACACAAGGGTTGAATAAATTGATATGATTCCTCACCATTTCAGGATCAATTTTGTTTGCAGAAGGCTGTTTACCTCTTCCATCAGCAGGGAGAACAATTTTCGATGGGGAAAAACTCAGAACCCGCTGCAACATTGCATTATTGTCTTTTAGCGAATTTTCGAAGAAAAGGAAGCTATTGTTCTCGGTCCAAAATTTTTAAAACTCGAATTTCCGAAAGATTTTTATACCAAAATCCGTTTCAGACCATCCTGAATTCACTGCCGAAAGACACCAAAAATTATATGTAAATATATATATATTTATATATATATTTATATATTTATATATATATTTATAAGTAGTATCCAAAAGCCAATCCTGGCGCACTCCCTTAGATCTCTGATAAAAAGTTTTAACATAAAAGATCAGAACACATATTTTCACTTGAATCCTTGATGTTTTTTATTTTCACTTGAATCCTTGATGTTTTTTATTTTCACTTGAATCTCTGATAAAACTTTTTTATCACAAAACATCAGAACCAGTGACTTTTTCATTTTTAGCGACTTGAATCTCTGATAAAATTTTTTTTAACACAAAACATCAGAACCAGTGACTTTTTTAAAAAAAATATTTTTTCATCAGAAACTCCAGTGAAACTCTAATAATTTTTCAATCGTAAATAAAAATGTAAATTTAGGACTATTTAGGGGTCGATATTTTCGAAATTTAGCTCTCTCTGATGTTTTCACTAGAAAAAATAAAAAAATTAAAATAACGTCACGCTAAAAATATTTTTGAATCGTCTTAAAATAAAATGATATCGTCTTAAATTAAAAAGACGAGACGCTAGATCTCTTCTGAATTTGTGAATCCCAATCTATTTAAAGGTGGTGTCGAATCGACCCCACCTTTAATAGAGAGGGTCTCGATTTGATACTACCTTTAAGAATTCAATTCAAACAGGATAAATAGTATCCATACAAGAATAGACAAAAGAAAAAAGTGGGTGGATAATAAAAAAAGTGAGGGGGGTAGTTAAAAGAATAACTTTTATAATAAAATGTCAGTGATTGAAATATATAAGAATGCCGCTAAAAAATCAAACTACTCATCTTTCAAGGATATTAAAAAAGGAACTTATACCATCTTGGAAAATTTTATAAAAAATTCGGAATATGGTGAAAGCGTTGTCGTTAAAATTGATTATGATGATGAAGAGATATGTTTGTTTTTACCTAAAAGAATTTCACGTCGACTTCTTAATCACGTTAGAAACAATCCAGAAAGACATCCTGAAAAACTTATTTATAATGGAACAGATAAAAAGTCAAATGCCTTTCTGATTGACTTTGAGTAAATATTATGCTTTTCAAAGACTTAGTATCTATTACGTTTTTATAGGGAATCTCTATAAAAACAAACTTTTTGAATCGTCTTAAAAAAATATTTCTGCTAATTAGTAGCATAAGAACTTTTTAATGAGCAGTGTTCATTAAAAATAAAATCTCCTTAATACTTCTGAGCTTTAGCAACAGTATCGAAACTCAAACTCAAAATCCTTCTTCAGTTTGGCTTTTCTCTCATTATAAACCAATTTTCTAAGTTGATATTCAGTAGCATTTTTAGGAACCTTAATCTTATCTTCATTAAGCATTACCTTTACATCCTCCTTTGTACGGAGCGGTGGATTACCATCAACACCCAATAAACGTTCTTTTAACAACCGTTTAGAAAATCTATACTCCCTCAATACACGATGAATCTCGTCTAGTGCGTCACAGTTTCTATCATAAAATCGAAATTCAGGTGTCTTTACCAACTCCCATAAACCTCCATGTTCATCACATATATCTAATGCCTCGTCGCATAAAACCATATCTCTTTATTTATTATATAATATATTCTTTTAACTAACCCCTCATTTTTTTTTTTATCCACCCCCTTTTTTAGACCCGGTAATTTACCGGGTCTTGGAAAACAACTTAGTATAATATTATTGTTTTTAACGGAAATTTTCCGTTAAAACTTTTTTTTTTTTAAATATTTTTTTTATCAGAAACTCTAGTGAAACTCTAAAAAATTTTTAATCGTAAATAAAAATGCAAATTTAGGACTATTTAGGGGTCGATATTTTCGAAATTTAGCTCCCTCTGATGTTTTCACTAGAAAAAATAAAAAAAAGGGGGGTAAGTTAAAAGGATGATATGGGAGACAGGATAAATAGTATCCATACAAGAATAGACAAAAGAAAAAAGTGGGTGGATAAAAAAAAAATGAGGGGTAAGTTAAAAGAAAGAAAATAATAATAAAATAGAAGATGGATAACAAAATTGTATTACCAACTGAAATTTACATGGAAATCCGAGATAGAATAACCCATCCGGTTGATCATATCAACTTTTGTCAAGCAACGAACATTCCAGTGAATATATATTTTCTGTCTGATGCTATTTTGAGTTGCCCAGAAATAACTGAAGATATGTTAAGGGAGTATTCGGATTTTATCGATTGGGATCTCATTTTTTATAATCGAAAATTATCTGAGAAATTCATTAGAGAGTTTCAAGATAAAGTGGATTGGAGATTGATTTCATTTACACAACACTTGAGTGAAGATTTCATCAGAGAGTTTCAAGATAAAGTGAATTGGGAATTAATTTCATGGGGACAAAACTTGAGTGAAGATTTCATAAGAGAGTTTCAAGATAAAGTGGATTGGGGATGGATTTCATGTAAGCAAAACTTGAGTGAAGATTTTATCAGAGAGTTTCAAGATAAAGTATTTTTGTATTAGTAAAAAATAATAGTTTAAAATTGTTCGTTTTAATGGGGATTCCCCATTAAAACATATTGAACAAGATGCAAGGTCGTTCTGTAGACCAGCGAGAGAATGGGTTGTTTTCAGAATTTTTTAAAATTATGTATCACCCTTAAAAGTGAAACGAAACAGTTAATCTGTTTCGCGAGAACGAGACTGCTGCGTTCTCGCGAGAACGAGACTGCTGCGTTCTCGGGAGACAGGATTAACTGCCTCTCCGCGTATATTTTAATTTTTTCTCAATTCTGGCGAGAAAAGAGACGAGAATGAGAACGAGAATGAGAACGAGAACGCAGCTGATGAGTTGACGACCTTGTGGCCTTCCCGTCGACCGGTTTGAGATAAGATTGTCTTGCAGCCCCTTTGACTCGTCCCAGTCAGTTTGTAGAAACCAAGTGAGAAACAACGCAGTGAGTTATTTGTGAGTGAAAATGAACCAATCCCAAGTTTCAACGACTGATGAAGTAGATGATTTTCTACGTGAACTATATATTTTTTATTGAGAATGTTCCCAATAAAAAAAATTGTTATTTATATTGTTTATCCTTTTTTTCCCCCTTTTCTTATCAAGGTAAGTTTTAGATTTCCTCTTTTATAATATTTTTAAGTGGCATATAGTTGAGAGTGACTTCTGAAACCAAAATTACGTAAGCAAAAGTGTTTTCTGGCACATTCTTTTCAAAATCTGCTCGTAAAATTATATTACTTTTTTGTCCAGATATGGACTGTGGTTGTCTAGTCATATTCACACTGAATATTGGATAGTTCTCTTTGAAGGACTGAGGCTCATGATATGGAAGGGATGAGTCTTGGCATACTATTCTTTTGAAATCTGTGTACATGGTGTAAGCTAAACTAAAATCCCCTGAACTCCAATCTAAATTCAAATGTTCTTCAGGATACCTTTTTCCTGCTACTTCAAAACTAATATTTTTAACATTCAAATGATCAAATTTGGAATTATTTTTCTTTTGATCATTTTTTCTGGCAGTTTGGAAGGCAACAAATCCCCAGATCGGATTCTGTACATTTCTGTAAATATTTGTAATGTTGAAGTTTAGAGTTTTTCCAGTAACTTTTTGTTCAATACATTGCAATTTTTTAAAGTGAAACAAATAAGGAGAAGTACAGAGTTCAGCAATTAATTTAGCTTTGGATTCACTTTCATATTCAATTATTGGGACTCGCAGGTAGAAAGTTTTAATTTCCACTTTTCCCTCTACACCTTCAGGAGAGGTACTGTAACGGAAGAGTACATTATCATCAGAATTTCTAATGAATGTAATTTCAAATCCTCCCTTATAAATTGGTGCAATATCGCTGAAGAATCCAAGGCCTAAATCAGCCAAGTTACCATTCGCGTTGAAATTTCCACCACCATTCACTTTAGAATTGAAACCAGAATTCATTAATTTACCATTATAGTTTGATGGTCCTGAGAAAGAAGCTATACCCATCACCGTACTAGCAATACCTGGTTCTTCAATTTCATCAATAACCGTATTGTGCTTTTTTACTTCAATTTTGGAAAAAAGGTGTGCAACAAAATTGTCAACCATCATTATTGTATCACTGATTCCATATGTTTTTGTTGCATCTTTAGGAATGTATTTTCCAGCAATGTAATATTGAATATTGCTGCTAAGAAACTCGTCATCTAGAAGCAATTTGAAAACCGTTCTCTTATTCTCAGAGTTAAATTCCAAATTAGATTCAGGATTAAAGTTTCGATACTGAAGCCTTGTGATTTCAGAATCGTATTTCGAGTAGATTGATTTAATTTGATTCATTTTTATTATAGAATACATTCTTTTAACTAACCCCCCAAAAGAAAAAAGTCACTGGGTTCTGATGTTTTTTGGTAAAGTCGAATACAAGTCGAGAACATTTTAAATTTCTTTTAAAACTCTTAAAAAAGTTTTTTTTATAGAATCGAAATTCTATAAAAAATATCAAGATAGTGGAATAGAAAATATTAAAATCCAGTTCTGAAAACTTCCCCATGTTTCAAAAGTGATAGTTTGATAGGATCCACACTTTTAACTTCTTTCTTATTTTTATTATATTCATTTAGAATAGTACTTTTCATATTTATATAATTTTTTATTTCTTGTTCAATATCATTGAACTCATCATCAGATATTTTACCGTCTTTAATTGCTTTTCTGAACTTTTCTTCAATCGAATCTAATTTAGCTTTTGCCAAAAGCTCAATTTCTTTGTGTTTATTAATTTTTTTATTGAAAAATCCGCTTGAAGTCCTTAATATTATCGATAAGGTTGTCAATCCTACAGAAATTGGAACACTGAATGGAATTATTATTGGTAATGCTATAGAAGTATTAACCAGTCCGAGTTCTGAGAGGGCGAATAAAAATTCAGTACCGTAAAGAGTACTGGATATTTTTCCATATTTTTTTTTCAAACCATTTCTCATTTTCACTTCATCTTCTAAAAATTTGTATTGATTGATAATTCGATTGATTCTATAATTGTTCTCATTAAACTCGGGAAAAATTATTTTTGGATATAATCTAGGATTAGTTATTGGAGTAAATTCTTCAGGGGCTGAAGGTGTTTCATTATTATTTGTGTACATCATTTTATTATAGAAAAAAATTTTTTATAGAATCGAAATTCTATAAAAATATCAAGACTATAAAATTTAATAAAAGAAATTAAGATTTTCCTTCAATGTTCTCATGCTATTTACAAAATCGTGTCCTTCTGATAGCTTTTTCAAAATTAATAAACATAAATGTCCACAGATAGGCGGATCATATTGGTTTTGGATTTGCTCCTCATTATAAAATAAATTTTCTGAACCTAAATATTGAACAAGTTCTCTTGGTGGTGGTGCATTACCATACGAATCAAAATAATATTTTATATTGTTATTTTTATGAAATGCAGTCCAGTGGCTTCCAGCCTCATCAGAATTTTCTAGATTTATAATTCCACATTCCGTGTGGTTCACTTTCTCTGGTAAATCATCCTTCATGAAAACTCCTCTGAAGTTTTTAATTTTCATTTCTTTCGATAATCTTTCAATATCAAAATTGGTAAGAGGCTGGAAGCTATTTAGTTTTTTGATTTGGTAGGTTTCTTTTTAGGTTTCTTTTTAGGTTTCTTTTTCTTCATTCCAGAGCCGATACTTAGACTTTTTACATTTTTAGCTAGTTTTTCCATCTCGAGATTATGACGTTTTATTTCGGCTTCTTCAGCGGCCTTATGTTTCGAGTCTATAACACTAGAAGCTACTGCAGCTCCACCACCCATTAACGCTCCAGCTGCTCCCATTGCTGCAAAAAGTAAGGGTAAAAACCCACCTGAATGATTTATTTGCAACTGATCATAATTCATTTCCAATTCCAACCCTTTTTTGTTTTTGATACATTTATCTAGCTTTTTTTTCTGAGTTTCATTTAACAGGATTTTATGATTTCCATTTCCACTAATATCTGCAAAAGCCAGTCGTACTTTTACTGGAACACGTTTTTTATAAGCAGATCTTATTTTTTTCATTTGTATTTCTGACAAATTTATTTGATGTGTAATCATTTTATTATAGGAAAAAAAGTTTTTTTTTTTTTTTATAAGATGTGAATCTTATAAAAAATTAATATACACCCATCCCAAAGTGTCTTTTGGCTTTCATACCAGTTTTTACTATAGCAGCTCCCAATATTTCACTGATATTTGTTGAACTTTTCATAATTTTATCAGCTTCTACTTCCAATTTTTTATCAGCAAGATGCCTATCACTAGTTTTCTCATGATCTCTGTAAAAAATGTCATGTTGTTTACAGGCTTTATCAAGACTATTTATACCTTCATCACCTCTATTTAATCTCTTATCCAATTTAGTAAATGGTCCACAATATTGATAACCACCTGGGAGATGCATTTCTGGAATAACAGGCCCAAGTTTATTAAGAATAGTATTGAAAATACCAGAACCATTTTTTATCATATTTTTGGGTAAATTATTAATAATTTTAATCAAGTATTCAGTTCCTTTGGGTTTATCAATATCTTTCTCCAGTTGATCTTTAATGAAATTTATAATTCCCAATTTTTCATTGTGAAAATTATTATTTCCTGCCTGCTCTTGCGCATACAAATAGTATAGTCTTTGTGTAAGTTGATTCAAATTATCTATATATTTAAATTCTACAGGATTTT
This sequence comes from Leptopterna dolabrata, assembly GCA_954871275.1. Classification (NCBI taxonomy): domain Eukaryota; kingdom Metazoa; phylum Arthropoda; class Insecta; order Hemiptera; family Miridae; genus Leptopterna; species Leptopterna dolabrata. The sequence goes on along the minus strand of OX940977.1, from coordinate 61,445,732 downwards.
CAGTATATTTAATCAACCCAGTGCCAATCTTTTTCTTTTTACTATACTCCCCGATAGGTTTTATGATTTCTTTCCATTTTTTACTAACACTTGATTTTGGTTGTTTAGATTCGGGATTATTATTTTGAAACATGCTATCTGTTTGAATGAGGATTTTTGTATAAGCTTTAAAGTCTTCATTAGTGTACTCATCTTTGGATGGAATATCAGAAGCTATGGGTTTTGTTAAGAGCTTCCATAAGCCTTCAGTACCGGAATATTTCATTTTTTCTATTTCAATATCATTTCCATTTACTCGTATCTGTTTATTTCCAATAAAGATATGATTTTTTAAAGGGTATATTCCAAATTGTCTATCAGGATGAAGAATATATAATTCTGCAATTGGTCCAATACCTAAAGGACCTACAGAAGAGTTTGGTAATTTAACACTTTTTTGTAAAATTGTTTCCATTTCATAATCCCTATCTACATTGTCACTTGAAAAGCTTTGATTTAATGTATCTTCAGTATCAATACCTTGGGCCTCGGTATCAACATCTTTAAAAGTAACTTTTTTAGGCGAACTGATAGCCAAGGGGTTAATTGTTTTTATTACAGGAATGAGTTCTAATTTTTTACCAAGATCTTCATCAGTCTGTTTCACTGCTTTTTCTACCTTATCTAATCGTGAAGTTATAGGTTCATAAGCCTTTTCTCTTGTTTCCTTATCAGATGCTTGGTTAACCCTTTCTTGTTTTGCTAATTTCTGTAAATTTTTCTTGAGTTTAATCGATTTATTAGCTTCAGCCACAGTCATGGGCTTACGTTTTCGTTTTGTGAAAATTATTTGTTCATCTTCAGAGGGTTGATCAATCTTTTTGATTTCTCTAAGTTTGACTTCTTTTTCCTTCATCACTTCATTTTGCGCTTCTTTGAATTTCTGTCTAAGCGCTTGTTCTAAAGTAATTTTTGTTGTCATGTTTTTATTATAGGAAAATTTTTTTTTAAAATCGGTTAAACGTTAAAACGCTCAAACGCTTAAACGCTTAAACGCTTAAACGCTTAGGAACGCTATTTTTGCGTTTTTAAGCGTTTTCCAATGTGATTTTTGAAGCGTTTCCCAATGCGATTTTTGAAGCGTTTCCCAATGTGATTTTTTGAAGTTATCCGTGTAGCGTTTTTATAGGGAATCCCTATAAAATTAGGGGCGGTAATTCGCCTCCCCTAATTAAGACAAACTTAAAATCTATATTTTTTATCTAAAATATTTCACCAAATTTCTTTCGGTAACGCCCGTTACTGCGTTTCTTTGTTAGGTCAATCGTTAGAAAACCAAAGTCCTCATCCCAACAAGAATAGCATAATTCTTTGAATTGGCCATAAGTGAAATCACTTCCCACATATTCATCATAAATATCTCGCATGTATCTTGGTCCTTGTCTAAATACACATAAAAAATTAATATTGTTTCTAATGAGTTGTTTATCAACTTTTGACCATGATTGTGTCAAGTAAACGCACGAGATTTTCTTAGGACGTCCTCTAACGTAATAATCTTTAATAACTTGTTGCTGTTGAACATTAACACAATCATCAAAAACTACCAAACTGTTCGACTGACAATCATCTAGGGGTAAAAGTTCTTCACAATTACTGAAAAACTGTGCTATTTCCACACCATCTTTTACAGAAATTATTTCATAAGCGCTTCTCAAAAACTCATATGCATTCTGATCCATAGATTTTGAAAAAATATATAGATAATGAAAGGGGATTCCCCATGATTTTGTGATGAGATTATAGAGAAGTGTTGTTTTCCCACAACCAGAAGTTCCTACTATTAATGCTCTTAAAGGTAATGGTAAAATTCCTTTTCTAGCCTCTTTTTTATCAAACGGAATTGGTTCAATCTCGTATTTACTCATCTTTATTATACGAAAAAAAAAACTTTATCTAATAATAAAAGCATGACTCTAATAAAGATTTCTGATAAACATCGAGATCTAAAAATAACTTTTGCTCAAAAAATTGTTCTAAATCCCAATAAAAATTATAAACTTGGAATAGTAAAGTTATTATTTACTTCACCTTCTCTTTCATTTCAAGTAAAAGATGTATTGATATCATTAAAATTGCTTATTACAGATGTATGGTATCATCACGAGTATGTGTTAGATGGCACATTTACTGTTGAGACGTTTAGAAGAGAATTATATTTAAAAATAAAAAGTTATATATCTGAACTCATGGAGGGTTTTGAAAAGAATAAAACATTATATAAATCACAAATTGACACATTAAAAAAAATAAAACCTGAAAGTTTGGTTTTTAAAGTAGACTACACTACAAATCGTAATAGATTTTTTCTTAAATCTCCTGTTTTAATTGAAATTTTACGTTTTGGAAATTTCTGTGAACTATTTGATTTTAAACAATGTAAAACACCTGGGGATTATTTTGAAGTTAATAAGGACTACTATTCTGAAGACAACCCAAAGTTAATCAAACCTATTTCGTTAATTGAATGGCATTGTAATATTATTGATTATAGTTTTGCTAATCATGATGAGCATTCCCATCTTCATAGCGAACATGAATTACTGCATGTATCTTTGATAGAGAAACTGATTCTCCCCAATACTATTTATATGGAAACAAATAAAAAGATTCTTTACAGCCCTATACGAGAAGGAATGAGAGATATTAAAGAGATTAAACTATCATGTAGAAATGAAAATGGAGATGAGCTGCAATTTGAAAATGTTACAGTTTATTTGCATTTGATTGAAGAGTGAGTGAGGAGCTTCTTTTTTATGAGATATTTCTCATAAAAAACCTTTTTTCCTATAATAAAATGGATAATGATTTAACTGATCCTATTTATTGCCATAAATGTAAGAAGAGAACCAATAATATTGATGCTGAAAGAGTGCAAACTATCAACGGGAGATGGAGAGTGGCTGCTAAATGCTCAAAATGTAAAACCAAAAAGAGTAAATTTATCACTTCACCTGAGAAAGAAAATTCTGAAGAACCTGTAGTAGAAGATCTGAATGATGATGAAAAATTATCTCTTGCTAAAGAATTACACAAGCCAATAAGAAATAAATTTCAAAAAAGGACAATATTTACTAAAGGTATTGATGATTTGTGGGCTGCTGATTTGATAATCATGAAAAATTATGAAAAAGAGAATGATGGATACGGCTATATGCTTAATGTTATCGATACATTTTCAAAATTTGCATGGGCCTTACCCTTGAAGAAAAAGGATGGAAAAAATGTTGTTAAAGCTTTTGAGAAAATAATAGAAAAAGCAAAATCTCAAAATCATAATGCCCCCAATTTGCTTCATACGGATAAAGGATTGGAGTTTGAAAATAAACTTTTCAAAGATTTTCTGAAAAATCACCAAATAAAAATGTATCATACACAGAATGAAGAAAAATCTGCCATTATTGAAAGATTTAATCGTACATTGAATGGTAAAATGAAAATTCTTTTTGAAGTTGAGAATGATAAAAAATGGGTTGATTTTCTACAGGATTTAATTAATGAATACAATTATAAAGATTTTCATAGATCTATTGGTATGAAACCATCAGAAGTCACAAAATTAAATCAAAATGACGTTACAGTACGATTATTTGGAAACAAAAAAAATTTACAGAAAGTTAAATTCAGTGTTGGTGATAGGGTTCGCATCAAAAGATTTAAAAAAACTTTTGTAAATAAATATGAAGCAAATTGGACCAGAGAAATTTTTGTGGTTTCTGATATTCTCTCTACTAATCCAATAACATACAAAATCAAAGATTTAAATGATGAAGATATTGAAGGATCTTTCTATGCTCAAGAACTACAAAAAACAGAATTCTAGAATCATGAATAAAATGATTTATATAAAAGATTTCTTTTATATAAATAAAATGTTATGTGATAATATTACGACTATCGTTGATAGAATATTCGTAATATTCAACCGATCCCATTAAACCCTATTTAAGAATTTGGGTTTAATGGGTCCCATGTATTTAAAAATTTTTTAAATACATGAAGAAGCTAAGAAAAATAGTTTACATGTTTAGAAAAGTCACTGGCTAAAAAAATGAGGGGTAAGTTAAAAGGATCTCTCCAATAATAGACAAAAGAAAAAGGTGGCGTCGATTCGACGCCACCTTTAAGAATTCAAAAAAATGAGGGGTTAGTTAAAAGAATCTCTTTTCTAATAAAAATGTACGATACGAGAAGGCATTGTGAAAAGTGCAATGTTAGCACTACTTATAAAAATTGGGCTAGACATCTAAAGTCTAAGCGTCATGGAAAAAACGACCCGGACCGGACAATGACTATCAGAAAACCTAGAAAAGCGAAACCTGTATTTTTAAATCCGAGGAAATTACACAAAGTATTTAATTTTAGTGAAAAAGTATTTGAAAAAAACAGAGAACCGAAAACGGAAGTTGTTGAAAAGGAAACTGCATTTGAATCTAGATTAGTGACTTACAACATTAAAAATACGAAAGGATTTAAAGATGCTTCCAAATTTCTGAACAGTATTAAAAGAACCGTAACAGGTTTAATCAAATGGAAACTTAGAGAAATGAAACTAAAAGTTAATGTAGTTTTAATCGCAGAATTTAAAAAAGGAACTAACAAAAATAACATGGAGTATCAGGAACTCAATTTCAAAACTAAAAACGTAATAATATTGCAGTCAGCAGAAGTTGCAAAATGTTACGATGAAATGAAACAGAAAATTCTAAATGAAATGGAAACGTTCGAAATTAAAGGATCTAATTGGCAACTTCATAAAATCAAACATTTGGAACTGAACGTTAACAAGTACATTCCTTTGAGAGGATCATCTTTCATCCCACTCCCTAAGTTTCTACAAAGTAGGAAAGCAATTATAAATGTACAAAATAATGATAATAAATGTTTCCTATGGGCTGTTCTTTCGGCTTTACATCCTGCAGACCGCGATTCTGATAGAATAGGAAAGTACATAACATGGGAACATGAGTTTGATGAAGCGTTGAAAGATATCAGTTTTCCTATGAAACTTATCGATGTGAAAAAGTTTGAGAAAAGAACTAGGATTTCCATTAATGTTTACTGTCTGAATGAAGGAAATACTATAGTACCCTTGGAAATAACGAAAGATGAAAAGGAAAGGCACATTGACTTGTTGTACTTGAAAAACAAGGAAACTGAACATTATTGTTGGATCAAGAATCTTTGGAAACTGGTTGGCCATAGTCAGCTAACAAAGAATGGACACAAAAGATTTTTATGTAAAATGTGTTTGAATAGCTTTGGAACTCAGGTTAAATTAAACGAACATAAAGAATATTGCGGAGTTCATAAAGCTGTTAAAGTAGATCTACCAAAACCTTATGATAACATTTTGCAATTTGAAAATTATAGACACTCTTTAAAAGTACCTTTTACAATTTATGCAGATTTTGAATGTACGTTACAAAAGATTGATACCTGCAAACCAAATCCCGATGAATGTTATACAAATGCCATTCAAAAACATGAACCGTACAGTTTTGTTTACTACATGAAAAATGTCGAAGACGATAGTAGGAAAAACTATGTAGGCGATTATAAACTTGTTCAATATTCTGGGCAGGATGTGGTAAAAGTATTTTACGAAAAAATAAAAAAGGATGCCATAATGGTGGCGAAAAAATACTATGACGTTAATATTCCCATGACAAATTTAACCGAAGAACAACAAAGAGAATACGATAGTGCTGAGAGTTGCCATATTTGTGAAAGAAAATTTAATGAACTTCCACCTATAATTGAAAATAGACATGATGTACTGAGAAAAACAATTAAACACTTTATCGATAAACAAAATGATGTTAAAGCAGATGAATATATTGAAGAATTAGAAGTTTCGAAGGAAAATATACCTGATAATTGTATAAAAGTAAGGGATCACTCACATTTGACTGGAATGTACAGAGGAGCGGCTCATTCGATTTGTAATTTAGAATATAAAAATCCAAAGTTTATTCCAGTATTTTTCCATAATCTTTCTGGCTACGATGCACATCTATTTATTAAAGAATTTGAAAAAGATAATTACGATATTAAACTTTTACCACAAAGTGAAGAGAAGTACATTTCCTTTTCTAAAATGGTAGCCTATAAAAGTAATGAACTCGATAAAAATGGTCACAAAAAGATAAAGACTATAGAATTGAGATTCATAGATTCTTTTAAGTTTCTTTCTGCTTCTTTAGATTCTTTAGCTAAAAGTTTAACCAAAAATCAATTTAGGGAAATAAGAAAGTATTTCCCAAAAGAACATCTCGAACTAATTACTAGAAAATTAGCTTATCCATATGAGTATATGGACTCTGTTGAAAAATATCGAGAAACTAACCTTCCACCTATAGAGAAATTCTACAGTAAACTCACTGGAGAAAATGTTAAAGAAAATGATTATAAAAATGCTCTAGAAATTTGGTCTACATTCAAAATTAAAAATTTGGGAGAATTTACAGAACTTTACAATAAAATTGATGTTCTTTTGTTAGCAGATATCATGGAAAACTTTAGAAATATATCTTTAAAAAACTATAAATTAGATCCCGCTTGGTACTATACAACACCAGGTTTCGCTTGGGATTGTATGTTGAGAATGACCAAACAAAAGATTGAATTGTTAACGGATTATGATAAGATTTTACTCGTAGAAAATGGAATAAGAGGTGGAATTTGTCTATGTTCAAAACGATACGCGAAAGCCAATAATAAATATATGGGAGATCAATTCAACAAAGAAAAAGAATCTGTTTTCATTGAGTATTTGGATGCAAATAATCTTTACGGTTGGGCGATGAGTAAATTTTTACCTTATGGAAATTTTGAATGGAAAATGGATCTAGATAATTTCGATATACAATCCATTCCTGATGATTCACCCAAGGGCTATATTTTAGAAGTTGATTTAAAATATCCTCAAGAACTCCACGATTTACACTCTGATTTTCCTTTAGCCCCTGAAAATAACTATGAAGATGAAAAACTACCAAAACTTTTAACCACGTTGTATGATAAGAAAAAATACGTTATCCATTACATTACGTTAAAACGGTATTTACAACTAGGAATGAAATTAGAAAAAATTCATAAGGTTTTAGAATTTGACCAAAGTGCTTGGTTAAAAATCTATATTGATTACAATACAAATCTTAGAGCAAAAGCCAAAACAAAATTCGAACAAGACTTTTTTAAAATTATGAACAATAGTGTATCTGGTCGGACAATGATGAATGTGCGTAAACATGTGGATATTAGGCTTTGTTCTGATGGTTTTAAATTGGAAAAACTAATTTCAAAACCAAACTTTAAAGGTAGAACTATTTATTCCGAAAACTTAGCGGCTGTACACATGGAAAAAGTAAATATCACACTTAAACAACCAATTTTCATCGGAATGAGTATTCTAGACATTTCCAAAACTTGCATGTATGATTTTTATTACAACACGGTTAAAAAACAATATAAAAGTGATGTAAATTTATTATACGGAGATACAGATAGTTTAATAATGGAAATAAAAACGGATGATTTTTATAATGATATGAAAAATATGTTGGATCATTTCGATACTTCCGACTATCCAAAAAATAATGTTTACAACGTTCCACATGTTAATAAAAAAGTGTTGGGGAAATTTAAAGATGAGTTAGAAGGTAAGATTATGAATGAGTTTATTGGACTTCGTCCAAAGTGCTACGCTTTTAAAATATTCGAAACTAATGATGTTACGAAAAAATCTAAAGGAGTAAAGAAAAATGTCGTTAATAAGGGTTTAAGTATAGAGGATTATAAAAGATGCTTATTCTTTAAAGAACCAAACTATCAGAAACAGATATTATTCAAATCGAAAAAACACGATGTGACCACAGAACAACAGAATAAGAAAGCTCTTTCCGCTCATGATGATAAAAGATTTATAATGAAAAATGGCATAAATACTTTGGCTTGGGGCCACTATAAAATAAACATAAGTAGAGACAAGTTTAAAACTCACCTTGAAGAAATAATAAAAGAAAACAATAAAAAAGACTAGTGTGTTATCCGTTAAATATGAGTAAGAAAAAAATAGGTTTTAAGTTTGTTTTTATAGAGATTCCCTATAAAAACGTAATAGATACTAAGTCTTTGAAAAGCATAATATTTACTCAAAGTCAATCAGAAAGGCATTTGACTTTTTATCTGTTCCATTATAAATAAGTTTTTCAGGATGTCTTTCTGGATTGTTTCTAACGTGATTAAGAAGTCGACGTGAAATTCTTTTAGGTAAAAACAAACATATCTCTTCATCATCATAATCAATTTTAACGACAACGCTTTCACCATATTCCGAATTTTTTATAAAATTTTCCAAGATGGTATAAGTTCCTTTTTTAATATCCTTGAAAGATGAGTAGTTTGATTTTTTAGCGGCATTCTTATATATTTCAATCACTGACATTTTATTATAAAAGTTATTCTTTTAACTACCCCCCTCACTTTTTTTATTATCCACCCACTTTTTTCTTTTGTCTATTCTTGTATGGATACTATTTATCCTGTTTGAATTGAATTCTTAAAGGTAGTATCAAATCGAGACCCTCTCTATTAAAGGTGGGGTCGATTCGACACCACCTTTAAATAGATTGGGATTCACAAATTCAGAAGAGATCTAGCGTCTCGTCTTTTTAATTTAAGACGATATCATTTTATTTTAAGACGATTCAAAAATATTTTTAGCGTGACGTTATTTTAATTTTTTTATTTTTTCTAGTGAAAACATCAGAGAGAGCTAAATTTCGAAAATATCGACCCCTAAATAGTCCTAAATTTACATTTTTATTTACGATTGAAAAATTATTAGAGTTTCACTAAGAGTTTCTGATGAAAAAATATTTTTTTTAAAAAAGTCACTGGTTCTGATGTTTTGTGTTAAAAAAAATTTTATCAGAGATTCAAGTCGCTAAAAATGAAAAAGTCACTGGTTCTGATGTTTTGTGATAAAAAAGTTTTATCAGAGATTCAAGTGAAAATAAAAAACATCAAGGATTCAAGTGAAAATAAAAAACATCAAGGATTCAAGTGAAAATATGTGTTCTGATCTTTTATGTTAAAACTTTTTATCAGAGATCTAAGGGAGTGCGCCAGGATTGGCTTTTGGATACTACTTTTATATATTTATACTCGGCCCTTCGGGCCTCGCCAGGGGGCAAGCCCCCTGGACCCCCAAAGGGGGCTCCGCCCCCTCGGAACGGCTTCGCCGTTCCTCACCCCCGAAGGGTGTGTTGTTATACTTCGTATAACAAAGGAGAATTTGCTATGCAATTCTTTATCACATTCCTCTTTGTGCTCATCTTTATCACATTCCTCTTTGTGCTCATCTTTATCACGTTCCTCTTTGTGCTCATCTTTATCACATTCCTCTTTGTGCTCATCTTTATCACATTCCTCTTTGTGCTCATCTTCATCACATTCCTCTTTGCGTGACGCGTTTTTGTGACAGGATATTGTGACAGGACATTTTTTTCACATGACCCCCGGCGTTAAAATTGCATAGCAATTAATATGTATGTGTCATTCCAGACGATAACTCTCGAAAGAATTGAGATAAAAAGTTCAAATTTGCACGAAAAATCTGTCTTGGCAATCGACAGGCTAAGTTCGAAGATGGGCAGAATCGGGTCACTATAAGGGGGAGTTTTGGGGAATTTTAGGGGGGGAAAATTACCCATAAATTCCCAAAATGAAAAAGTCTGACAAGTGACACCTCATTTTAAAGGTTTTTGTACGCTGAACACGATGGTGAAATCAGAATTGCGATATCTCATTCCATTCTCAAACTGGAGCACTTTGAAGATGAAGGAACGTGGTTATTTCTTGAGATGTTCTTCCTGGTTCGTCTGCTCTAATCTGATAACGGAATGGGATATCGCAATTCTGACTTCACCATCGTGTTCAGCGTTGGAAAATCTACAAACCGAGGTGTTACTCGGCAAAAAATGGAACAAAAAATTTGTTACGTATCCAATACCTACTCTTCTGGTATTCAAAATATTTTTGATTTCCCCCTCCCCCTCCTTCCACCCCAAATTTTACTTTGCGTAAAACTACTCCTGTTTTAATTTTGTATGGTATCAAGTTGGGAAAACATCGGCCGAAAATTAATTTTCAGAAAATTTTAGGCGGAGGAGGAAGATGCCGAAAACTTCGAAAATTCGCTCTTATAGCCATGCTGCATGACTGTGGTTTTATTCACTATACTATAACTTTAAACGAACAGAATAAACACGATAGTATTCTTTAAAAAATCAGATAATACTTTACTATAATTAAATAAAAAGCCACGAAAAGTAGGATGGAGCTGTGTAGCTGGAATGGCAGAAGTTAGATAGCACATGTGGTCCAAAAACTTTCAGATAGCACATGTGAAGGTTTCATCGTTTTTGAGTGCTTTCTAGCGGTCGTGCCACCAAACTAACTTGTTTTTCGGACGGGGCGCAAGATTTCGCATGAGGATCACCCAAAACCTCATTTTCGCCAAAATGTTAGATAGCACATGTGGCTTCTTAAGCGACGATATTATACATTAAAAAACCTAGGTATACCTATCTGAATTGTAACGGCATGGACATTTGAATTGAACGTCTGGAAGGCCATGTAATGAGGTGAGACAGAAGGGAACTTAGTTTAGGCAAACAAATATTTAAAGTCTGAGACACTTGTGACGTGCCTAAACCAAAGTCGTCTGCTATTCTCTTAAACGCATCGTTAGTGCGAATTTTTTTTTAAACATCACATGTCAGGGGATTATTTTACCGACCTCAACACTTGGTTTTTAGCTTGTAGTAGTAGTGGTTCTTAGGAATCCCTAAATAAAACCAGCATTCTATTTTTAGCAATTTCTGTTGGTATTCAAAAGGACGTTATTTGTGCAACTTTGTTATCAGTATCTGCAAGAGTTTTTAGTTCGAGGGCTCTATTATGTTTTGCGTTGTTTTTTAGGTGACTCGGTCGTTGTGTATCTAGTAGGGTGAAATGACCAGACCAGTCGTTGTTGGAGCCTTCTCTATTTTGTCATACACGACGTTTCGGCGCCATGATGGCCGCCCTTATCAAGTGCCTGAGTATAAAGAAGATATGGCTGGTAAAAATTGTGCATGTATACATGGTTTAAAACATTTCTTAGCAATCTAGTTTTAAATTCATTTGAATATGTGCTTAATGGTAAATCTTAAGTTATTTACATATGTACATGTTCTTTGGAAATATACATTAATTACACAAAACACATTGGTTTAGAATAATATCTTACCTATCTATGAAGATGACTTAGTATGGGGTTTATCACCATAGCCAGCAAGGTAGGGTGGTGGTGGTGGATGAATATTTGGAGAGACCTGTAGTAATGTTTGAAAAAATAAGTACTAAGTTGGGTGGAATATTTAGGTAGGTACCCAAGTCTTGGTGAAATGAATTATGATTTGTGGTTTATTGTAAAGGATTTAAAATGCAAGAGAGAAAGTAAGACAAGAATGGTAGTACTTATAAGTTATGAGTATTGAGTGCTAAAGGAATAGTTTACTTACATCTGGTCGATTTTTATGGTGAATATGTCATGGAGCATATGGGCTGGTTGATTTGGTTTCTTTAAAAACTGATCAATTGGTTCAATACTTATGAATATTTCGTGAGAAACTGGTTGAAAGTCGCTATGAAACCACGTTTTTCTGTTATTGTGGGAGGTTCTGACGTTATCATAACCTGACTGGTGTGGTGGTTGTTTTTTCTTTGGCTATGATGATAACCTTACATGGTGGTGGTAGGTGGGTGGGTAGGAGCTATTAGTTTTTGGTTTAAACAATCACAAAACGAAAAATATGTACAAGAATGTGTAAAACAATAATTATGAACCAGTGTGAAAAAAATATGAAACTTAGCAATGTTTGTTTACATGATCACAGATAAGAGATGGTTGCAAAATGTGGTAAGAGGAATGTACAAAATAAAATTTAGCAATGTATGTTTACATGCTCACCGATGAGAGATAGGTGATTTTTCAACTATTGCACAGAGGAAACAGCACATTATATATGGTAGTTAATGTAAATTGTGAGTGTTTTGATTCACAACAATGGTACCTACTGGTTTGAAGTTTCATTTTCAGGCTAGGTGAACGAACATTGGAGGTATGAGGGGGAGTGAAATTAACTTATGTCAGATTCATTTATTTATGGGAGCCTGTTAGTTACTATTAGAGATAAGTCCATGGTAGACTCTAGCTAGCTTGTTTACGTCTGCACGGTAATTCATTGCAGACTCCCTGTTTTTAACTATGAAAGCCATTTCTTTAATGTTTCTTTTTTGATAATGAGCTTCTAGGGTGCAAACTTCCCATTTATTTATCTGTGGATTGTGTTGTGTTTCGGCTACATGTTTTTTAAGGGCTGTTTTCGGTTCAGTGGACTGCAGGACGCCTTGAGGGTCTCTCAAGGCTTTGTTTATGTCATTCCTGTGGCCTGATATCCTGTTAGAGCCTAACTGGATGGTTTGACCATAGTAAGCAAGTCCACAAGGGTCTTCGCACGGAATTTTGTAGATTAAATGGCTATTGTCATCTTGTTTAATTTTATCTTTTAGTTTTGGAAAATATTTTTGATTTTTTGAATTTTGTTGATTGCGGAATGCTAACTTAATGTTTGGGTTGAACGATTTTAGTTTTCTGCTTATTTGGTTGGAAAGTGGGCCTACGTAGGTGAGAGAGCCAAATTGGGTAGCTTGTGTGGGGTCTTGTGTGTTGTTTGTTTGAGATCGGGTGGTATGGGTGGGTGGGGGGTTGGTTGTTTGAGGTTGGATTGGAGAATTTACTCGATTGTACTTTTCTATGGCTCTATGGATTACTTTCTTGATAACTTTGAATGGATAACCATTGGCAGTGAGGATTATTTTGGTTTCTTCGATGTGTTTATTGTGAAAGCGAGGGTGTGATAAGAGTAGCCGCCTTTGAAGAAGGTTGTTGATGCAATTCATTTTGTAATGGTGGGGTTGGTTGGAAAGAAAGTGTATGATTCGCCCCGAGTATGTCGGTTTTGTGTAGTAGTCTGTGACAATTTTGTTTTGTTCTCTGATCAGACGAATATCTAAGAAGGGTAATGAATCATTGGTTTCTTCTTCTTTTGTGAACTGGATGTTACTGCATACTTTGTTGAATTCAGAAAGTAGTCTTTCAATGGCAGTTTCTTTAATTAATATTGCTGAGTCATCTACATATTTCTTTATCCAGAGTATTTCCCGTGTGAACTTATGTGTTACTTTTTCAAATATGTGGTCTAATACCAAGTCCGCAATGACCGGACTGCAGGGAGAACCCATCGGGACACCTAATGTCTGTTCATAGTATTTTCCTTCATAGACACAATAGTTGCTGGTGAAAATATAGTCGATGATTCCTAGGAATTTTGAGTAATGCAGATTTTTGTGACGAGATTTGATTTCAGGCCAGAATTTTTTAATTACCGTTACAGCTAGATCTGTTGGGATGGTTGTGAAGAGGGACTTGGCATCCAGGGATATGAGTTTGTACCCATCAGGTACTGTAATGTTGGCAAGGGATGCCTGTACTTCGAATGAGTTTTTTACATTGAATTTTGACCGGTCTACATAAGGTTGTAACAGTTCTGAAAAATATTTAGACAAGTTGTAGTTTGGGCTACCTATGGCACTAGTAATGGGTCTAAGTTGAATGGGATTTAGTGATTTGTGAATTTTTGGCAGTGCATAGATTCTTGGTGCATTGCAACTCCAAGATTTCATTTTTTTACGTTGGATATGATCTATCACTTTGTCATCAAAAAGTGATTCTATAATTTCGTTTGCAGTTTTTTCGTGTGACCGAGTGGGGTTTCGGTTAAGAGGTTTGTAAGTGTTAGTATCTTGTAGCATATTAGTGAGGGTTCTATTATAGTAAGATTTTTTCATAATTACTGTTACTGCTCCTTTGTCTGCTCGTAGGACCAACAGGGAAGGGTTATCTCTTAGGAACTGTTTTGTTTTGGTTTGTTCGGCTTTAGTTATCAATGGTTTGGTTGGTGGACGGTGTCGTGGTGCATTATGTTGTGCGTTGGTCATGAGGTTTACAATTTCACAGCGCGCGTTTTCCTGTTGTTCATCTCCAATATCTGAATTAGCTATAATGGTTTCAACATCTGCAATGAGATCTATGAATGGAATTTTGTTGGAAGGTTCACAGAATTTTGAGCCAAGGCTGAGTACCTTCTTAACCTGTGGGGGGATGTTTGTATCAGTTAAATTTATAAGCCAATTTTTTGACAATTCTTTTGACTTCAGTTGTATTGATTTTTCTTTGTGGTTTAAATATTGTGTGGGAATGTCACCTTTCTGAAGGATAAGTTGTTCAAGCTTATTTTGTTGGTAACTTCTAGTTTTTCGAGAGTATTTTTCACAGACAAGAGTACAATATTCCTCTATTCTGTCTAGTAGGTTATGATCATCTATGTCCCTACGGAGGATCCTACTTATCGCACTAATGTCTTTGGCCAACTTGTGGCTTTGCCACCAGTTCATTTTAATTTCTGCATTTAATATAGTAACATTATTGCTTTGAGCTAGGTTGCTAAGAATCTTATTATGTGGACAGTTTTGATATAAAGCTAGATTATTAATTCTATCAGTCGTGTTTGAAATGTGTTTTGGTATTACACCATTTCGTTTACATTGCACTAAGAATATATTATGATTAGTTGCTTTGGTGGATTTTTTTCGCAGGTTGAGCAGGAAGTTCAAGGTAGCCTTAACTTGATGTCCATATCTTCTTGTTACTTCTTCAATCAGGGCCATTGTAGGTCTTCCCCGTAGGTAAACGTTGTTTTTTAGGTGACTCGGTCGTTGTGTATCTAGTAGGGTGAAATGACCAGACCAGTCGTTGTTGGAGCCTTCTCTATTTTGTCATACACGACGTTTCGGCGCCATGATGGCCGCCCTTATCAAGTGCCTGAGTATAAAGAAGATATGGCTGGTAAAAATTGTCCATGTATACATGGTTTAAAACATTTCTTAGCAATCTAGTTTTAAATTCATTTGAATATGTGCTTAATGGTAAATCTTAAGTTATTTACATATGTACATGTAAATGTACATATGTACATCTCACGAAATATTCATAAGTATTGAACCAATTGATCAGTTTTTAAAGAAACCAAATCAACCAGCCCATATGCTCCATGACATATTCACCATAAAAATCGACCAGATGTAAGTAAACTATTCCTTTAGCACTCAATACTCATAACTTATAAGTACTACCATTCTTGTCTTACTTTCTCTCTTGCATTTTAAATCCTTTACAATAAACCACAAATCATAATTCATTTCACCAAGACTTGGGTACCTACCTAAATATTCCACCCAACTTAGTACTTATTTTTTCAAACATTACTACAGGTCTCTCCAAATATTCATCCACCACCACCACCCTACCTTGCTGGCTATGGTGATAAACCCCATACTAAGTCATCTTCATAGATAGGTAAGATATTATTCTAAACCAATGTGTTTTGTGTAATTAATGTATATTTCCAAAGAACATGTACATATGTAAATAACTTAAGATTTACCATTAAGCACATATTCAAATGAATTTAAAACTAGATTGCTAAGAAATGTTTTAAACCATGTATACATGGACAATTTTTACCAGCCATATCTTCTTTATACTCAGGCACTTGATAAGGGCGGCCATCATGGCGCCGAAACGTCGTGTATGACAAAATAGAGAAGGCTCCAACAACGACTGGTCTGGTCATTTCACCCTACTAGATTATGTTTTGCTCTAACACGTCAGAAATCTGTTGTTTACTTCGTCTTTATATATTTTTTGGTAATACCTGTAGGGTTTTGTGTATATCGGTGTCTCGTCAGTCGTCCTAATTTGATGATTCACTTGGTTAGTGAATGGAAGGAGGAATGAAATATGTCCGCGTAGTTTTCTATTAATCTGGTAATTTCCTGTTTTTCGTCGGAGTTTAGATGGTCTCGTCTCAATTTCGTATTTTCCATATTAAATTTTTCGTACGAGTACCCACATGTTCAAATTTTTGCCTTCGGTCGAGTCTACTTTGGTTAGCGTCTCAGTGTTGAATCTACCTACTAATTTTACTTTTACGTTCTTATCGCTAGGATTTATAATGACACAGTGAGCTTCATATTCTGTTACTTTCAGTATGTTTTATATCCCAACGTTTCAAGGAAAAAAGTCCTGCACACTTCAACGAACTTTCCATCTAGCTTGAGGAAATACTTGTAAACGCTTCTACTTGATGGATCATTAGAAATGATTTCAGTGTGATTTCGGACGAAACTACTCCTTTCGGCAAAAGTTAATGACCAGAACTGAGAGTTTATAATTTCTTGCTTTTCCTTGTTAAATATCGAGACACATTTTTTTGTTGCATTTTTCAGTGCAAGGAGGTTGGACTGGGTATTTTTGTAGGAAGTCCTTGACCTGCAATTTCTGTTTCTTTCTTTGATTAGTGACGTTTGATTCTATGGTGCTATCAGTCGTTGCAGCTGATGCAGTCTCATTTTGTGCGTCTGGAATGACGTGAGGCAAGGTTGGTGAGCAGGGAGTTGTGAACAACGTATCCGTTTGAAGAAGCGATGTTGCTGAATCAATAGGGTTGTCCTCTCCCAAAGCAACCTCCCTCAGATTCCCCTGGTGAGAGTGAGCATCGTGGATTTTGTGCTTCAGGGCAGCTGCTGAGTTCCAGGGCATCAGGAACCACTGCTACAAGATGAGGCTGTTCCACCTGAGATGGTGGATCGAAAATTGATGGATAATTACTATAATCGTGTGCCAACTTCGGAATCTTTGCAACGCTGACATCTAATTTTTCATCACCCTGAAGTGGACGAGTCAGTACATTAAAATCGGCCTCTAAGCCATCAGAGCCAGGAAATGTGACTTCAGAATGTTCAGTCGAAACAGTTTCAACCCCCGATTTTTTCATGTGCTCATCTAAGTCAGTATAATACGTGAAATTTTCATCAGCGGCATGATCGTAGGCAGGAATATCTGGAACTACTTTGACAACTGCTGCTTGTGGAGGTATAATAATAGAAGTGTGGATCACCTCATTCACGATTTCTCCAGCTGTACTTGAAGTAGGTTGTCGCTCTCGTCGCAGTCGGGCAGCTGTAGTTGCTGTACCTGTAGAAAAATTCGATGGAAATTAGGGATGGTTGTATAAACAGCAATACCTATATATTAACATGTATAACGAAAGATGAAAATATGTAAAAAAAAAAAAAAAAACATTCTTACCTGTTGTTGTTAGGCCCAAAACTCCCAATAGCATCTCGCCTCGTGACCTCATATCAGAGTTATAAATATTATCAAGGGTTATTTCAGAGTTAGTTAAGTAGGTAAGTACTTGAATAAATTTCTGAAAATATGCAAGCAATGAACATTGGAAATACGAAACTGCACGATACAAGAACAAGAAGTAGGTACGGAAAACGGAATAACCTTATAATTATAAATTCTAATTATGCAGCAGAACAAACGCGTGGCCTCCAGCTGTTGAAATAATGAGTTCATGATTGTGGAACCTATCGAATTCAGAGAAAACAGCTGATATCATTTTTGGAGCGAGGCATTTGGAGGAAAAACCACTTGGGCCAAAGCAGAAAATGGCTTAGCTTGGAAACTGGTAGAACAGTTTGGAGGAAAAACAGCTTAACTATAGATGAGTGGTTTTTCCTCAACATTAAATGACGAAAGCCCTGGCCATGGCGTGGTAACCATCACAGATAAGCTCTTTTCTCTTCAGACGCTCTTAGGCAAGCTATTTTTCCTCCACACCACATGACAAAACGGTCTCTTAAGCCATTTTCCCGAAATTTTTGAATTTTTTCCAAATATTCTCTTAAGCTGTTCTTCCTTCTCACGGCAGTATTGTAGGAGGAGTATTGGACATTTTGGCCACTTTAGCTGCACAATATTGAGAAATGGCTTTGTCCGCATCACTTTGATGAGTGTAAGCACCTTTCCTTTTATCCGTGTTTACATGGCCAGTCGGACCTGTTGCTCCCGAACTCATGGGTGTTGATACCACAAAGTCTCCCTGACTTGTCGAAGGTGGTCGTGACGTCACTGTCGAAAATGTCAATGGGAACTGTTGACCGGTTGCGGAAACATCGGACTGAGGAACAATATTTTCTGACAAAAGGGTTTCTTCCTCCTCATTATCAATTTCGGAAACATCTGGTGCGGAAGAAGACCTTTGTTGGTGGATTTCAGGAACATTACCTGTAGGAGTGGCGGCTACTTTTATGTACGGAATCGCAAATTGCAAGGCATCCACGAGGTAGTATTGCAACGATCCTAGAACTCTTGTCACTGACTTGACGGGTGAAAGACTCAACACGGGGTTCAGCGGTTTAAAAGGGAATCTATATTGTCCGGATCGTTGAACAAGAATGAGGTTCCCATGCCACTTATAATTTTTCGGGTCTCCTATTTTCCGCAATCCTTGCACTCTTTCTCACGATGAAGGGGGGGGGGGGGGGGGGGACCGCGTTCGCCGGTGAACCTCTTTCTCAGGTGAATGGCTGGTTATCACCTCGTATCAACCTCAAGGTGGTGGTGGCTTCTGAGTGCCCAGGGCTCTTCATGTGGGCACAGGTTGTGGCCCATGACATCACCCCCACGTCAATCCTGGAGCACGTCCTCGTGCAACTCTAGGTAAGCTGGGTCAAATATCTAAGCTGCGAGGTGTCCTCCACCATGTCTGTCAACTTTTGCAGCAGTGAGGCCACAGCGTGCACCTTCGCGGCCTGGGCGTACCATAGTGTTGTCCTGGGGTTCCACATTTAGGGTTACCAGCCAGTCACCCTTTCTGAGGCCTCCAGCTACTAGCAGGTCGGTCTGGGGAAATTCCTCGTTGTTGCTGATGGGGGGGATGGGACTAGTGCAAGGATTTGCTAAGCCTGGAAAAAAAGAAGAAATTTTGAAAACATTTGGCCGAAATTTCCCTAGTGGCATGGGACCTATTTGATTTTCTATTGGTTTTTTGTTTAAATTTTGTATTTTAAGAAACCTGGAAATACATATACAGAGGTACAAATGATTAATTAATACATGGATATGGCACTTGGTAAGATTACATTACTTATTAAGTATTAACCTTATCCTTTTATGAGGGGGGCAATTTTGTCCCTCTCCAAAATTTACAAACCATCCCTTTTCTGATGCCTATTTTTCTGGCACAATCGCATTATAACGCCTATAATGCGATTATAACAATCGCATTATGGCACAATCGCATATCTTTGTAACAACTTACAACTTTGATCAGTTTTGATTTTTTTTTTTTTCAACATTAAAATACGTGAATCACCGTATGCTATGCATAAATGGAATCATATATATATTTTTTTTTTATACTAACGCAGCTGCGGTTACCGGTAACTACACATACACACCCAATAAACACTTACCCCGGGGTACTATATACACGTTGTTGGTGAGGGGATTAGCAGGGTTGCATGCAAAGCTAGGGACTTGATTCTGTTTTCCACACACACAACACATATATCACAGCTTCTTCCCCCCCTTGTTGGGCGTCACCTCCTGGTAAGCGGCAGAACATAATTATGTTGGGTACCTGTATACCTATTATATCAAATTTCGTTGAAACATATTATTAAATGTAGGAAAGAAAACATATTAGTTTAATAATTAAAATTTCTGTAGGGAAGTAAAACATAATAGTTTAATATATTAAAATTTCTGTAGGGAAGTAAAACATATTAGTTTAATATTTTAATTAAAATTAAATATCAAGTATAAAATCAGAACGTAATTAGAACATGTAGGTGGGGCTCACCTTCTTGCTAGGATACAACATCCTGCCAGTATACCTAGCCCAAGTAGCAGGGTAAAACCTGAGGCCCCTGTGTTGGCCAGTGCCTACCAGTGGTGCTGCCTATGCTGCCTCTTGTGCTCAGCCGCAGTCTCCAAATAGTTTAATTGCCGTTTGCACCCCAATACCAACTGATGGGTCTGTTAGGGTGGCTACCAAATTGTCTAGAGAATCGTTGTTAGTGTGGAGAATCAGTCGTTCCTCTGGTGTAGTAATAAAATAAAGTGATTAATAATGGCATATTGCAGAATGTATAGGTGCTATGCTAATGGCAAATTGTCAAGTAGTAGTTTTTTTTTCAGCATGATCATAATTAGCGTTAGAATAGTTACTCAATCGAATTCTACACAAACCCCCTAGGAATTAGTCACTGTCAGTCTCAGTGTCTGTGACTGCTGCTAGTTGCCTAAAGTCTATTTTTCGTCCCCTAGTGTTATAGGGTCGGCCTAGTGCTTTTACCTTTGGGGTCTGTGGAGGAGATCGACTCGTGGAGGGGTGGTGCCTATTATTAAAGTTCTGGTAAGCGCTCCCTAAATTTGGATCCTGGCCAGCTGAGTCCCACCCTATCCAAGCTGGGCTCTCTCCCATTTGTGGATGGGCAATTGGTGAGTCTGGGGTAGCCTGCAGCTGAGGCTCCTCCCACCATAGCTCCTCATTGTCTAGGTAAGTGAGGGGCATGAGATCTCTACTTGGGTCAGTACGGTGATGCGTGCGGCTCTGTGGAGTTGGTAAACACGAAAAACTGGGCGTGCTAAGAGCCGGGGACATAAGGGTTGTTGGCTGGACCTTTCCTAGAGGTTGGCTTCCCTCCGGTTGGGGTAGGAGGTTACTTTTCCTTCTAACCGAAGGCTTGACGCGGTTCACATGGACCCTCTTTGATTTACCCCGTATGAGGACCATAAGGTTCAACTTCGAAGGAACTCCAGTGACTAGATATGGCCCCTTCCATGGTCGTGTGAATTTCTTGGTTCTGCCTTTCTTGAGTTGTGGGTCGTGTAAATAGACCCATTGCCCTACGTGGAAGCTACTTCTTGACGTTCCCTTATTATTGTAATGCCGTGCCATGTTGTGTGCAGCATCTGACTGATTAGCCTGAACTTGTTTCCATATGTCTTGCAAGGTGTCTCGCAGTTTCTCTACATGGAACATGTAGGGTTCAACATCCTCGCCTAGGTTCATGTCCTCTGCAGCTGGTAATCGCATTTTCCTACCAAACACTACTTCAAAAGGTGAAAATTTGGTGGCTTCGTGGCTCTGAGAGTTAATGACCATCTGGGCAACGGGGAGGTACTCATCCCAGTTGGTTTGATTTACTGACACATAGTGTGACAAAATGTTGGCCATTGTTTTGTGGATTCTCTCAACACGGCCATTAGCCATTGCATGATAAGCTGTTGTTCTTACTTTTTTCACCTTGAAGAAAGAGCAGAAGTGATTGACGAGCTCCGAGCTAAATTCTGCCCCTTGGTCTGTAAGGATCTGAGTGGGTGCCCCAACCCTACCAAAGTACTGCAGGAAAGCCTTTGCAATAGACTCAGCTGTGTGGTCTTGTAGGGGGTAGAAATCAACATAGCGGGAAAACTGGTCTATTATGGACAGGAAGTACTTGTGCCCCCTGGGTGTTAGGGGCAGTGGTCCCACTATGTCAGCACTAATTTGGGAAAAGCATTCAGTGGGTTCGGAAAATTCTCCTAGGGGAGCGGTCTTTTTCCCATAGTGTTTTCTCTGGCTGCATGAGGTACACGACTGTACATAGTTTCTCACATCTCCTTTCATTCCGGGCCACCAAAACTGTTCTTGGACTCTCTGTAGCGTTTTCTTGTTGCCACCATGGCCTGCCTGGGGGAGATCGTGATATAGCTGCAGGATTTTCCCTCTAAGCTTTATCGGTACCACTACTTTAAGACCTTCCATAGTAACCTTGCAGAGGAGTTTATCCTTGGATAGCTTATAGTTCTTTTTTTTTAACCAGTCTTCTAGTGTCTCTATCTACCTCTTGCTCCTCTCGCAGTTCGTTAATTGTGACAACTGGGAGATATCGAACTTCCGTTGCTAGGACTCTGGACAAGGCATCTGCGTTACCATGGGCTTTACCCGCTTTGTGAACTATGGAAAATCTGTACTCACTCAGCTTCAGAGCCCAGCGAGTAAGGCGGGAGTTTAGATCTCGGTGTGTGTTGAGATATTTCAAGGCCTGATGATCAGTATATACCACAAAATCGACACCCCACAGGTAGTGGTGAAATTGGGTGACACCATATACAAGGGCAGCTAACTCCAACTCTGTTGCACAGTAGGAAGAGGCTTCTGCTGATGTTGTGCGGCGGGAGGCATAAGCAACTGGGTGTTCCACTTCATCAATCGTCTGGCTGAGGACACACCCCAGGCCGTCCTTGCTCCCATCTGTGGCTAGGATGAAAGGCTTGGAGAAATCTGGGTATGCTAGAATGGGCGCCTTGGTAAGTTGGGCCTTCAAGCTAGCAAAAGCAGTTTCACAGTCCTCTGTCCAGTGGAAGGGCATGTCTTTTTTTGTGAGGTCGGATAATGGTTTGGCCAACTTGGCGAAGTTTGGCACAAAGCGTCGGTAGTAGGAGCATAATCCTAGAAATGATCTGACATCCTTGAGGTTTTTGAGAGGAGGGAATTCCGAAACTGCCTGTATTTTTTTCTGGTCTGGGTGCACTCCTTCGGCATTTACTATATGACCTAGGTATGAGACCTCTGATTGAGCAAACTGGCATTTAGCTAGATGTAAAGTAAGGCTGGCATCCCGCAGTATGTCAAGCAGCTGGCATAAGTCGTGGATATGTGTACGTAGATCCTCGTGGAACAGGATTAGGTCATCTAAAAAGCATAGTGCTCTAGGAGATCCCAGGCGTCGAATGAGGGTCATGGCTAGCCGCTGGAAGGTGGCTGGGGCTCCCTGTAACCCAAAGGGTAGCCTTAAGTATTCATAGCAACCTTCATCAGTAACAAAGGCAGATTTGGGTATGTCTTTCGGGTCAATTGGGCACTGGTAGTACCCTGACTTCAAGTCTAAAGTTGTAAAAAATTTTGACTTTCCCATTCTATCCATGTGTTCTTCCACTCTAGGGAGTGGGTAAAATTCTGGGGCTGTGATGGCATTAAGTTTTCTGTAGTCAACGCACATCCTCCACCTCAGCCCTGAGCCCGTTTTCTTTGGAACCAGAACCACTGGTGAGCTCCAGGCACTGGTTGACTCTCTGATTACGCCTTGACTGAGTTGCTCTTGCACAAGCTGGCGAACTATTGGCTTCTGTGCATGCGCAATACGATAAGGTCGTGCTCTTATGGGGGGTTGGTCCCCTGTATTAATCTGGTGCTGCACTAGATCTGTGCAGCCTAATTTATCGAAACCCTCGAAACTGAAGATATCTTGGTACTTCATTAGGGATTTCTCTAGCTGGCTCTGCTCTGCGGGTGGCAGATGCTCCAGCTTCTTCTTAAGTTCTCGGCTGAGGGCTGTAGTACGCTCAGCTTCACTGGTAGAATTTACAGTTAGGCATGTTGAGGTTTCCCGCCTATCTATATGGAGGTGGGATTCAACTATTCCCATTACTTTATCTTTGTGTAGGGTTATGGGGTGGTCTGAAAGGTTGCATCCCATTGTCATTATTTTCTGAGCTTTGCTCAATGAGCATGCAAGCACTTCCTGGATGTTTCCATTGGTGGGGGTGAACAAGACTGTGCTGGCGAGAGGCGTAACTCCGGAGCTTACTCGTGCTTCTAGTGGGAGTAGAACAGATGACCCTGGTGGAATTACCACCTCATCCTTAGCACCTAGTGCGGTCCGGTCCACTACGTAGTTTACTGAGCCCTCCCACAGACTCGAGTCGAGGAACGCGGCAATATACGCAACCATCGATCTCCCAGAGTACTTTGACGGGTCTATTGGTATCATGGCCCAATCCTTGTCCAAGGTGCCGGAACTAAATGGTTCAGTCAGAACTGCCGGAAATGTCTTGTTACGCAGGTAGAGTCCCAGAAGGTCGGTTGTCGTGATGATGAATTTGAAGTTCTGGGGATACACTTTGTAGCTGCTGATCTGGGGCACGAGGTTGGTCCACTCGCTCTTTGTTCTGCGAACGAATCGGGACAGAGAGGGGTCGATTGAGTACCCGTCCGGTACAAGAGCGTTTAGTATACACCCAACCCGAACAAGCGCTGCTTCCTCGAAAAATGAGTCGCTGGAGTTGCCGAGTTTGGACACCAGTAGGTTGATCGTGTTAATATCGGTCTGGTTCCACCCGCGGACGAGGTTCATGCTCAGTCCCGCTCCCATCTTATCGGCATTGATCTCATCTATAGATATCTTGAGTGCGGTGTAGGTTGGTTTTGCACCTGTGTCGTAGTTAGCCGATGAAACGAGGACCATCCTGACCGGCATTACATCAGAGTAAAGTGGCCAGACTGTCTGAATAGGTGGAGGGGGCACTGGTGGGGGCGGGGGGTCGATTGGCTTTGCAGGGTCGACTGGTGGGTCCAGGCTCATGGGTGTTGACGTGTTGTTGTCCCCGCTTAACATTACGAATCCCAAAACGTCAGATTCATCGAGGGAACGTGTATCGTCTGAGATTTTTGGTTCTCCGACCGCTACGACGATCTCAGCTCTAAGCGCCGCTATACGTGCATTCTCCTCATCTTCTTTGCGAATGTGATCTTTGGCCATTTTTACAAGGTTAGGTTTGTAGCTCTTGAACTTGTGTTCATCCTTCTTCATTATCAGGCGTCCCGAGTTCAAAACCAGATACTTACCTGTGGCGAACTTTTGTGCCTTGGACTCACCGTAGATCTTGGAAACCTGCTTTGGCATGTCGTATTGGACGATAAAATCAGTCCCGCGCCTCAACAATGCCACCGGACCCATCGGGGGCGCCGTCGTGAAAGAGTCTTCCTCTTCCTCAGCCGTGTCAGGTACCAGTTTGTAGAATGCACAGATGTACGCTCTACTTGGGATGTTGAATGTGTTCCAGTTTGTGGTACGGAACGTAGTCGTGATGGCATGAGTTGCTGGGGCCACATGATTGTTGAGCAAACTCAACTGGTTACTGGCAGCCTCTTGGAGCGGATGAGTTATCAATGCTTGAACTCGTTTCGCAGCCTCATTGTCAAACGGGTAGTCCAGAGGACCAACCGACGCGGTACTGCGGCTTTGGGCGTGGCCACCTCTGCCCTGCTGCGCTGGAGGGTTTGGGTCCTGACCAGATTTCCGCTTGTCCATATTCCCGTTTTGGGCGTGCATGATCTTGTTGTGTCTTCGGGCACGCATCTCACGGCAGGACTCATGTAGTGTTACAATTTTACATATCACATGTAAGTCATCAAGGGCATGATCGAGTTTTTGTCGTATGTCGGTGATCGATGAGTTGAGTGCTGTTTCGTGACGCACTAGTTGATGGTTCATCGCAACACTGACTGAATATGTCTGGGCAACAGTGGTAAGGATCGCTATCAATGTCAAAAACACAATGTACCAAAGGCACCGCGATCGAATCCACATTGGAATCAGACTTCTGTTGCTCGTATTGGGAGCAAGCACCTCCTCTTCACCACCCAGTAATGGGTCGCTCTGGTTCAAATCTATAGGATACGTCTCCGGTCCCCCAGAATCTGAATGACCGGATGCGCCGTGCTGTTGACACGACGAGGGATGTGACGCTCTAGCGCCGTTGCCCCCTGGGGTAGTTACTTGATTCGTTTTGTACATACCCATAGATTCAAACTCGCCGGCCGTCGCGGTCGGCCCGGTCCCCTCACATTCGAGGGTACCGGGTCGACCACAGAGATGTTTCCGGTCTCCCATCTCTGCCGAACATCTTCAGGAGAACGTCCATCTTCCTGGATTCGCCGACGTCCACGTACTGGTCGCCAACACTGGTCCATACATCGGGACAGGACCATTCGCAGGGATCGCCACCTCCTATTGACATGGGTGTGCGTAGCCAGTTATGATAATTAGAGTCAGGACCATGTTGTTGTCTCAATGCCAGCAGAACATGGGAATGTATAAACCGGTGGACATCTTCTGTAACTCTGTAAGGTAATAGGCGACTGTAGAATGCCAGGAAGGAGCGGGACGTCTCCTGGTGTTTCTCGAGCTGGTAGTTCTCAAGCCATGGAGAGGCGTAGAAAATTGACTTCATGCCCAACGCAGGGTATCCGTTCACTCCAAGCTGACAGTATGTCTTTCTGAGAAATTCACCCACGGATCCAGCGGTCGTTTTTGCCTGGTTTGCTTTAAGGCCAAACTCATTGTATAGGGAACACATTCTCTCACGAGACAAGCCGACCGTGTTTGAGTAGTATATTAGGTCATCGCCAAGGTACCCGGCATGTATTTGAACTAGCCCTGTTTCTTTCACCATGTATCGATAAGCAGCCCACGACATGAAGGTCCCAAGTATGGACGTAAGTCGCCATCCGCTCAAGACACCACCTTCCCACTTCCACCTCCGATTTCCCCACACTACATGGAGATCTTTCATCGAGTTGATTTCCTCCTCGGCGACGGCTCTTGTTTCATCATCTACGTCACCCAAGGCCCTGATAAATTTTAGAATTATCGACGCGGGGATGGACTGGTCGAATTTTTCGCCATCAAGACAACCGTACCAGGCGTAATTTTGGTTTTGGAATGTACCTAGCCAGTCTCCCTGTCCAATGGGTGAGTTGATGCGCGGTATCCCGCGGCGGTAAAGTAGGTAGCTTTGTCGAAGGTATGAAGCCATGGGGGTGGTGATAACTGCTCTGGTCTTGGTAGGTTCTTCCTTTAGCGCAACCTTACACGTGTTGTCTCCCTTGAGTGCCTCGCTGTAGAGGTCAACACCCTCCAAAAAATTCCCGTTGTCGTCCATCAGCCTACCAAATGCCCATGCCCACTTTGTTCTATTGTCTATTCCGGCAACATTGGTTTTTGGGGCACCGCCAGATGTTCCCCAACGGAGCGGATCGTTCGCGAAGTCTCTCATGGACATGGTTGACCTTGAGGGGGGATCCTTAAAATGGAACATGAAATCGACAAGGCAAGAATCGATGAAATCCGGGTGACGTTCCTCCTTCTGCGAGACCCAGTCCGTGATTGACGCCTCGATGTCCTTACGCAAATATGGGGCACGTCCGCCCAAAGCGTGGATGTGGACGAAAAAACGACACTGCGGCTGACCGTCAAAGACAAGGGGAAACGCCCATGTACTGATCATCTTGAAGCATTGACGAAATACGTCGGATTGGTGAGTTTGTGGGTATTGGGCAGCCTTCTTTGAAACAACGAAAACCAGGCCCTGGAAAGCACGGGCCACGTTGGTCTGGCCTATGGCGCAAATAGATTTGTAGTAGAACCAGGTGGTTTGACAATATGTATTTGTAGACGGAACAGGCCACCAGTTGGGAGGAGTGCATTTGTATCGCTTCAGAGGATCAACATTTGCGTCGGGAAGAGGGGTTAATTCCGCATTCCGGATGCGGTCCACCAAATCCCTAGGAATGTGACATCTCATCAGCGTAGCACGTGGCTCTTGTATGGATTGCTTGAAGGGGTAGACCTGTAACCTCCACGCTTTGTACTTCTGGGAGACAACAGGGCTATCCCAATCCGATCTGCAGTCTACATCTGTTGCTGGCCCGAGGTACCCCCTTGGGATCCCGGGGCTGGGCCCTTCAAAAGTTCGGACTTCGCCACCTCCAACACCTCCGTCGGTGCCAACGTCTTCCCCTGGGTCTGGGCCGTTTGCAGAATAGCGTCGTTGATTTGGTTCGCCACTGTCGCTAGTGGTTTTGTCACAGATTCCACCTTGCCTTCCGACTCCTTGGAGATCTTCGATAGGAGAGACGACCCCGCTCCAGCCACTGCCCCCGGCACCCCACCCGCTAGATAACCAAGACCTCCGCTCATTGCAGGGTAGATCACCCAATCGCGGATTCCCTCTAAAAAACTCTTCCAGTCGATTGGGTCTGGGAGTATAAGTGGTGACACATATTGGGGTGGTCGATCGTTGGTCGTGTCCGAGAGTGACCGTATCATCCAGGCTCATGGGTGTTGACGTGTTGTTGTCCCCGCTTAACATTACGAATCCCAAAACGTCAGATTCATCGAGGGAACGTGTATCGTCTGAGATTTTTGGTTCTCCGACCGCTACGACGATCTCAGCTCTAAGCGCCGCTATACGTGCATTCTCCTCATCTTCTTTGCGAATGTGATCTTTGGCCATTTTTACAAGGTTAGGTTTGTAGCTCTTGTACTTGTGTTCATCCTTCTTCATTATCAGGCGTCCCGAGTTCAAAACCAGATACTTACCTGTGGCGAACTTTTGTGCCTTGGACTCACCGTAGATCTTGGAAACCTGCTTTGGCATGTCGTATTGGACGATAAAATCAGTCCCGCGCCTCAACAATGCCACCGGACCCATCGGGGGCGCCGTCGTGAAAGAGTCTTCCTCTTCCTCAGCCGTGTCAGGTACCAGTTTGTAGAATGCACAGATGTACGCTCTACTTGGGATGTTGAATGTGTTCCAGTTTGTGGTACGGAACGTAGTCGTGATGGCATGAGTTGCTGGGGCCACATGATTGTTGAGCAAACTCAACTGGTTACTGGCAGCCTCTTGGAGCGGATGAGTTATCAATGCTTGAACTCGTTTCGCAGCCTCATTGTCAAACGGGTAGTCCAGAGGACCAACCGACGCGGTACTGCGGCTTTGGGCGTGGCCACCTCTGCCCTGCTGCGCTGGAGGGTTTGGGTCCTGACCAGATTTCCGCTTGTCCATATTCCCGTTTTGGGCGTGCATGATCTTGTTGTGTCTTCGGGCACGCATCTCACGGCAGGACTCATGTAGTGTTACAATTTTACATATCACATGTAAGTCATCAAGGGCATGATCGAGTTTTTGTCGTATGTCGGTGATCGATGAGTTGAGTGCTGTTTCGTGACGCACTAGTTGATGGTTCATCGCAACACTGACTGAATATGTCTGGGCAACAGTGGTAAGGATCGCTATCAATGTCAAAAACACAATGTACCAAAGGCACCGCGATCGAATCCACATTGGAATCAGACTTCTGTTGCTCGTATTGGGAGCAAGCACCTCCTCTTCACCACCCAGTAATGGGTCGCTCTGGTTCAAATCTATAGGATACGTCTCCGGTCCCCCAGAATCTGAATGACCGGATGCGCCGTGCTGTTGACACGACGAGGGATGTGACGCTCTAGCGCCGTTGCCCCCTGGGGTAGTTACTTGATTCGTTTTGTACATACCCATAGATTCAAACTCGCCGGCCGTCGCGGTCGGCCCGGTCCCCTCACATTCGAGGGTACCGGGTCGACCACAGAGATGTTTCCGGTCTCCCATCTCTGCCGAACATCTTCAGGAGAACGTCCATCTTCCTGGATTCGCCGACGTCCACGTACTGGTCGCCAACACTGGTCCATACATCGGGACAGGACCATTCGCAGGGACCGCCACCTCCTATTGACATGGGCGTGCGTAGCCAGTTATGATAATTAGAGTCAGGACCATGTTGTTGTCTCAATGCCAGCAGAAAATGGGAATGTATAAACCGGTGGACATCTTCTGTAACTCTGTAAGGTAATAGGCGACTGTAGAATGCCAGGAAGGAGCGGGACGTCTCCTGGTGTTTCTCGAGCTGGTAGTTCTCAAGCCATGGAGAGGCGTAGAAAATTGACTTCATGCCCAACGCAGGGTATCCGTTCACTCCAAGCTGACAGTATGTCTTTCTGAGAAATTCACCCACGGATCCAGCGGTCGTTTTTGCCTGGTTTGCTTTAAGGCCAAACTCATTGTATAGGGAACACATTCTCTCACGAGACAAGCCGACCGTGTTTGAGTAGTATATTAGGTCATCGCCAAGGTACCCGGCATGTATTTGAACTAGCCCTGTTTCTTTCACCATGTATCGATAAGCAGCCCACGACATGAAGGTCCCAAGTATGGACGTAAGTCGCCATCCGCTCAAGACACCACCTTCCCACTTCCACCTCCGATTTCCCCACACTACATGGAGATCTTTCATCGAGTTGATTTCCTCCTCGGCGACGGCTCTTGTTTCATCATCTACGTCACCCAAGGCCCTGATAAATTTTAGAATTATCGACGCGGGGATGGACTGGTCGAATTTTTCGCCATCAAGACAACCGTACCAGGCGTAATTTTGGTTTTGGAATGTACCTAGCCAGTCTCCCTGTCCAATGGGTGAGTTGATGCGCGGTATCCCGCGGCGGTAAAGTAGGTAGCTTTGTCGAAGGTATGAAGCCATGGGGGTGGTGATAACTGCTCTGGTCTTGGTAGGTTCTTCCTTTAGCGCAACCTTACACGTGTTGTCTCCCTTGAGTGCCTCGCTGTAGAGGTCAACACCCTCCAAAAAATTCCCGTTGTCGTCCATCAGCCTACCAAATGCCCATGCCCACTTTGTTCTATTGTCTATTCCGGCAACATTGGTTTTTGGGGCACCGCCAGATGTTCCCCAACGGAGCGGATCGTTCGCGAAGTCTCTCATGGACATGGTTGACCTTGAGGGGGGATCCTTAAAATGGAACATGAAATCGACAAGGCAAGAATCGATGAAATCCGGGTGACGTTCCTCCTTCTGCGAGACCCAGTCCGTGATTGACGCCTCGATGTCCTTACGCAAATATGGGGCACGTCCGCCCAAAGCGTGGATGTGGACGAAAAAACGACACTGCGGCTGACCGTCAAAGACAAGGGGAAACGCCCATGTACTGATCATCTTGAAGCATTGACGAAATACGTCGGATTGGTGAGTTTGTGGGTATTGGGCAGCCTTCTTTGAAACAACGAAAACCAGGCCCTGGAAAGCACGGGCCACGTTGGTCTGGCCTATGGCGCAAATAGATTTGTAGTAGAACCAGGTGGTTTGACAATATGTATTTGTAGACGGAACAGGCCACCAGTTGGGAGGAGTGCATTTGTATCGCTTCAGAGGATCAACATTTGCGTCGGGAAGAGGGGTTAATTCCGCATTCCGGATGCGGTCCACCAAATCCCTAGGAATGTGACATCTCATCAGCGTAGCACGTGGCTCTTGTATGGATTGCTTGAAGGGGTAGACCTGTAACCTCCACGCTTTGTACTTCTGGGAGACAACAGGGCTATCCCAATCCGATCTGCAGTCTACATCTGTTGCTGGCCCGAGGTACCCCCTTGGGATCCCGGGGCTGGGCCCTTCAAAAGTTCGGACTTCGCCACCTCCAACACCTCCGTCGGTGCCAACGTCTTCCCCTGGGTCTGGGCCGTTTGCAGAATAGCGTCGTTGATTTGGTTCGCCACTGTCGCTAGTGGTTTTGTCACAGATTCCACCTTGCCTTCCGACTCCTTGGAGATCTTCGATAGGAGAGACGACCCCGCTCCAGCCACTGCCCCCGGCACCCCACCCGCTAGATAACCAAGACCTCCGCTCATTGCAGGGTAGATCACCCAATCGCGGATTCCCTCTAAAAAACTCTTCCAGTCGATTGGGTCTGGGAGTATAAGTGGTGACACATATTGGGGTGGTCGATCGTTGGTCGTGTCCGAGAGTGACCGTATCATCCAGGCTCATGGGTGTTGACGTGTTGTTGTCCCCGCTTAACATTACGAATCCCAAAACGTCAGATTCATCGAGGGAACGTGTATCGTCTGAGATTTTTGGTTCTCCGACCGCTACGACGATCTCAGCTCTAAGCGCCGCTATACGTGCATTCTCCTCATCTTCTTTGCGAATGTGATCTTTGGCCATTTTTACAAGGTTAGGTTTGTAGCTCTTGTACTTGTGTTCATCCTTCTTCATTATCAGGCGTCCCGAGTTCAAAACCAGATACTTACCTGTGGCGAACTTTTGTGCCTTGGACTCACCGTAGATCTTGGAAACCTGCTTTGGCATGTCGTATTGGACGATAAAATCAGTCCCGCGCCTCAACAATGCCACCGGACCCATCGGGGGCGCCGTCGTGAAAGAGTCTTCCTCTTCCTCAGCCGTGTCAGGTACCAGTTTGTAGAATGCACAGATGTACGCTCTACTTGGGATGTTGAATGTGTTCCAGTTTGTGGTACGGAACGTAGTCGTGATGGCATGAGTTGCTGGGGCCACATGATTGTTGAGCAAACTCAACTGGTTACTGGCAGCCTCTTGGAGCGGATGAGTTATCAATGCTTGAACTCGTTTCGCAGCCTCATTGTCAAACGGGTAGTCCAGAGGACCAACCGACGCGGTACTGCGGCTTTGGGCGTGGCCACCTCTGCCCTGCTGCGCTGGAGGGTTTGGGTCCTGACCAGATTTCCGCTTGTCCATATTCCCGTTTTGGGCGTGCATGATCTTGTTGTGTCTTCGGGCACGCATCTCACGGCAGGACTCATGTAGTGTTACAATTTTACATATCACATGTAAGTCATCAAGGGCATGATCGAGTTTTTGTCGTATGTCGGTGATCGATGAGTTGAGTGCTGTTTCGTGACGCACTAGTTGATGGTTCATCGCAACACTGACTGAATATGTCTGGGCAACAGTGGTAAGGATCGCTATCAATGTCAAAAACACAATGTACCAAAGGCACCGCGATCGAATCCACATTGGAATCAGACTTCTGTTGCTCGTATTGGGAGCAAGCACCTCCTCTTCACCACCCAGTAATGGGTCGCTCTGGTTCAAATCTATAGGATACGTCTCCGGTCCCCCAGAATCTGATCACACTCCCCCCCATCAGCAACAACGAGGAATTTCCCCAGACCGACCTGCTAGTAGCTGGAGGCCTCAGAAAGGGTGACTGGCTGGTAACCCTAAATGTGGAACCCCAGGACAACACTATGGTACGCCCAGGCCGCGAAGGTGCACGCTGTGGCCTCACTGCTGCAAAAGTTGACAGACATGGTGGAGGACACCTCGCAGCTTAGATATTTGACCCAGCTTACCTAGAGTTGCACGAGGACGTGCTCCAGGATTGACGTGGGGGTGATGTCATGGGCCACAACCTGTGCCCACATGAAGAGCCCTGGGCACTCAGAAGCCACCACCACCTTGAGGTTGATACGAGGTGATAACCAGCCATTCACCTGAGAAAGAGGTCCTACCGACTGCGCCACCTGCAACGATCCTAGAACTCTTGTCACTGACTTGACGGGTGAAAGACTCAACACGGGGTTCAGCGGTTTAAAAGGGAATCTATATTGTCCGGATCGTTGAACAAGAATGAGGTTCCCATGCCACTTATAATTTTTCGGGTCTCCTATTTTCTGCAATCCTTGCACTCTTTCTCACGATGAAGGGGGGGGGGGGGGGGGACCGCGTTCGCCGGTGAACCTCTTTCTCAGGTGAATGGCTGGTTATCACCTCGTATCAACCTCAAGGTGGTGGTGGCTTCTGAGTGCCCAGGGCTCTTCATGTGGGCACAGGTTGTGGCCCATGACAGTATGGTTTTTTCCTTGCCGCTCCACTACCACTGGGTTTGGGTTTGAGGTTCTTAACAAACGTGGACCGCAAGTTCCTCCCTTTTCCTTGCATTCAACTGCTGTAACAGAAAAATGAAATAGGTAGGTAATAGCCCCCTGTTACAGAAAAGCTTGCAGTCATGCGGACAGACAGACAGAGAAGAATTTGGATAATGGTGTCAATCGTCTTCAAATAACATGAAACGGAAAAGAAACGCAATATTTCATGATTCTGATCAATGTACAGACAGATATATTTACGATTTTATTAATATAGATTATTAAAGAAACTGACTAACTAGGTACCATTTCTACATTTTTAGCCTAATGCCATTTTAACTAATGCTTATTTTCAAGTATCTGGGTACAGGGTGCACGTTCGTTTCACTAGGACTCTACTTTTGCCGGAGAGAGACAGCAGTTGGCAAAATAGTAGCTGAGACGACCAAGACCACATGGAATGAGTTGAAAGAAGCCTACATGTCATGTCCTACAAGTGAGCAGTGGAGAACGATAGCTCAACGTTTTCAAACCCTATGGAACCTTCCAAATTGTATAGGGGCTATAATAGACGGAAAACATGTTCGCATTGAGAAAATTCCTAACACTGGATCGACTAATTTTAATTATAAATCCTACCACTCAATAGTGCTACTAGGATGCTGTGACGCTGACGGTATTTTCACTATGATTGAAACTGGGTACGCTGGCAGAAATAGTCATGGAGGCATTTTCAGAGCCCCAGCGATCAAAAACTTGCCACCGCATGACATACCGCTTGACATACCACCGCCGTCCAAGCTTCCCTCAGATGATTACGATTATTGTTTTTTTCCCTACTATTTTGTGGGAGATGAGGCCTTTCCATCGTCCCGATATTTACTGAGACCTTACTGTAAACGGGTTCTTGATAACATAAAAAGAATGTTCAACTACCGATTAAGCCGGGGTAGGAAATCCGAATGTACATTCGGCATGATGACCGAAAAATTCGCAGTACTGAGTACTGCGATACGTTGCAGAGAGGAGAGTACAGTCAATGACATCATAAAATTTGCCTACTTCACAACTATGTATGTTCGAAAAAGAGAAGGGTATCCTTATACACCGCAGCAGTTACAACAAAATGAAAAAATGTCATTACTTCTGCCATGCCCACTGGTTCTACACCACCCCCTCGGGCCAAAATAAGCAATTCTTCTCCAGCCACAGCTATTAGAGATTATTTAGCAAATTATTTTCTGACTCCAATGGCATCACTACCTTGGCAGTGGAAGTACTGCATTTGAAGATATAGGTACCTTACTTTACGTGCTTAGCTACTTTTCCTGCCAGCTCGATTTTATTTTTATTTTGATGCTAATGTTTGCTAAACGCGATTATGGATTATTTTATTGTTTGTTTGTATTCAGTAGATTGTATTAGGTTTCACAACCGCTATCAGTAGGTATTTACTTGAGTTTTTAAAACGACGTACCTACTCGTAATTAGAGTAAAATTATGAATCAGATATACTGAACTATACTGAATAATCATACAGCTGTAACATAATACATTTTTTGGTTAGTTGACTGATTGATGGCGGGTTATCATTGAAAGTTACCTGATAAGTTGACTAATTTTGCCACCTCATTCCAAGCCCTTTCCGTGCAATCCTTCCTCGAATATTCTTTGAGAGTGTAGTTGTAGAGCTCGGGGTGTTTTTCTACTTCCCCCACGAATTTTAGGTTCGCTACCTACAAAAAAAAAGAAGTTCATTAGTGGAAGTTAATCGTAAATAATAAATAAACAAGGTAATATTCCACTCTTCCTTGCCATGAAGTATTAAAAAATAACCCTCATTAACCAAACACAACAAAATAATCTCAAATACGATATAACTAATATTATAACTTGAGAATATTACCTCCATGTCTGTGAAATCGCCTTGCGACGCTCGATTTTTCCCGTTCACTACCGAACGCGCCACTCGTTCCGAAGCTCAGCCGTCCATGCAAACGAGACGCGACGACCTATGACTATGACCGACCCGTGTGCGGACCGCCACTCACTTACCGTTGGAAGTCGAGGGGCGGGAGAATCCTCGTTTTGAAACGCCGACGCTCCGAGTTGGGAACGACCCGTGTGGACGGCCTTAGGCTGGTCTCACACTGGAGCCGACTACGTACGACTGCCGACTACGGACGACCTAACGTCGACTTGGTCGTCCGACTGGAGCTCTCTCATTACGAGCGACTAGTCGCAGTCGTTAGCCATTCACGGGAGGTGATGGTGATTTCGTTGCGGTTTTGTGTCGAATATTTTACGTAAAATATGGACGGATTGTTTTACCTTCTTGAGAGTAGTAGTGTGGTAATGAGGAGGAGAAAAAGACGTTCAAGAAGAACCGAATGGGTAAATGAAATATTCCTGAAGAGAGAAGAGCATGGCGAGTTTCACCATTTAATGGGTGACTTGAAAGACGATCCTCCGAAATTCTTCGATTACTTTCGTATGAGTTCCGACACATTCGAGTATATTTTGGAAAAAGTGGGATCTGAGCTAACAAAGCAGAGCAACTTTCGCCGAGTGATATCGCCTGAAGAGCGTTTGGCTGTTACGTTGAGGTGAGTGTTTCATGTAAATAATTAACAATATTCTTATTAACTTATTTTATTCACAATTCGTACCCTCGTCATGGACTGACTATCACAACCTCATCAGTAGGTAACGCTAATTCGTGTAACACTAAGGTTGGTTGGTTGGTGATTGCATAATTTGTCTTCTAACATACTCCCCTTTTATTGTTCTAATAATATTCGTCAAGTTAATAAGAACATACATGAACAAGTTAATAAGAACATACATAGAAAACAAGTAGGTAGACTTCACAATCTCAACTAGGTAGAAAACATTCACAATTAAAATCTGACAATCAATACAACATTTCCAATTCACAATCTCAACATACCTACGTAATTTGAAAAATCCTTAGGTTTTCAGTGTCTATCAGAGCGCCTTGGGTAACTACTGCTGTTCACCAACTCCAGACGAGATACAATGGTTGCTGAAGAGCAAGGGTTGCAAGGTTCCAACAACTTTTTTAAGAAAGAAGAATTTCTCCTATAAACTCCTCCCTTGTCAGCACGCACCAAGTATGACCTAGGACTATCAGCAATTTCCAACACCAAGGCTTTCTCTCCCACACATTGTTCTCAAGAACCAACACCCGCTCTCCTACAGCAAATTGTATTTCTTTCCTAGCCCCTCTATCGTAATAATGTTTTTGATGTGCCTGATTGATCACCATCCTCTCCTGAATACCAGTCAACAGTTTCGGCTTCAGAAGTCCACCATGAATTGGCAACCTGGTACGTAGTTCTCTGCTCTGAAGGAGCTGGGCTGGAGAGACCCCCAAATTTACAATTGGAGAGTTACGATAATTTAGTAAGGCCAGATGGAAATCTTTGGTGTCATACTCGCACTTACGCAACATCCCCTTGACAATCCCAACACCCTTCTCAGCCAACCCATTACTTTTAGGGTACAGCGGGCTGGAAATTACAAGCTGAAACTCCCACTCACCAGCGAAACTCCTGAATTCATAACTACTACACGGATTGTTATCAGCCACAAGAACGCTAGGTATACCCCAACGGGCAAAAATCGGCTTTAAAAGACTAATAATGGACGATGCTGACTTACTAGCCATTTTGTCCACTTCGATCCAACGGGAGAAGTAGTCTATCACAACTAAGTAGTATTGACCCCCATGTTCTGCTACATCCAGACCAATTTTACTGAATGGAATGCCGGGAATATCATGATTAATCAGCTGTTCCTTGACGTTCTTTCTACTAAACCTTTGACAAACATAACATTTGGAAATAGTGTTTTCCAATTGTGAATTTATGGATGGCCAATAAATCAATTGCCTCGCTTTGGCTTTGCATTTTTCTAACCCCAAGTGTGTTTCATGCAGAAGGTCCACCATCATAGCCCTGAGTGACGCCGGCACAACGAGTCGTTGATTCAGTTAGACCAACCCCCCTTCTACAGTGATGTCATTTCTCAGATTATGAAAGTGCACCAGATCACCGCCAATCTGTTTAAGTGTGTGCCTATTGGGCCATTGAGTCTGATAATACTCACAAATACGCTTTAAAACAGGATCTTTCGATGTTTCTTGTACAAACAAACTCATTTTCTCACTAGAAACCACCAACTCATTACAGCAGAGCGAATGAATTATATCTTATCTTCACTATCAGGTTCACTAGACCTAGTAGGAATGATGTTACGACTTAAGAGATCCGCAGAGTATAGTTCTTTCCCAGGTTTGTATTTCAGAGAAAAATCATAGTGTAATAATTTCAGTTTCAAATTTTTTAACCGATTATTCCGTATTTTATCAAAACTTTTATTATGAATGGCAAGCAACGGGGAGTGATCAGTAAAAATTGTGACGCTTTTGTGTCCAAACAAATAATTGTGCAGTTTTTGGCAAGCATACGTTATGGCTAGGTACTCTTTTTCTATTTGAGCCCAGTTTTGCTCACAATCTGTGAGTGAACGTGAACCATAATGTACTGGATGATCATCCTGAAACAAAGCAAAACCTATAGCATCTTTTGACGAATCACATTCCAAGGTTATTGGCCTATCCGGATCAAAATTGGCTAACTTGGTTCTCTCAGAAATCAATCCCTTCAACTTTTGAACAACATCAGTGTGACTTTGTTCCCAACAAAACTCAGTATTACGTTTGAGCAGATCCCTCAATGGTGAAATAATTTCAGAGTAATTTGGAATGAATGACCGCAGGTAATTCACAAAACCTAACAAACTTTGAAGTTCAGTTTTATTTTTGGGCATAGCTAATTCCTGAACTGCTTTCACTCTGTCAGAATCAGTTGACATTCCCTCTGAATTAAACTTGAACCCAATAAATTGTACTTCATTCTGAAAATATTGGAGTTTTTTAGGATTAAACTTGATGTTATACAATTTAGCCCTATCGATCACTTTTTCAACAATCCTAGTAAGGGCCTCTTGATCATCAGCTGCCAATAAAAGATCGTCAAAATACACAATAACACCCTCCAAATCTCCAAAATATTTCATATTCAACCTCATGAAAGTCTCTGGGGCTGTACACACCCCAAAAGCAAGTCGAAGAAACCTAAAATTGCCATGAGCAGTGCTGAAAGTCAGAAGTTGGCTGGACTCATCATCTAATTTAATATGATAAAAGCCATCCTTCAAGTCAAATACGCAAAAATATTTTTTTCCAGAGAGCTTGGCTTTAATTTCTTCTAAAGTGGGTATTGGGTACAAATCCCGAACCAGACACTGGTTAAGCTCTTTTGGATCCAGGCAAATTCTCAGGGAACCATCCGGCTTTTGAACCAACACCAAATTGTTTACCCATGCAGCTGGTTCAGTGACTGGTACTATTACATTTTTATCCGCCAACTCATTCAAGGTGTGTTTTAATTTATCACGTAGTGCCAAGGGTACCCTACGAGGAGGATTTGCTCTCGGCACAGAGCCTGGTTTGAGCTCTAACCTACAGATATCTGGGAAACATCCCAACCCCGAAAATCAATCATTGTGTTTCAAAAGAAAATCGTCTTTACCCATGTATTGAACCGCATGAACCATCTTAACAATACCCAACTGCCTAGCTAGCTCCAGTCCCATTATGGGTGTCCAGTTTTTATCAACAACCACAAAGTTAGTATTTAGTGAAATGTCACGGAATTTACAATTGAGATTAACTAACCCAATTGGCGCAACTTGAAACCCACCTGTGATATACCTTATTTTGTATTCGAATTGGCCGCTACTACTGTCGCCCTAGCGGCGCAGCGAGATACTATGTATCGGATAAGAGGAACGGGATTCTTTTATGAGCTTGATCAACTTTTGTTGCGCTTACGTCTTCAAATACATTCATTTACACCTTTCTTTCTATTTATTTACATAAAATACATAACATTGACGCAGTCGGTTGGTAAATCGACGCTACGCTTGAGCAATTAATTGTGTGTGATAATAGGAACGTGACGTGAATCGGGTTGTTCCCACTTGAGTTATTGCGATTGTCTACATTCCGATAAGCTGTGATGGCAACGGCGGCAGGATCGAAGAGAACCGAGGAACAGAAAGACGATGGACATTCAATACAAGAGTTGAAAGATATGTTCAAAGAACTGGTGGGAGTCGTTAAGGTACTTACAGCAGGAAACGATCGGTAGGATCACTGCTGGGAACTCCAGTGGAAAGGTAGGCGTTTCGGGAGTTTCGTTTGACAAACATGATGAGTCAGTCGAGGATTTTAAAACTTATGTTCAACGAATGAAGGCATATTTCGAACTGCAAAGCATTCCCGAGGAGAAGAAAGTACCTTGTTTTGTGTCATCGATCGGGGCCAAGCTGTTCACACTCCTAAAAAATCTACTCTACCCAGATGAATACACCTCTAAAACCTTTTCTGAATTGTGCAAGGTCCTAGAAGATCATCTGCAACCCCCACCACTCATCATTCCATCCAGATATGTTTTTTTGAATAGGAAGCAAAATGAAGGTGAGTCGCTGCTTGTATACATGGCAGAATTACGCAGACTAGCTGGGCCCTGTCAGTACCCCTCTACAATGCTTAATACTATGCTGCGGGACGTTTTTGTTAGCGGCTTACGATCTAAAAGTGTATTAGATAAGCTATTAGAAAAAGACAATATAGCTTTGACAGACACATTGCAAATAGCCCAAGCTATGGAACGAGCTGAGATGGGCACAAGTGAAATTTTGAACACTGAGGCGCCTTTTGTGAATAAAATAAGTCCTCAGCAGGCGGCGGGCAAACGTGAAAACCGGAGGCCTCAGCTCAGCAATAAATATAATAAGAAAAAATCAGGTAGCTGTTATAAGAATAAACTCCAATGTCTGAGGTGCGCCAAATATGGGCATTTTGCCAGTCAGTGTATAGAAAAAAATCTCTCATGCACCTTTTGTAAAAAGGACAACCATGTAGAGGAGGTTTGTTTTATAAAGAAGCAGAAGTCGGTCAAAGAAGTTCTGTCGGACAGTGAATGCGAATCTGATGATGAACCGTTACCAATCTACTCAGTGCGCCACAGGGGCCAACCACCGATCATGGTTTCTCTACAAGTAAATGGACAAAAGCTGTCCATAGAACTGGATACTGGATCTGCTGCCACAATTGTAAATGAAGAGGTATTCAATACCTACCTTGCCCAGTCGAGGTACCAGTGAATTGTTACCTACAAACACTCGGTTCAAGACCTACAGCCATGATATCATTCAGCCAGTGGGAGTCGCCTCAGTCATTGTAGCATACCGAGATACCCAGAAACCACTCAAACTTTACGTTGTGAAAGAACGACTCTCTTCAATTATGGGGCGAGATTCATCTCTCTCATCTCTCATGAAGTGGGCCATAACTTCATTTCGTTGAGGAACAATAGCTCCCTCGATAGCTTCTAAAACACGCTCAACAGTTCGTTTTCCAACGAAATTAAGCGAGTCGAACACACGTCGAGCATCACGTCCAATGAGATTGAGAAGACGAGCAACCTGAACTTCATGACACTTCTCAGTCGTTTCAGTCGCAACAAAATATATCTCCAATTCAGACTTGAAATTTTTGAAGTTCACATAGATATTATCACCGTCAAAACTGAGTTCAGCGGGTGGATGAAACTCGGAGCCCGCCATGGTGTGCTGCAGCACTGGTCACCACGTTATTCTATGTGATACGAACTCTTTATGCACAATTTAAACGAAAGTCCAGTCCTTTATACATTTAAGACTGCGCCATGTTTCATGTAAATAATTAACAATATTCGTATTAACTTATTTTATTCACAATTCGTGCACTCGTCATGGACTGACTATCACAACCACATCAGTAACGCTAATTCGTGTAACACTAAGGTTGGTTGGTTGGTGATGGCATAATTTGTCTTCTAACAGTGAGTAGTCAATAAAAGAAAAAATAATGTTATTAATAAACTAGTATCATTACAATATTAAACAAATGTAGTACATGATATGTTATTAATAAAAAAAAAAAATAATGTTATTAATAAACTAGTATCATTACAATATTAAACAAATGTACATGATATGTTTAAACTTGTCGGTGGTTCTTATTTTTTAAACACCCAATTTTAACCAAAATCAACGATTTTAGTGAAGGTGTTCAAGTTGTCCAGGTTGAAGTGCTGTAGGATCAAAATCTTTGAAGTACGCTTGAATCCCCTGCTGATTAGTGTTTTGTGAATCTGAAGAAGATGGAAAATCACTTCGCCATTCACCAGCAGCTGATGATGAATGGAAGGAAGGGTTCGGGGAATACTGTGGAGTGGTTTCATCAATCAAGGCTTGCATAATATTAGCTCGCACTGCCAGCTGACGAGCGGGAGGTACCTTTTTGAGGAAAGGGTGCAAGCTAATCAAAAACTGCATTTCGCTATCAGCCATATTCGTTTTGAACAGTTTAAGTTTTTCTTGTTCAATTTGGAGCAGTTTTTCGTCGAATTGAGATGCTTCCCTCAGTCGTTTGGATACCTTCTTCTTCTGTGGAGACTTGAAAACACGTTGAGAGGATGAGGGTGTACTCACCTGTCTCTCCTTTGACTTTATAGGAATTGGGACCAGCAGCTGCTGTTACCACTCCTGACGACCATGTTGAGGTTGGAGTTTTCTTACCATACCAGCTGACCAGGCGCAAAAAGGTGGGCGGTCCTGAGCTGTACGATCATATTGCTCCTTGGGTTTTGCTTTTTGTTGCTTCAGCATGGCGATGTCCTTGTCATAGGTGATATTTGGGATCAGAGAGTTCACAGGGCAAGGAATATTTGTCCGCAAACTGCGGCCCATCAAAACTGATGCTGGTGAGTGAGTTGCACCCCAGGGAGTATTCCTGTGATTAAGGAGAGCCAGGTATGGGTCCTCATTTGCATCCATTGCTTTCTGGAAGATTTTCTTGACCGTTTTAACAGCTGCTTCCGCCATACCATTGGACTTTGGGTAGTGAGGACTT
This sequence comes from Leptopterna dolabrata, assembly GCA_954871275.1. NCBI lineage: Eukaryota > Metazoa > Arthropoda > Insecta > Hemiptera > Miridae > Leptopterna > Leptopterna dolabrata. The sequence continues at coordinate 61,403,268 of OX940977.1, read as the reverse complement.
GAAAGAACATGAGCAAAGCCCCACTCAGCAGCAAAGACATGGAACAGCTCTGAGTCAAAGTAAAGAGCCCCATCTGAATAGAATTTGAATGGGACACCATGCCTAGCAAAAATTGATTTCATATGCTTTATGACCTCAGCACTCTGCAAACTCTTCAGGCGGGCAACTTCAATATAGTTGCTCAACGCGTCAACAATCACAAGATATTGGTGTCCTCGGATTTCACAAACATCACCGCCAACATGCTGCCAAGGCAGATCTGGCACATCTTTGTATAGTAATGGCAATTTGACCTTGTTATTCTGGTATTTCTGGCATTTAACACAAGATTGGACATATTTCTGAACGTCCTGGTTTATTCCAAGCCAGAATAATGCCATCTCCGCTCTGCTTAGCATTCTGCTCATGCCTGGATGGCCAGTATGCAATTTTCTGAGCATCTCAGACTTCAATCTTGATGGCACTACAATCCGGTCTCCATAGAAGACAATGCCCTCTATGTCACTCAACGAATGACGGAACTCATAGTATGGCTTCACTTCATCCTCCATGTCCCTATACCCTGTCAAACAACCATGATCAATGTGCTGCCGGAGGGCATTCATAGTGTGGTCCTGAGCAGTAGCAGTCCTGATTAAACTCATGCACTGGTCGGTGACCGGTACGTGATCCAAAATCATTGCCACATGTAACTCCAGCTCCCCGTCAAAGTCTGTTTCTGAATCACAGCCAGTAGGCGCCACATCACGGCTCAAAAGGTCTGCCAAGTAAAGCTCCTTGCCAGGCACATGCACTAGGTTGAATTTATAACACTGAAGCGTTAATAACATCCGCTGCAACCTGGCTGGCACTTTGTGAAGAGGTTTGTTGAACACCCCCAGGAGTGGTTTGTGGTCTGTCTGTACCTTGACGCTCTCCCTACCCAGGATGAACTGTCTGAATTTTTCAGCTCCAAAGCACACACCCAGAAGCTCTTTTTCAATTTGGCTGTACCTTTTCTGTGAATCTGTCAATGTTCGTGAAGCATATGCAACCGGCCTCCCATGCTGCAGTAGCGCAGCACCCAATGCATGACTGCTAGCATCTACACTGACTGTTAATTCGGCATTGGGATCATAGTAACCCAATATGGGCGCAGTAACAAGAGCCTTTTTAAGGTCTAAAAATGCCTGATCATGCGGAGTGCCCCAGGTAAATTCAACATCACTCTTCAATAACTCCCTTAACGGAGCAGCTTTTTCTGAAAAGCTCTTTATAAATTTGGACACATAGTTAAACACTCCCAAAATCCGTTGCAGAGATTTTTTGTCCTTGGGACACTCCAAGGCATTAATTGCTCGAACCTTGTCAGGATCACAGGCCATTCCTGATGGGCTGAATGAATGACCAAGAAATTCCACTGTTTGAACATAGAAATGGCATTTGTTTGGATTAAATTTTATACCCTCTTCTGACGCAATTTGTAATACCTGAGTCAGAGTGTCTTGTAACTCAGTCTTTGTTTGGGCCCACAGCAGTATATCATCCTGAAATGAGGCCACATTATCTAAGTTGGAAATGGTTTCAGCCACAATGCGATGAAATATTTCAGGGGCTGACCTGATTCCAAATGGGACTCTCAAAAAAGAGTACCTGCCCCATGGAGTTTGAAATGTGCACAATTTAGAACTTTCAGCATTCAAAGGTAGCATCCAGAAACCAGACTGTGCATCTAACTTACAGAAATAATTAGCACCCTTCAATTTTGCTGAAATATCTTCAACTAAAGGGAATTGAAAATGTTCCCTCTTTATGGCCTTATTCAATGGATCAGGATCTAAACAGATCCGTAACGAACCATCTTTTTTGACAACAACTACCATCTGGCTCACCCAATCCGTTGGTTCAGTGATTGGTTTTATAATACCCTTGCTCACCATTCTGTCCAGTTCACTTTTTACTTTGGGCATTAATGCATGTGGTATTCTACGACCTGGTAAAACTACAGGTTTTATCAATGGATCCACCGATATTGTCACTGGACGGGGAATACACCCTACTTCTCCATCAAACAGGCTATGAAATTTTCGTGGGACCACCTCAAGCCAAGCAGAGTGAGAGGTTATCAAATCCACACGGCTAATCAATCCCAGTCTTTCTGAAGCAGCCAGCCCCAGAATGGTCTCAGTGTCAGTATGAACCACCAAGAACTCTAAAATATGTGTACTTGACCGAAATTTGCATGTCAAATAGCATTTCCAACCACCGGAACAATATCCTTGGAGAACGACGAGATAACAGATCTTGTCGGAAGCAAATTGTGGGGGTCATGACCAAGGTGCTGGTACTTCTGTAGACTGAGGACATTGCACTGGGCCCCTGTATCCACTTTCACAACCAGCTGTTGGTTGTTGTCAAGCTCCAGGGTTGCTGAGTACCAATCCTTTGAGTTTGATGGTTTTAGCCTCATGTTGCGGTCAACTGTTGAAATATTTACGACGCCTATCTCATAATCGGAAGTGTCACTATCATCATTATCACCAACTTCTTCAACCTCATCAACTTTCCGTCTGGGACATACTGATGCAAAATGATTTTTATCCCGACAATTGGCACACCTCTTGCCATATGCAGGGCAGCTTCCGTAATAATGAGAATACCCACAGAACTTGCATTCAATCTTCTGTTGAGCTTTAGGCTTTGTCTACCCACTCTCCCCATGGTCAGAGTAGGCTGGCCTCCCCCTGATCCGATTCTGCCGTTTCATCATGGCATCAACTTCAAGCTCCACTGGTTCCTGCTTCACTTCCCCTGACATCCCCTGCACTTGTTTAGCTACTACAGCCCGAACCCTACAAATCTCTAATGCCCTATCAATTGTAAGATCTTTAACGCAGAGCAACTCTTTTTGTACAGTTTTATCACTGATACCACACACAAACATATCCCTGATTAGTGAGTCACGACGGTTGTCAAACTGGCATGTGCTACTCAAATTTTTAAGAACTGTAGAGAATGCTTCATATGATTCCTCAGGCATCTGGAGTCTGGTAAAGAAAATAAATCTTTCATATATTACGTTGACTGTGGGGATAAAATGAGCGTCGAACTTCTCCAGCACTTTCTCAAAAGACTTCTTTTCCACCTCTGTCATCCGAAATGAGTCAAAAATATCATGCAGCGTCGAACCACCTTCGTGCAGTAACATTGCAATCTTCTTTGAGTCAGTGGCATCCGTATGATATCCAGTCAAAAACGTTACAAACGACCTCTTGAACCGGGACCAGTTCCTCGCCATATCGCCATCCCATCCTAAAGGTTCTACTGGTTTCGAAGCTGACATTTCACTTACACAACTGTGCTGGACTTACCGTATCCCAAAGAAATTACTCAAACCGTCGCGAAGGAAACAACCTTACAGGACGCATATGACGTCACCAGGAAGCGTATGTCCCGCCACTACCGAACTCACTCACTAGCACAACACCGCTGCCACCATGTTTTAATGTTTGTTCAGACTAATGAACAAATGAAACAACAGTTTACTTCAGGAGTCTTTTTATTAATATCTTCAAAAAACATTGAACATCAAAAAAATCTAGAACGTGGAACCGTATCTTATCAAGTTGTCGCCTTATCTTCGATCCATTCATTGCTATCCATGCTGCTGTGGTGGTTGTTGTTGTTGTTTTGTCTGTCTAGCTATTACTACATAGGAATGTATTATTATGTATTATTATGTATTATGTATTATTATTACCATTTAGGAATGTATTCTTCTCCGGGATCACCAGACATATGCCCAGTAGCTTTCTTGAATTCTCTTCTAAATATGTCCCGCAGACCTCTCCATTTCTTCTTAACTTCTTCAACTGAAAATAAAATAAATTTTTTGTTTCAGGTATTTGGCCACAGGATCATCTTTTAAAACTATTGGATATTCATTCCGAATCGCTAACAATACTGTTGGTGGCATTGTGCATGAAACATGCGAAGCTATTTGGAGAAAACTAGTGGAAATACACATGAAATTTCCGTCAAACGAAGAGTGCATCAGCATTACAGAAGGGTTTTTGAGGCGATGGAAGTTTCCAAATTGTGTGGGTTCCATAGATGGGAAGCATATTCGTATCAAAGCCCCTGCACACTCAGGCAGCTTACGTTATAATTATAAGCAATTTTTTTCCATTGTTCTGCAAGCTCTTGTTGGTCCTGATTATAGATTTATAGTAGTGGAAGTAGGGGCATTCGGTAAAGAAAGTGATGGGGGAATATTTTCCAATTCACATTTGTCAAGAATGTTACAAAATGGTTCCCTCAACGTTGCTTCTGAGCAGCAGTTACCGGGTACTGAAATTTTGTTACTTCATGTAATTATAGGAGACGAGGCCTACCCTTTAAAACCATTCTTAATGCTTCCCTACCCTCACAGAAATGCAGGACCTGCACAAGTTATTTACAATCAACGTTTATCATTAGCTAGACAGGTGGTTGAGTGTTCATTTGGAATTATGACCAATAAGTGGAGACTGCTAACTAAGTCCATCGAAGTTGAGCCTGAACGAGCTGATTGTATCATCGTCTGCTTCATAACATCTTTGTTGAAAGAGAGGGCGTACCTCTGAACTTTGGACTCTCACCCAACGACTGTGGTCTCACAAACTCTCAAAGGAACCTTACCACTACTCGAGCATGCACGCTGGGTGAAAACCGAGCTTCTAGACAAGCGTATGACATTCGAGAACAGTTCACGACTTTTTTTTTTAACAATCCTTTATATAATTTGTCATAAAACTACCTAACTTTGTTTGCTAGTATAAATTAATCATTAAGTGCCTAGGTGTATACCATGTAAGTTAAAGTAATCCAAGAATAGAATAGAATATTTATTATATAAAGATGAGAGAACAGAATTAAAAAGAAAATATAAAAACATTTACCTTTGATCTTTGATTGTTCGGCAACCTCGTTCCAAAGACGCCACTGGACATCTCTCGAATGGTAATGCTCACTTTTTTGATTCCAAAGACTCTCCCTTTCTTTAATCGATATAATAAGGTTTTCTGTGTCCATAATTACGTATTTTACCAATTTCGGAACTCAACAAGAAACACGAAGTCGCACTATAAAGTCGTACAAAATCCGAGCAAGATGGGATCGATTCGCTGGTCGGACCTATACGCACTTAGTCGCACGACTAAGTCGCTTCCACTCTGAGAGCGCTCATAACGTTCCTACAATCGGGATAGTTCGTGCGTAATCGTGCGACTACGTGCGACCAAAAGTCGTACGTAGTCGGTTCCCGTGTGAGACCAGCCTTACTGACGCTCGAAGACACGACGCACGAGTTAGAAGCGACTGACATCTGCCGGAGAAATGTGTAATTAGAGAATACGGCCGATTCCCGCCTCTCTATCGCCCGTCGGTTATGTTTTAGTTTTAAATGTTCTTTTATGTCAATGACGCTGGTAGCCGTCAACGCGATCGGATGAAGGTTAAACCTTATCTTGTGACGTGGTAATTCATCCATGAACCTTTAATTTGCACTAAAAACCACTTTGTTGTTCACTCCCGTGCATAAACCGTTTGTCGGAACTGACTGATAATATGTAGGTACTTGGTGATTGAAAAGTACACTAACACGCTTATAAATGTCTATCCGATCCGATCTGTACCGCTCTTTGCAACTCACTGGACCTGCTGATTTTTTTGATGACTAAAGTGATTACTCAGGAAGTCGATAAGCACGTCTGGGCCGCTGGACAAGGAGCTCGAGTGGGGTTTAATTCTATCATCAAGGACCCCTGGGCGAAACTGGGATCCAAATTATTTTGAAATAAAAGTTCGCTGCGAGATTCAGTCAATCAACCACACCTTGCCATCAAGGTTTTTTCGCGCGATCTCAAAAAATTTCTTGGAAATTCAGAGTTTGGTTCCCGACACCCAATGCCTCGTTTCAGTTGCCGGGCAAGGAACCCCAGCTCAACGGTCGGGCCAGAAGCCCCATTTTACGTACTACTCCCAATAATGTTTCCTAATAAATATAACGATCATTGAAATTGGGTTTTGTATCCAATTTTAATAACTTCTCCTGGAATGTTACGAAATATTTGAATTTCCGCTTGTTCATCATGGGTCTACCAATGACAGAGTTATTTGCTAACTTATAATAGTCTTTATTCCGATGTTGCAGGCCTCCTCAATTAGGTGTTAAAATCAATGTAAGGGGCAAGCCATCTAGATTGTGCTTGAAAGTGAGGACTCTGTGGATAGTTCGTACAATCAGACCTGCACGAATTCCTTGCTGCAAATAAATATAATGGGATACCTATCCATGCTCCCCATCAATGGGGATTGCAAGGATATTGAAATTTTCAATTTCCTCATCTTCGAGCCACCGAAACTCGCCAGTGAGTAGACACTGACTCATGACAAAGCCATAGAGGTTATTGCCGTCAACGACAAGAATACAATTTGACAGTTTGGATGGATCATAGCTCTCAGGAATAATCAGATTGTTGGCCGCAACATGACGCTTGACACATTACGTTATTCCCCCTCTAATCCCTGATTCGATGAACTGGAGCATATCAATATCAGTCAGTAAGTCTAATTCCACACCTGTCATCTTTAACATCACCTGCCAGAAAAATTCAGGGGATGTGAAGGATCAAGATGGATCAAGACCGTATTGATTACGGCTGATTACATGATAAGAAGATTGCATATTCAAGTAATGTTCCAAGCTTGAAATTGTTCCACACATTTCGTGTTTGCTCATAGTCTGCATCATTAATGTGTTCCTCAGTTAGCTCCGGAGTAGAATTCTTGTATAGGCGGAAGCGAGCGTTCTTCCAAGACTTCCCAACTCTTGATATACCCATAAGGATACAAACTTTTTCTCAATAGATGGGAGCGGTAGGTATAATTTGGGAAAAAACGGAGGTCATCTCAGGGAAACTATTCAAATTTTGAACAAGGCTTGCAAGACTGGCTGAAAGAAACCTAATGGATCTAAGAAACGTATTTTGATACTAGTCTTCACATTTTGTAGAAAAACGTATATACTTTTCTGATGATTCAGCAATCACTTCGAAGTGAGCTTAGATGTGTTTCAAATGTTTTACTATGAAATGAGAATCATATCTGCTCAAATTATGAAAATAAACCGGAACAAAGTTGGGAATTTTCAACTGAAGGCTACATTCTTGAAACAAAGTGTAACGATATCGTCCGTTCAAGTGGTCTTGATCTGCAACTTCTATGGTATACCTATTGAAAAGTTTTCTACATAAATCACAATTTTTGGCAGCTTGGTGGCGCTCCAGTTCTGCAGGAGACCAATTGATTGGAATCTGTTTGGATTGAGTTCTGTGCGCAGATTCAATGTCTTTGCAAATACTGTGTAATGCGTTCAAAAAGTCAATTATACAGTCATCTCCGGTGACAACCGTCAATTTGTTTTCTATTAAATTTTGATAGTAGGATTTTTACATACAATCCTGCGCACGTAGGTATATGTACATCTTGAGCATGAGTGTTCGGTCTCTCTGATCGTGGACAGGAGGGATTGATGGGTTGTGACAAGCATTCTGTGTCAGCATAGATGACCACTGGAACGGGTAAAAGAAGTTTGAATTTATTAAATTTAACTTAGGTAACTGATAATGACAAGGTGCGTAGTTACGAAAAAATAGTAAATGATCTTCCAACCTTTGTTCAGCGGGCTTACCTACACAGTCAGCGTTATAAGTCTTGAAAAACCTCCTGCAACTTACGTGACTAGTCGCATGTCTCGTTAACTGTCTATTCACTAATCTACTCAAATTTATAATGTAACAATAATGAGTGCTGTAACCCGATTGCAAGTACAGCAAGTCATTGTGAAGTGAAGTGTTGTTTAGGTTTACAATTGGGAATTTAGCGTTTACAATATATTGGGGATGATGAAGACATCTTCATCATCGAAGGCGTAAATGTTCACACTTAAATTGTTTCTTTCTTCAAACATTCTCACATCTTTAATCTCGACGTCGACAGGAAACTGTAAACCGGATAAGTCATAGCTCTCTTGTAAATGTAGGTAGATAAAAACTTGGGTTATACCGTCAATGCGTGTAATTTCGGACGATTTTGACAGTTTTTCCTGTGTTTCAGGTGCTTAAAAGTAATTGAAAAATCTGAAAAAAATTATTTATACAGCCTAGCTATTCCTTCATCAGATAAGGCCAAAGACCAATTTGCAGGTTAAGAAAAAAAAGAAGTGTCCGAAATTACCAACATTTTGCTGCTAATTTCGGACACCAACTGAAATTCCATAAAAACCGAAGTTATCGCGCTTGGTTTGTAATTTCGGACAGATTCTGGGTTTTTAAAAAATTCTCAAGCGTGAAAAAACAACAAAAAACAAAAAATAAATTGAAGGATGGATCACAAGGGCGAGAAAAACAACAAAAATAGGCTTCAAAGAATGATATTTTATCACATTAATGCTCATAATCACATGTGTTTAAAAAACTACAGTATAATTCATTTTTCTCAAGGCACAACATTTCTTCATCAATATTGCCACTAATTAGGAAGTTGACAGCGACTAGTCAGTCTCAAAAATGAAGGGAATGAAATTCAGTCTCAATCAAAACCTCAGAAAACCCTGCTCAGAAAAAATTGCCTCAACATTTTTACATAAAGGAGTATTAACTTCCTTATAATTATTCTTATAAACGAAAGAAAAATATATAAAGGAACAATAACTTCTTATTAATTCTTATAAACGAGAGAAAAATATATAAAGGAACAATAACTTCTTATTAATTCTTATAAACAAAAGAAAAATAAACCTCAAATTGACAAAAGAAAAATTCTTGAACTCACAGAACAAGAAACAAAACTAGGAAACAACTAGAAAAAAGGAACAAATTTAATGAACGAGATCAATCCAATTTTTAGGAATTTTAAAGTGGTGACGATCCCGAGTAATGTTCTCAACGACTAGTTTCATCTTAATGCTACTCTGGTTGACATCATCGAGGATGTCATCAACATCAGGAAATGAGAAAAAATCACTCTTTTTTCCAACTTTCTTAAGTAGGAACTTTACTTCGTAAGTCGAGTTTTCTCTCCTACGAATTTGACCAGCATAGCACATCTTTTTGTTTCTAACATCAAATTCGACTAGAACGAACTCTCCCTCACAAAACTCACTTACCACTTCATCACGGACAACCACTTCGCTTGCATCCATGTTCGAGCCTCCAGGAACGACGGACATGGTTTCTTCTCTCGCGATATTCCTAGAGTTTGGGGTTCCTCTGGCAGCCCCCTCTTCGCCAAGGTCCATGGGCGAGATTGGTGCGGAGTCATCGATGCTTGACCCATCCAACTCATCTGACGAGGAAGAGTCATCAACTGAGTGGCCTTCAGAGCTCTCCGAATTCTGCTGTCCAAAGTGGCTGACTTTTACACCGACTCCAGGAGCTACATTGATCTTTTTCCCACGAGGTTTGAGTGGAGCGCGCTGTTGTCGTACGTTTTCCTTCAAGAACGACTCAAACAACGAGGCCCATGCAGGATGGTCTTGTTCGACCAGCAATCCATCTTCATTTTGAGTCTGGAATTCGGGAAACTTCTGAAGGACTTTCTCTGAGAACAGGGGGAAAATCCCTGTGCCTCTGAACCCTGCAATGAGGTTCTGCGATTTATTTTCCAGCAAGTCCAGGGCCTTTTTCAGGAGGCCTGGGAACTCACTTTTCGGTATGACGCCTCGATTGTTCTTTTTCCATTCGGATAGGACGACATTCGACTTCTTTTTCATAGGGGCAAAAAAGGCCACGTCAAGTGGTTGAAGACAGTGGGTACAATTGGGGGGTAACAGGACGAACTCGACGTTGTTTTCCTCGCATAGTTGGATTACCCTGATGGAGATATGGGATGATAGGTTTTCTCCAATCAGAACTGTTCTGCCATTGAGTCGCCGTAGGTATGGGAGACAAATTTTTTCGAACCAGTCTTCAAATATTGGCTGATCAAACCAGCCAGTTTTTGAGCGATTGAAGCCCTCGTCACCTCCTTCTATCCAAGTGGGATATAGATGCAACGCCTTGTGCACGATATAGGGTGGCAACAGAAACCCGCTCGCACTCCCAGCCATCATGACAGAGGTCGACGTTTTCGATGTGTCCATCACTCTCTCAGGTCTTTTTGCGCCTCGTTTTACCAGCACCATCTCTTTTCCTGGTTCGTCTTTGAAATTCGTCTCGTCATAGTTGACGATGTGCGATGGTGGGACGGATTCAATGGTGATCTGGAGGTTATCAAAATATTCCCGGATCGTTTCAGGAGTGATTTCAGCCTAACTCGTTTTATGTTCTGGGCAAAACGATTCACGAGTACAGGGTGCCGCTTGAGCAAGTTCTCACACCACGTCCTGCCAGGCCTATTTTCACGAAAGGTCCGCTCAACCCACCAGTCCGAGACAGATGGCAGCAAACGAGGTCCTTGACATCCGTGTTTGAAAATGGGAACCCCCACCTGGCACATTTTAAGAATCCACTCACCAGAATTTCTTCTTCCGAATGAGCCAGAACAGGAGGACGTCCTACCTTCTTTGTATGGTTCCCTTTAATGGCATCGTGGCATCGATGCTGAGTTTTTTCATCTGGACCTCTCTCACGGCGTTTGCGAGGTAAACTTGTTTGTACAGCCGGTGGGGCCGAGACGAAAGTGGTTTCCCCATGTCCGACATTACCTACACCAAATGAGAAAAAGTAATTAATCACCACGGAAGCAGGGTAGCGATTGAGTTGGGCAAGTGAAACTATTAGGGTCGCTTCATTATGATATTCCTTACAAACTAAAAATAGTTTCAGCTGGTTGACTCCTCTCAAACATTGCATGCCAGAGAAGGTTTTCCAATTTTCAGAGAAAACGATTAATTCAGAACAATTTACTTACTTTTATTGGACGACGACCAAACGGAATTAAATTCGCCGACCGGCCGGATTGCGAAAAATGACAACAGGTGATAAGGATCCCACCCGAACGAGCTGTCTAGGGACAGTACTGTCGATGCTACAGGTGCTTTTGCGCTTAAAAGCGATTTTGTCCGAAATTACCAACTCTGTCCGAAATTACATGCATTGACGGTAGGTGTTCTATTCCCCAGGCGATGTTAGTGATCCTGGAACTGCGTATTTGAAGCAGTACTCATCCCAGTTTAGAACGTTTAATAACAGCACATTTGGCACGGATCTTCCGTGGGAGTGGAATATGCATGCCCCCCCCCCCCCCCCCTTCAGAGGGCTATACTTGGTGATTTTGAACGAAATGCCTCTAACCCTCAGCTGAGTCCACCCCGATCCCTTTTTTTCAGGTGACGTGACTCGAGCTCCGCAAGCATTCTTCCATGTTGACCCATAGAAAGTCATCCAGTTGGTCACATGAAATTAGCACCTGGGTTTTCGTTTTGAAATTTGCCAAAAGGAACTCAGAATGGTCTCTGCTCAAGGTTGGTTCCGCAAAATTGCACTCTAACCACAAGCTGTATTTCACACCCCTCCAACCACCGGGTATGAAACCAAAGTGTCTTTCAGTATATGCATAGTAGAGAGGAGAAGAAATCTCCACATATTTTATATTATTGGGGTTTTGGAAATAAATGTTGGCTGCTTCACCTCCCCTGCACCTAGTACCACTAGTCGCCCGTGGCATTAGGTATGGGTGCAATCCCTGAAGTCCATCCTCTCCTATCAGTGGTATCATATTGTATATATTATCTCTAGTGGCCCAGTATGGTGAACAACGGATGGGCGAGATGTATTGAGGCGAATAATACTGATGGCCAAGACGTATTACCAGAAGATGTTGATGGGGGATGGAGATCCTATGTCAGCTGAGTATCTCCATAGTTTTGGAATAAGTAAGATCCATGGTTGATGCAAGAAAAAATCTGAAATAAATAAAAAGGCTCTGTGACTTCCGCCACTGTTGCCAGGCAGTCGAGGTCCCGTACTTCTATGGACTGTCCTGGGGTCAGGTCTCTAATATGACCGGCTCCCACGGCAGTCTCCACAGCCTTCCTGAACTCCTCTGGTATCTTGATGGTGCCACTCGTCTCAAGAATTACATCACTCTTTGCCGTCTTCTTGATTGCCCGTATCTCAGTGTTCAAGGCAGAGGTTGTGGATTAGAGCTTCAATGATCATTCTTTCTTTATTTGAGAGTTGTCCACTTAGATGTTGCACGAAGTCATAGTTGAGGCGGTGGGTATACACAGATTGATGCATGTTCCGTCCAGCTATATCATCACTTATTGCTTCATCAAGGAAGCTGCTCCCTTAGTATTCATCGATGCAGCCGTCTCTTCATTAAACTGTATGAGTGTATCTCAGTGCAAAATGTTGTTTCATTGTGTCATTTGCTCTTTTCAAATCAATGCAATGTTCATGATTGTCTAGCTGACTCTTATCAGACTTATTGCCAAACACATCCTGAAATCCCTCTGCCGTAGTGTCTGTTAACTGCCATGATGCTAAGTGAAATCTCTTTATGGTTTGCGGCAATCACCGAAGTGCTTTAATGGTTTTGTGAATAATAAACTTACCCAGTTGAAGTTTAACCACACTTTCTGAAACCATTGCTCACAATGGTTTGTGTCACTATTTCATCCAGAACTTCTTCCAGAAGATGACAAAAATCCGTTTTCTTCAGGATTGGGTGATCGATGTGTTGTAAACGCCAGTCATGGACTTTTACTTTCCAGCTTTGTTTAAGAGCTTTGAACACCGACACATCCATGGGCTGCATGAAATGTGTGGTGTTTGGGTACAATGCAGTTAGAATTATGCCATTTTTCTGACAGAAGTTGCTCAAGTGCAACGTGAGATGGGATGTGTGTCCATCCACAAACAAAATCACAGGAAGAGTAATTTGTTTTGTCACCAACCATGTATGGAAAATGTTGGTGAAATATTCAAAGAAGGTTGCCTGGGTCATCCAACCGTTTTCAGACTTCCCTATCCCCCATCCTTTGGGAACAGATCGAATAACGTTCACTGGAATTCTTTCATATTTAAATACTACCATTGGAGGAGCCATCACACCAGCGGCACTGGCAGTTACGAGCACTGTTAGACACTCCTTCTCATCTGAGTTTACGTTAAGGTAGACTTCCTTCTGCCCGTTAGTATCGTAACACATTCGTGTTCCTAGTGTTCTTTGAGTGTAATAAAACCTTTCCAAAGGTAAAGTCGAATGCTTCATTTCATTTGGGTTGGTGTACTTGCATCAGGTAGGTACCTTCTTCAACAATGTTCGTAAATAGGTTCCTGTTTGGGATATTGGGTAAGTACTACATGACAAAGTTTACATCACATCGCTCAATTTTTATTAATAAGTAATTGAGACACAGTAGCAGTATCACATTTGTTGAGGGCGAAGGCACATTTTTTCATCCGTACAACTATTAAAAAAAAAAAACGGACGGTAGACCTACGGTTATACAGTCAGATCATTTAATAAAGATTAACGTTTGTTTCGCCAAAATTTCCGTCAATGGAAACTTCGCAGCTCATTAATGCATCAAAAGTAGAAAACGTTTTTGTTTCACCTCCCGTCAATTTCCTAATATTATTAGGTTTTGAGTTTTCTCGCACTTTACTTATATATCTGCAGGCATAACGAAACTATTTTTCTAGCCTCTTTATTGACATTTTAGGCATGGACCCGAAAAGCGTTATACGAAACCGTTATGCGATACCGGTAAACAAGCGTTACAGTTGATATTCTGATGATTTTCGCTTACAACCGATTCGTTATCTACGGAACTTCATGTTTGCCATTTTTCATCGTACAAAAACCGTTCACCACTCGTTGGAATCGTGTGATTTTATTGAACATTTTCTTGTTAACCGTACCCCCGTACCTGGCGCGGTAGCTGAGCTGAGCATGATGAAAAAAAGGCTGGTAAACAACGTAGTCAGCAACAGACTAGTGAAGAAAGTCATTACTTACTAGAATCGAATGTGGTAACCTTGCACCACCATGTAACCCGGATCGTGGTAATCTTGCAACCCGTAAATTAATGATACCGTCAATTATCCCTAAATTCCCATTGGGACATAAAATGTCCCAATGTGTTGCAGACTCGTATGCAAGCGTTTGATTAGAGATTCGGCGGGCGAAATGGATTTATTACATTGTTTATAACGTTTTGTGACACTCGCAACCACCATAGTCACGTGACGCTCGCAACCAACATAGTAACGTGATGTAATTTCGATGGTGCAATTTCTTGTGCCATGAAGTGACGCTCGCTCGTGACGTGACGCTCGTGCCGTTCGGAAAACAAATGGACAAACGTCCTGTTAATCATTATTAAATGATAATATATTTTTATATGTTTAACCTCAGTTGCTTATATAAGGGTTACATAGGTACAGTGAGATCGAATCAAAACAATTACAAGGTTAAAAACGAATAGGTATCTTTATTGGTAACTATTATCTTCACTCATACTTGGGAGCCTATTTATAACTGAGCAAGTAGGAGCACAGGATCACAGTTGGACTTCGATGCATTCAGTACAAACGTATCACTGCAGTACAATAACAGAAAAAGTTTTACTAGGACAACATTTTAATGACAAGACTGCGTCAACTGGTAACTGCTTCACCTCCATTTCCTGCTAAACTACCCAGAAGTTTTCGCTGAAATTGGCACTAGGGGGTTTTCAAGGGCGCTGAATCCGATTTTGAGTCAAACACGCGAAATTCCAACGTACTTTTATTTTTCTGAATGAAAGTAAATTCCATACTGAGAATTTTGACACCAACGCACTCTCCTGCTATAAGTAATTTTCGTTCTATGATTTTTCAAAGTTTGCGCAACCCGTGACGTCCACGTTGCCTAGGCGGGAGGGGTGCAATGATGTCACAGGTTGCCCAAACTTTGAAAAGTAATAGAACGAAAACTACTGATCGTGGGAAAGTGCGGTTGGTATTGAAATTGTCAGGACAGAGTCTCCTCTCATTTAAAAATAGAAAACAAGTACGTGGGTACTCCTCATTATGCTGAATTTTCGGTGTAAAAAATAACTATGTAGATAGGTACTTGAAAATAAAAAATTAACAATCATAGAACGAAAACTACTTATCGTGGGAAAGTGAGGTTGGTATATTCTCAGGATCGAGTCTACTTTCACTTAAAAATATAAAACAAACACTCGGTACTCTCCTCATTATGCTGGTTTTTCGGTGTCAAATATAAGTAGGTATGTACACTTGCAAAGAACGTTTCGAAAAGTCGTTCACTGCGTCATGTTTCATGACTGGAACTTTTTCTCTTTACACATAAAAATTGGAAATGAAATCCTTAAATAGAAGATCGTGAAACTGGTTATGAAAGGTTCTACTGTTAAGTTATGAATAAATATTAAAGATAAATTATGAAGATTAAATTAATGATTATTTTTGAGGGGTGGTCAAGATTTTTTCCCTAGGTCGATTACTAAGGTTTGTTGTTGGCAGTAAATAATAACCACAATTTGTGGTTAATAAACCACAAATTCTGCATTTCGCCAAAAAATTGTTAGGAACAATCGAGACCGCGACTGAAACGTTTATGATTAATGTAACAGTTAATTGTCTTCGCAAATTCGCTAAAACTGAAATAGGTAGTAAGTACTTAATATCAGACCATTACTGCATGTCACAGCACTTGCTATGACATACACGTGTATTGTTCCATGATCGAACGCTGAAGGAATGGAAGTACTCGGGAATTTCTTCCAGCCGGTTACCGGGATCAAATCAAAATCCGTATCTTCTCTAGAAGAAGCTGCTGCAGCAACATTAATGTCAGCCGCTCGAAGCCGGTCAGCTTTGTGCTGGAGCCACTTACCGCCGTCAGTAGACTGATCTACCGGTAAATTTCTTCGTTTAACGTCACAAACTAAACTGATCAGCTCACCTTTCCTCTTATTTCCCAGTTTCACACCTCTACATTTCAAAAGCCGAATCAAATGACTGACGTTATTGTCTTCAACCCGGCTGAACGGTAGCAGTGCCCTGGGAACGTCATCTTCCGTTAACGTTATTAATTTAAATGGCAGATTGTTCGCCATTCACGAATTCTTCTTACTCACAGAGCCAGCAATTATGAAAACTAAACTAAAAAACAATAATTTAGATAATAACACGGAAAGTACAAGACTAGAAGCCGGCGGTAAATGGTAGATGGATGGGATATGGTCTTTCAATATTTATATCCTGACAGCTTGCCTGACGGGATAACCTCTTGTAAGGTTTCATTTTTGCGTGTATGCAAGTGGTCTATTGGGACATTTCCGAAGAAAGAAACCACGTTAAAACTTGTGAGAAGTGCAAATTAACCGCAGTTTGGATGTTAAAGTGCAAGAGGATCGACATTAAGTTTCGAAATGGACGGTAAAGGACCCCGCACACTTCTTATGGGAAAGTGGCTTCGGTCAAATTGGCTGAAATTGACATACCTATGTTATGTATTTTGACCTCCTGATCAAAAGTGTCAATGGGCACAAAACGTCAAACCCCCAAGATTCAAAGTTACAGGGCCCAGAGGGCGCTATTTCAACATTGTAGAATATGGGTATTTCCTTTCACACACACACACACACACACACACACACACACACACACACACACACACACACACACACACACACACACACACACACACACACACACACACACACCACACACACACACACACACAGATATATATATATATAACTGACGTGATGGGTTCCTGGGAGTTAGTTTTTAAAAATGATCAATGTTCAATGGCGTCACATGATAACCCCGTATCTCAAAAAAGCCAAATTTTGCAGGAGAGGCAAAAAACTGATAGGTACGGCATAAAGTGATATTAATTTTTACAAACCACCTACTTTCTAGTTTAAGCACCTGTCACGTAGGAAACTACGAAAAATGTGATAAAACCTTCAAAACTACATTTATATCAAAGTTACGAGGTTATCATTTTTAAATAATGTTAGATACGAGGTGATCATTGATCATGTTCTCAGATCCCTAGTAGTTGATACCTACCAGTCAACTAGAAACCCCAAAAAATTGTGATTTCCATAGCGAATCCACCTGTACTAATACTTAAAATCCAGAATTCATCAATACCCGGTGAGAGGGGGATCGCAAACCAGAAAAATAAAACGATGCAAATTATTTTTTTTAATCGTTCTCAGCAGAAAAAGGCCACAAGTAGTTTTTTTTTTGCTTTGGCAACTGCTAGCTCGGTGCAAAAAATAGATCTAAGAAAAATCAACTATCACGATAAATATTTACTTAAAATAAAGACTATTGCAATATCACAACTCGACGTTGAAAGCAAGAAGAATTACTAGCAACCAAGTTCACAAAATTAGGAACCAATGTTACAATGCTTATTTCATGAAGATTAGTTGAAACACGATAAAACATTATAAAAGTGTATGCTTTATTTTGCTTTCTTTAAAATTTAAAGAAAGAATGTTACTCACATTTAATGTAAGTACGTTAAAAGAATAGAAACTTTAATATCAAAACTTGGGAAGACAGTACCTATACCTACTACATCTATGAAAAGATTTCAGTCTAAAGTTCAATCAAATCAGTCTAAAAGTGAGTAAGCTGAGGGAGAAGGTTAATCAAGATGAAAATGGTAAGGTGTCATATAAACTGTGTGCGTCCTTGGGAATAACTTCCTTTAGGTCTTGAAGGTCCTTGAATTTAGAACTTTTAATTGAAAGTTTTTTGGAGTACAGGGGAGGAGGAGACGTTTCATCGACGATTGCTGAGATGCGCTGAGGCAACTGGGAATACTCCTGATTGAATTCAGTTTTTACGAGAATACTCCCATCAGGTGTGTAAAGTATATATTTCAAGTTCATCACAGTGGGGTCCCCTTTTTTGGAACCTGGACGTATATTCCTCACGATTTTCAAGGTCCTGAAGTTCAAGAAGTAGGAGAAATCCAACTCAAACACTTCGTAGGGTTTAGGGACAGACCTAGCCGTCTTTGCGGTGCTACGCAACAAGGCGGGTGTACTCTTCCCTAAACTTCGACTGGACTATCCTAACTTTCTGCTGTTCGGATAACGGTTCTGTGAGTCTATTGAAGAGAGTGCGCATTTTTGCTAGGTACACACTCGGGTTCTCATCAGCACCCTGAGTACGCTTACGAATTTCCTCCATGAGTTGATCATCATAATTTGGATCGAGGAATGTCTCTTTTAAACGATTTACCAATTCAACCCATGAAGTGAAAGAAGCTCTATGGGCGCGAAACCAAACCAAAGCAGTGCCTGTGAAAAGATCACTTGCGCCTCTGAAGAGTGTTTCCTAGGTGATTCCCCGTGAAATACGCTTATCTTCTACGTCAGCTAGAAATGACATGAGACTCTTAGTATCCTCACCAGAGAAGGTCAGATTCCATTTATAAATTTTAGGATCGATTGTGAGATTCGGAGAAATAATCGGTTCATGAATACGAGGAGGCGACTGAGAGGGGAGCGGTGGATCAAGGGGGGATTGATGTTGGTTACTCACCCCCACAGCAACATCAACCGTTCCAGCACCAGCGTTGGAAACTGTTGTGGTGGCGGGAGGTACTAATGGAGCAAGCAATTTATCCAACCCCTCTCTGAGAGATTTGAACTTGGAAAGTAGAGTTGACCTCTGTGCTTCATCAACATCCTTGAATGACTGACGTTGCAATCGATTGTGATAATGCCATAGTCGGTGTATGAGTCGCTTAAGCTCGTTGGCATCCTTATCATTGACTACTTCAACAGCGCACTCCAACTCTTGATACTTGTCAGTACAAATTGACAACTCAGACTTTGAATCCAATTTTGAATAAATTTTCCCATTAGGACGAACGTCGTTCTTATACGCATTTACCAGTGACGCTCGCAGTTCGGCTACAGTCCCCTCAGTAGCTATACCCCTAATATAAAGTTCGTATTGCAATTCGCTCTTCAGAACTATATACGTCCGGCCTCACTGCCATGATGAGGTTGCCAAACCGGTTTACCGCAAGGATTTTGAGAAAGAAGGAGCCTAGGTGCTCAATTCGAAAACCAGTATAAGTGAAAATCCGATTTTTCCAATCGTTCGAGTACCCACAGAAATGGTAATTTTCCGAAATTCAAAATGAAAATAATTCCACCTGGGAACGAGTACAAACTTGATCTATACCATATTGCAAAAAAAGTAGATATTATACAAGATGATAGTTATATACAAGATGTAAAAAAATTAACTGTGCCAGATACAAGGTGAGTAGTAGGTACTACGTGAGTAGGTGACTACGAAAGGCCCCACGTTGCAAGGTGCCACTTTTTATGCTACGCCCTTTCAGGGGTTTCACACCACCGGCTAGCTCAGCCTCAGGGGGGTCTACTTCGCGATAATTTCCTACCACAGCTACTCGGTACCAAAACAAAAAAAACTAAATAGATAAAAACATTGGGCGCCACTCCTCGTCAAAGTAACCCCGAGACCAAACAGAGGAGGATTTGGGGGGTAATAATTTTAATAGAAAATGAAATTGTGCTGGATAAAAAAAGAAGTTTATTCTGGGAAGCGAGTCAGCGACCGCCAAAACCACGCCAGTACACTCCTATTCTCTATCTACGCCCTAGACCTAATGGCTTAGAACACTAATGTCACTATGGCTAGCTGGCGAGGTAGACGAGGAGGAAGAGGCCTGGTACGTGATGTGGGTGCTGAACCGATCCTTGGGTCAGTACGAGGATATAGAACGGAACAGGAAGAAACCCCTAAAATACAAAGATAATAATATGTAAAAAAACGGAACAGACTCACTTAAGGTTGAGGTAGGTACATTGCCAACACAGGTAGGTACGCATCCTCACCAAAACTGGGGTTTCTCTTTAAAAAAATCCTTTATCTTTCCGGACAATCACCAACTTGGGATTCTGGAGGTTGGATTGTACCTGGTGATCCGAACGAAGGTATCTTAGAAAGGGTACATAATTATTCCCTAAACCCCAGAAGTAGGACCCCAAAACTCGGACAAGGAGATATAACTTTCATACATTTAGGTAAATCTAATGTACCTAATTTAAGGAAACGTGAAACGGAAAAGAATACTTCGCTAAGAAATGCAACAGGATATACATATAGTGCTTATAGCCGAGGAGGATACGAGTTTCACAAGAAGTAGGTACAAAAAAAGGAAGTATGACACATTTACGAGAAAACTGTGTTGGAATGATTACCTGTAGGTACTGATGGGGAGGGATACAATTTTGTGGGATAATGCTCTCGTGTTAGAATAACTGGTATGTATCCAAATCCACGGTATACTTTATCCTGCTATTAATATTGCAGTATTCCACTATTTGTACAGCAAAAGAGAATAAAATCCTGCTGGGCAGCAATATAGGCTCGGGATCTCACCTATGGCACAATCTGCATGTAACTGGCGTGGGGTTAACAATCTTGTCAACTCGATACGGAAGTAATTTAAAGTGCAAAGTGAATGTTGATAGAAGGCGAAACGGGACTGCCAATTACGGCCCTGAAGGTCAAGCGATAAATGATTGTGAGCGCGATGAAACAGTTGACGCGAAATTCATTACAGGTAATCTAGAAATTGAGCGTAACATTCCCTCCCTTGGTTGGGGAAGAGGAAAAAACGTTATGAAGGATCTGTAAAAGAAGGATGAGGCTTGAGGTCCTTGGTAGCCAAATTCCGAGGCACTTCCCCTGGAGATCTTCCAATCTGTAGGCCAATGAGGACTTCTTCTCGGCTACTCTGCACTGAGTGTACTTGGGAGCCAGCTTGCTAGAAAAGTAGTTCGCCTTGTCAGACAGAACAATGTTCTTCTTCCACTGGTCCTTCGATTTGTCATTTTAGCACCTGAGTTATCACTAATAGTCATTGTATATAAGTCCGAAATTACTAAACACCAACATGGAAGTTATTTAATTAAGTAACCATAGCAGCCACAGTGTGACCTGCTCGAGTCAATATAATCATTATGGCACATATGGTTTCAGTCTTATAACAGATTTGGTTAAGCCAATTAAATCAAAGGGGAACTGACACCGAACGTGCTTATTACTGAGAACCAAATTACTCTTGGTTCGGGTGTGGAACAGCAGGTATCAGAGCCGCATCCTTGGCTGGAACCCGAGCATAATTGTCCCAAGCTGCGTTATTCTCAGGAGTATCCTGATAGACAGGGTGGAGTCCGGCTTCATCATCAGCCTCGTTCTCCAAATATCCGGGAAAGAACGGCAGTAGGACATCCCCGAGTTCATAGTTGTGCTCGGCATCATATGCTGTTGTTACTTCACGCCTGATAAACTTCAGAGCCCAAATAACTTCCCGCCTCAAATGTGTCCGGGGGATTCGTGGCAAGATGCGCTCATTGTTGATCCCATGAGTTCCAAGTCGCTGTTGGGATCCAGCCACTTCTCCT
Source organism: Leptopterna dolabrata (assembly GCA_954871275.1). Lineage (NCBI taxonomy): Eukaryota > Metazoa > Arthropoda > Insecta > Hemiptera > Miridae > Leptopterna > Leptopterna dolabrata. The sequence goes on along the minus strand of OX940977.1, from coordinate 61,381,805 downwards.
GCTGTCGCAATGACACTCACAGCGTGGAACAGAGGATTGTGTGCGGCTATTCCTTCCCTGAGCTTGTCCCAAACGGTGTTGACACTACAACGAATAGCATTCGGGGGCAGTGTGCGGAGTTTGACTGGCCACTCTCGCCGTTGATTCCTAAGGATGGCAGTCTGCCTAGTTCTCTCATCCTCTGCATTCTCCTGGGCTTGGATTGCCTGTGCCCTAGCTGCGGCCACTGCTGCTGCACCTTCTCCTTCTTCTTGCACAGCTGGGGGATTAGCGTTGGCTCCTTGCGCTACAGGCACCCCTTCGGCTATAGCAGGATCAGGGACAGCCGGCTGAGCTCGTGGGTCTGCAACAAGAACCTCATCCAGTGTGAGGGGATTGTTTCCCTCGGCCCGATATATGTAAATGTCATCGCCCTCAACTATGGTCTGAGCGCTGCGGATATGGGTCTGTATTGTCGTTACCATGTCAGTAGAGCGTTCTATTCCCTCCTTGGTTGCTTCTAGGACATTTGCAGCAATTGAATTTAGGCGGATCATGGTATAATCACCACCTTGCACATGTTTTCCTCCATAATTACCAACGGTGTTGGTTTGCGAGAGTCTCATTACCGCATACCCCATGTTAGCAATGTCTGGATATCTTGCAGCCGGGATTGGTGGCTCCCTGATACTCACCCAAGGGTTGTAGAGGATCATCGCAATCAAGAGTGCCCATGATTGTAGTTGTGCAATCAAAGACTCATTGATGAGAAAGATGGTGAGACGGGACTCAGTCAATGTAACTGCTTCACACACGAACAAAGCATGTGAGGCGTGGGAAGCACTTGCCTGCTCAATGATCCACCTTAAGGTTGCAAGGTTCGTCCCGTCAAGAGCTGCATAAGTGTATGCCAAAGTCCGGTAGATGTAATCACCTTGGGGAATTCTGACCAGGTCAATGGGCAATTCCATTACTATGGATCACACTACGCCCACCACATCGACTGGTCCGGCATTATTAACTTGCCACAAGTTCAACGAACTGTAAAAGAAGGATGAGGCTTGAGGTCCTTGGTATGCCAAATTCCGAGGCACTTCCCCTGGAGATCTTCCAATCTGTAGGCCAATGAGGACTTCTTCTCGGCTACTCTGCACTGAGTGTACTTCGGAGCCAGCTTGCTAGAAAAGTAGTTCGCCTTGTCAGACAGAACAATGTTCTTCTTCCACACGAGGTCACCAACACTGAATGAGGTGGGGCGGTGCCTCAGATTGTAGGTGCGGCTGCTACTCTCATAAGCCCTATCCAGACAGTCTTGGACCTTCGCATACACAGCAGGTAGTTGGTTCAACGCATGGGAGCGACCCCCTCGGCCCGTAGCTGGTGGTACCACTTGCCCAGATGTCTCAAGCTTGTGTTCAAGGCCAGACCGTTTCAGCTCCCTCCCGAAGTTAAGGTAGGCAGGGGTGTAACCTGTAACCTGGTGAACAGCTGTGCGGATGGCAAAACCTATCTTGTGTAGCTCTTGATCCCATGACCTCTGATTTTCCTTCACATAACATCTAATTGCAGTTTTGACCACTCTATTTACCCGCTCAGTTGGATTAGCCTGAGGGTGATAATTCGGGGTGAACCATATAGTTACATGATATTCTTCCATCTTTTTCTTGAAGAGACTACTGTGGAACCTTGTATCATTGTCACAAATTATTATCTTAGGTACGCCAAAAACCAAAAAGACTTGTTCTTCTATGAACTTCAATAAAGGCCCTGCAGTGCTTGAGCGAATTGGATGCAAGAGACTGAATTTACTAAAGTAGTCTGTAACTACTAAAATGTACCGATTCTGTTGTGAAGAACTTGGCAGGGGACCTATAAGATCAATACAAAGGATTTGCCATGGTTCTGTCACTTCACGCTGCTGCCCAAATTTCCCAGCAGGAAGATCCTGCACTGGCTTTTGTGACAGGCACACTTTACAACGAGTCACATACTTGAATGCATCTTGAGCCATCCCTGGCCAATAGTACTTTTGCCGCAGTCTCGAAATAGTCTTGAAAGTCCCCAGGTGTGCTGCTTGAGGGTGGTCATGGCATTCGTAGAGGACTTCAGATCGACCTGGTTTGGCAATGACTAGCTTCCAAGGGTCTTCAGTACCTAGCATATCCTTGCTGGACAAAACATACTTAAAGAGGCGGCCATTCTCATCTAATCTCCAACGAGGGTAATTGGAAGGTTGTTCGAGTACTTTTGTTACCATACCTTCGTACCATTTGTCAGGGAGAGCAGGGATGGTAGCTGATACAGCAGGCAAATCCTCGTAGGCTCGTGACAGGGCATCAGCAACAACATTTGAATTGCCAGGGCGATGTTTCAGCTCATAATCAAACTGCTGCATCCTCAATGCCCACCTAGCCAAACGTCCATGAGGATCCTTTAAATTCTGGAGCCAAGTCAATGCAGCATGGTCAGTAATGACAGAAACCTTGGTACCTTCAATATAGGCTCTGAACTTGTCCAAGGCAAATAAGACTGCGAGGCACTCAAGTTCACTGGCTGAGAACTTCCGCTCATTCTTATTGAGGCTGCGACTGGCAAATGCAAGAGGCTTCTCCGCCCCATCAATATCCTGACAAAGCACTGCACCAAGGCCCGTACCGCTTGCGTCATTCCTGATAATAAAAGGCTTGGAAAAGTCTGGACAAGTAAGGATCGGCGCACTGATTAATTTCTCTTTAATCAGCATGAATGCTTCTTCTTGGGCTGAGCCCCATACCCAGCTTTGAGCTTTTCCCTGGAGCTTGGTGAGAGGAGCTGTAATGGTCGAATAGCTATCAACAAACTTCCGGTACCAAGATGCCATGCCAAGAAAGCGACGGAGCTGTTTCAGATTGGTTGGCCTAGGGAATTCAATAATGGCCGATACCTTGTCAGGATCCATATGAAGGCCTTCTTGGTCAATGATATAACCAAGGTATGGAAGACTTGCTCGGCAGAATTGGCTCTTTTCCCAATTCAAGGTTAAGCCAGCTTCAAAGAGACGAGAAAGGACCTGATCCAGGACTTTGATGTGGGTTTCAAAATCGCTGGTGACTACTACAGTGTCATCAAGATAGGTAAATACGTAACCCTCCAAATCTGAGCCAATGACCGTATCTATTAGACGCTGCCAGGATGCCGGGGAGTTCGACAGACCAAAAGGCATACGGACAAATTCAAAAAGACCCCGATTTGGAACCGTGAATGCTGTTTTGGGTTGACTCGATTTCTCGATAGGTATCTGCCAGAAAGCGCTTTTGAGGTCAATGGATGACAGGTACCTTGCATTTCTCAATTTATTCAGAATATGATCGATGAATGGGATTGGGTAGGAGTCCTTGACAGTTATAGAATTCAATCTGCGATAGTCGACGCAAAACCTGTAAGACCCATCCTTCTTTTTGGCAAGGACTACGGGGGATGACCAGGGGCTCTTGGATGGCTGTGCGATTCCTTTTTCCAACATATCATCAAGTTCCACATTCATTATCTTGAGAATCGCAGGTGATCTCCAGATGTAGCGTTGTTTCACTGGACGATGCTCACCAGTGTCAATATAATGCTCGACACCTTTGGCTAGGCCAACAGAGGGAACTGAGAGTGAGCGATAACGATCCAAAACTGCATCAAGCTGCTTCCTAAATTTCAGGCTGAGTTCCTCACGTCCGATTATGGCCTTTGGGGTCATGATGCTTGAAACATCAGGAAAGCATCCGAAACTCCATGTACCTTGGGCAATATTAAGAATAATACCAAATGTTTCCCAAAAATCGATGCCCAAAATGAGGTCAGCTTCTACTTCCGGAACCACAATAATTTTCATTAGCCTGACTTGATCGTTGAGTGTGACTGGTGGTGAAACTGTTCCCAAGGCTTTGCAGTTTCGACCATTGGCGAGCTTGACATAAAGCGGAGGTTCAGGAATGAGATGGTAATCCAGTCGCTGCAGTTTCTTCCACCCTGAAGATCCTAAGATAGTGCGTGATGCACCTGAGTCCAGGAGCCCAAGAAAATTCACACCATAGATCTGAATAAAAAGATATGGACGACAGTCACGATCGGACGGGTGGGGAGTGAGTGGATGGACCGCGTTGCAGGACGTAAAAGCAATATTTACTTTTTCTAACCAATCTTTCCACTCTGGATCATCACGAGAAATTCTGTAAGACTTTGATTTATTGGGGCCTGCAACAAAAGAAGGAGGCCCCTCTAATCGTTTAAAGACTTTGACGATGAAGTAGAGGTGCATCTAGGACAGGTGGCTCGGGATACATCCGGATAACCGCATCTCAAACAAAAAGATTTCAAGGGTTGCAGACAATCAGGATAACAATGCGCCTCACCACAATTCCAACACTTGAATGATTTTGGCTTGGTGAATTTCCGCTTGATTTTGGGAGCTTCATCCTTCCCAACACCTTGCTGAAGGGGTGGAGTACTTGTAGGTGAAGGAATACTACATGGCGTCGGAGACTCGAGGGCGTTCACTTTAGTAACGACTTGCGACTTTGCGAATGATGACCTTTCAATACGCCGACCCCGATAACCTAACTCTGGCTCGAGAAGGTTCTTAGTAGGAGGCTCCTCAAACCTAGAAGCCCATGAATGTCCTACGTGCAGTTGATTCAGGATATGCTCCAAGTCGTCGAGACTATCATACGTGGTTAAAGGCAAAAGGCGGGTGTACTCTTCCCTAAACTTCGACTGGACTATCCTAACTTTCTGCTGTTCGGATAACGGTTCTGTGAGTCTATTGAAGAGAGTGCGCATTTTTGCTAGGTACACACTCGGGTTCTCATCAGCACCCTGAGTACGCTTACGAATTTCCTCCATGAGTTGATCATCATAATTTGGATCGAGGAATGTCTCTTTTAAACGATTTACCAATTCAACCCATGAAGTGAAAGAAGCTCTATGGGCGCGAAACCAAACCAAAGCAGTGCCTGTGAAAAGATCACTTGCGCCTCTGAAGAGTGTTTCCTAGGTGATTCCCCGTGAAATACGCTTATCTTCTACGTCAGCTAGAAATGACATGAGACTCTTAGTATCCTCACCAGAGAAGGTCAGATTCCATTTATAAATTTTAGGATCGATTGTGAGATTCGGAGAAATAATCGGTTCATGAATACGAGGAGGCGACTGAGAGGGGAGCGGTGGATCAAGGGGGGATTGATGTTGGTTACTCACCCCCACAGCAACATCAACCGTTCCAGCACCAGCGTTGGAAACTGTTGTGGTGGCGGGAGGTACTAATGGAGCAAGCAATTTATCCAACCCCTCTCTGAGAGATTTGAACTTGGAAAGTAGAGTTGACCTCTGTGCTTCATCAACATCCTTGAATGACTGACGTTGCAATCGATTGTGATAATGCCATAGTCGGTGTATGAGTCGCTTAAGCTCGTTGGCATCCTTATCATTGACTACTTCAACAGCGCACTCCAACTCTTGATACTTGTCAGTACAAATTGACAACTCAGACTTTGAATCCAATTTTGAATAAATTTTCCCATTAGGACGAACGTCGTTCTTATACGCATTTACCAGTGACGCTCGCAGTTCGGCTACAGTCCCCTCAGTAGCTATACCCCTAATATAAAGTTCGTATTGCAATTCGCTCTTCAGAACTATATACGTCCGGCCTCACTGCCATGATGAGGTTGCCAAACCGGTTTACCGCAAGGATTTTGAGAAAGAAGGAGCCTAGGTGCTCAATTCGAAAACCAGTATAAGTGAAAATCCGATTTTTCCAATCGTTCGAGTACCCACAGAAATGGTAATTTTCCGAAATTCAAAATGAAAATAATTCCACCTGGGAACGAGTACAAACTTGATCTATACCATATTGCAAAAAAAGTAGATATTATACAAGATGATAGTTATATACAAGATGTAAAAAAATTAACTGTGCCAGATACAAGGTGAGTAGTAGGTACTACGTGAGTAGGTGACTACGAAAGGCCCCACGTTGCAAGGTGCCACTTTTTATGCTACGCCCTTTCAGGGGTTTCACACCACCGGCTAGCTCAGCCTCAGGGGGGTCTACTTCGCGATAATTTCCTACCACAGCTACTCGGTACCAAAACAAAAAAAACTAAATAGATAAAAACATTGGGCGCCACTCCTCGTCAAAGTAACCCCGAGACCAAACAGAGGAGGATTTGGGGGGTAATAATTTTAATAGAAAATGAAATTGTGCTGGATAAAAAAAGAAGTTTATTCTGGGAAGCGAGTCAGCGACCGCCAAAACCACGCCAGTACACTCCTATTCTCTATCTACGCCCTAGACCTAATGGCTTAGAACACTAATGTCACTATGGCTAGCTGGCGAGGTAGACGAGGAGGAAGAGGCCTGGTACGTGATGTGGGTGCTGAACCGATCCTTGGGTCAGTACGAGGATATAGAACGGAACAGGAAGAAACCCCTAAAATACAAAGATAATAATATGTAAAAAAACGGAACAGACTCACTTAAGGTTGAGGTAGGTACATTGCCAACACAGGTAGGTACGCATCCTCACCAAAACTGGGGTTTCTCTTTAAAAAAATCCTTTATCTTTCCGGACAATCACCAACTTGGGATTCTGGAGGTTGGATTGTACCTGGTGATCCGAACGAAGGTATCTTAGAAAGGGTACATAATTATTCCCTAAACCCCAGAAGTAGGACCCCAAAACTCGGACAAGGAGATATAACTTTCATACATTTAGGTAAATCTAATGTACCTAATTTAAGGAAACGTGAAACGGAAAAGAATACTTCGCTAAGAAATGCAACAGGATATACATATAGTGCTTATAGCCGAGGAGGATACGAGTTTCACAAGAAGTAGGTACAAAAAAAGGAAGTATGACACATTTACGAGAAAACTGTGTTGGAATGATTACCTGTAGGTACTTATGGGGAGGGATACAATTTTATGGGATAATGCTCTCGTGTTAGAATAACTCAGTGATGGGCAAACTTTTTAAAAGGAGGGCCAGATGAAATTTAAAAATTTACAGGCGGGCCAAAAAAAAAAAATACAAGTTATAGGCCTAAATCTTTTTATTGTTTAATTTTACATCATACACAACTTATATACTAAAATGGTAAAAACTTCCAAACAAGTCACAAAAAATGATTAATCTTTAGAAGAGCATGAAGGCGTATGAGACAGATGAAACTGTGACTGAGATTCTAAAAGTTGATCATAATCTGGTAGAAACTGAGATGAGCTGATTCGCAGTAGTGAAGCTAAATGATGGTCAGTCAATCGGTTTCTAAAACTGTTTTTGCGAAGCTTCATAGTAGAAAACACCTGTTCACAGATGTAGGAAGAGGAATACATCGAAATTATCTTCTGAGCGTGAGATTTCAGGTTTGGAAAAGTTGTTTTTGACAGGGCCTTGTAGAACTCAATCTTCGAAACATTGAGAAATAGTTGTTTCAATTCATTGTTACATTGCAACTCAATTAGTTCGAGCTGCAGTTCTGGTTTAACTGATTCACAATCCAAATTAAATGGCATGCTAAAAATCTCCAGGTCCTGTTCGATAACTTTGAAGTCTTGGAATCTTCGTTCATATTCTTCATGAAGGCATTTTACGTTTTTCTCATAGCTCTTAACTTTGTCTTCTGTAACTGCAATGGATTTTAACCTTGGAAAATGAGTGGTCTTTCTTGAGTAGTTGTTTGGAAAATAGATTTAACTGCAGTTTGAAACCCCTGATATGACCCCAAGTATCATGAATCAATTGATTTCTTCCCTGGAGTTTAAGGTTCAATTTATTGATGTGGCTAAAAAGATCTGTAAAAAATGCAAAGTCTGAAAGCCATAACATATCTTTCAAATGATCACACTCGTCCATTCCTTTTTCTTCCATAAAAGAGATAATTTCGTCTTTTAGATCCCAAACTCGTTCAAAAACCCGTCCTGCACTGAGCCACCTTACTTTGGTGTAGTAAAGTACGTCAGAATATTCTGACTGCAATGAGTAAAGAAACTCTTGAAATTGCCTATGGTTGAGTGCTCGCGAACGAATGCTATTAACAATTTTAATAACAACATCAAGCACATGTTTCATTTCTAGAGCAGATTTACACAGAGTTTCTTGATGGATGATACAATGAAGAAACGCCACTTCGTTCCCAGGAAATGATTCATTAAATTTGCCTACAAAACCAGATTTTGCCCCTGTCATATTTGGTGCTCCGTCAGTAGTAATGTTACAAATAGTGGTCAGAGGTACTTTCAAAGATGTGATAGTTTCTTGAAATTCTTCAAAAATGTCTGATCCTTTTGTCGTTCCCTTTAATGAACGCATGGAGGCTAATTCTTCAGTAACACCAAAGTTGTCATCTATACCTCTTATAAATATCAGTAACTGAGCTGTGTCAGTTATGTCGGTGCTTTCATCCAACGCAAAAGAACAGAATTTAAACGTGCTTACCTTTGATTCTAGTTGTGTTACAAACTGCTTGTTAATAGCTTCAATTCTAGACGTAATTGTTTTTCGGGACAAACTTACTGCTTCAAAATCCCTTGTTTTTTCAGGACACAAAATATCACTTACTTGAAGTAAACAAGTTTTTACAAATTCGCCATCAGAAAATGTTTTGTTACTTTTAGCAATATTGTATGCTACAACATAGCTGGCACGTGTAGCAAGTTTTTGAGAGCTGTTCTGCCTTTTAAAAATATTTTGCTGACCTGATATTTGCTTACGTAGAGCTCCTGATTTTTGCTTCCGTTCTTCTTCAGTCATCTTTTCGTAAGTGGCGTTGTTATGTTTTGTCATGAAATGTCGAGAGAGGTTAAATTCCTTGAATACGGCTACAGCTTCATTGCAAATTAGGCACACAGGTTTATCCTTAATAGGTGTAAAAAAGTATTTCCAAGTCCACTCATCTTTAAAAACACGACATTCTGAATCAACTTTACGTTTTTTAGTTGCCATTGTACCGGTCAAAAAGCACACTACCGACACAAAAGTGACACACTCAACTGGCACAAAAAGCACACACTCAACTATATAAATACAAGTCAGACTGAGAGTTGCAGAGGTGACGTGGCCTACGTGACTGTCTGAACTACACTGACCTTGAGAACAGCCGACGGACAAAACAATATTGCTAGCGCCGATTCATTCCGAACTTGACCGAGCAACACCGAACGATCTATAGGACAGGCCACACGCATCGCACTAAATCGCCATACTACCGATATACATACATTTTCTACGGAAAGAAAACACGCGATGCAAACTCAGTTAATGTTAGATGCGATAATACCATACCTAAGACTCCCGTTAACTATTATAGCTGCACAAAAAAAAATTATCACTTCCTATGTGCAATTAATTTTAGGGGTTAATCAAAATCGTGTCGCGGGCCGGATCAGACTAGCCCGAGGGCCGCACTTGGCCCGCGGGCCGTACTTTGCCCATGACTGGAATAACTGGTATGTATCCAAATCCACGGTATACTTTATCCTGCTATTAATATTGCAGTATTCCACTATTTGTACAGCAAAAGAGAATAAAATCCTGCTGGGCAGCAATATAGGCTCGGGATCTCACCTATGGCACAATCTGCATGTAACTGGCGTGGGGTTAACAATCTTGTCAACTCGATACGGAAGTAATTTAAAGTGCAAAGTGAATGTTGATAGAAGGCGAAACGGGACTGCCGATTACGGCCCTGAAGGTCAAGCGATAAATGAAACAGTTGACGCGAAATTCATTACAGGTAATCTAGAAATTGAGCGTAACAGCGGAAGCAATATAACCAGATGGGAGGTAGATATCGTGGTTCCTAATTTCCCTTTCGATGGTGGCCTGTACAGAATCCGCTTCCATCTGCGTATGCCCTTTGGTTAGATGTTTCTGAATGATGCGGAAACCAGTTATCCTGCTCGCCAGAAGCATAGGGTTAGCCATAATCACGTTTCTATTTTGGTATGTACAGCCATCGCTGAACACTATCACTGTCTTGACCGATCTTTCAATTTTTGTAGTTATGAATTTGAAAAGAATGGATGCAAACTCGTCCCCAGTTACACCTCCCTGGGTTTCATCCAAAGTAGCAGTAGGCATCCATCGTTTTCAAGTTGAAAATTGTGAAGTTATGTCCTACCTTCAACTTTGTTTTATAGTAAAGCGCCGACGCATTGACTTTAGGGCACAGTAGGTGCGTCGAACGTCGGTAAAACCCCAACTGCTGGTCCTATTGAAATATATTCCAACAAGTGTTCCATTGACACGGGGTCTACGGCAGGCGCAGGAGGCGCCAGAGGTTGAGGGTTGGGCATGATCAAACTTAAGACAAAAAAAATGAAAAAAAAAATATAGCACTACACACTTTTTCAAATATATTGCTTTGTCCTCGTCGCCACTTGACGTAAATTACGTTGAAATAATATAGAAAACACCGGATGAATCGGGATAAAAGAAACGATATAAAAGAAACGATAGACGAAAAGGCTTGTTGCGAGGGACGAAAACTGAACGAATGTATTTTATCAGATGAAAATGAATGGATCTTATACATGGATACAAGTTGCATGGAATTATATTGAAGGTGAATATTCTACATGGATACAACAGAAGAATTTGTTGCCTTTGTGTTTTCTACGACCTTGAGAAGTCCGCCTTCGAGTCCATCAAGTCCCTCTTCATCTTCATGATCAGAATTGTGCTGAGTTTCTATGAGGTCTTCCTCCATGTCAAGATTTATTTCATCCAAAGTTTTTCCTGTAAACAATCAAATCAAGGAATTTACTCATAATAAGACTGAAATAGTGGTAACTATGCATGATCAAAACAAAAATGAGAAACTATTTGCCAACCTTTGAACTGAGCAGCTTGTCCTGACTCCATCATTAGCAGCAGCTTACTGACTTTGGCAGTTTGGAAAACATCGTCTGGCAATCGGTATTCATTTCTGTGAATGTTCCCAGTGTGTCCCATAAACGAAGCTAACTGCTCAACATCTTGGTCAGACATGGACAAAACTTGGCAAACGGTAGCTAAATGCTTTCTCAGAGAACGAGTCGTGATTGCTCCGGGATTTTTCAATCCCGCTTTAGCAGCATGTCGTGTGATCACCTGGTAACCAGAGATTGGGTTTTCAGTTTGTCCTTTGGCGAAAAGGTAAGGGTTGCTCTCATTTATGAAGTTAGGTCTGAGTTTGAGGAGAAAGTCAATCTGTTGTTGAACGTCATCGCTGAATATGACAGGCGTGGCTTTTCTTTTCCCTTGTATCACAACTCGTTTGAATTTTCTGACCAGTAACATTTCTGAGGGTTGGATCGCATCCGCAAATTGTTCGTAGCTCTGCCTTTCCCCTAATTTCACGTACAGTTCGACTGTCAGCCTCGCTAATTCACCGCAACGTTTACGACACAAAAGCATTACTTTGCAGTAAACCGATTCTATAAGGGTACGGTAAGCCGACTCGTCGTTTTCATCAACTTGCAAGGTAGCGAAGGAATCGTCAGCGAGATCTTGCAAGTACTTTTTGAACTTCTTCAAATCACTAGCAAGAGGCACGATTGTGATCCGATTCATGGTCGTTTTCTGGAGGTCATTTGCTGCTTGATGGGACACCTCATACTTCCAATCGGAAGAAATCATTGTGATGAGCCTCTTGAAGTCAAATTCGGCTCGTTCGTAGCTCTCTTTATCAGGGAAAGAGGCATTCCTGTACAAGAAATTGCATGAAATCTCGCAGCACTCTTTTAATGACGTAGAGATGTTCATTGCGTAAGTTGGAGATCCATACTTGTTCGTTTTTTCGTCGTATTTTGAAGCTCGTTTCGCCGCCTCTACCAATAAATCGAAACGTTGGGGCTTCAGAGCATCCAGCAGGGTTTTAACCGTTGGTTCACCTTTTCTGATTTCAATGAGATGCTTCCCCAGCTCCCTCATTTTCCTTGATATTATGTTAATGTGGTGTTTTTCCTGGTGGGTCTTGGCAAAACGAGATCCATAAGCGCAAATGAGTGGATCTTTTTTAACCGTCAAAGTTATATCATCCGCTCGCATATGTGGAAAAACAATGTTTTTCAAAAAAAATCGTTCCCTTCAATTTGTTTTACGAGCATATTTTGAGCCAGATTCTGACAATTGATCGGTTTTTCCTTGGGGTTGCCATTTTTTGGGCAGCGTTTCAAATGTCTCCAGAGGTGCTTGCGAGCAAAGAAGCCCAGGCAATACTTGCAAGGGAGTGGTTGGCTGGTATCTCTATTCAAAATAGGTTTTCTCACCACTTTTATTGAGTTGGTTGAACGCGAGTGCAAATAATTTCCTTCATTTCGGAGGACAGCCAGTAAACGTTTCCTCTCTTTACTGTTCTTTTTATAAGCAAGCAGCTGTTGTACGTCCATTTCGTTAATGTGGTTCCGTTCAATGTGTCGGGAAAATTGCAAAACATGTTCCTCACAATAAAAGCATTAGGTACTCCTTATATTAGCCCGAATTCTCTTGGTAGATTTGCCGTTAACTGGGTAGACATCACCTTGCTGGGTAGGAATTTCATGGTCATCAGGATGAACTGGGCCAGGTGAACACGCTGCATTAACATCATTTTCAGAAAAGGATGGATCACGCTCCTCAAGATCAATACTCCACGCAAGCGAGCCCGATTTGTCTGATTGTACAGATGGGCTGACGGGCATGAACAAATCATCTTCCAAGTTGTCATCCGTATTTTCACTGCTAAAGGAGGATTCATTCGGCGTGTCTGAAGGTTCGTACACGGAGTCTTTTTCAGAATCGTCAGGACCTGACGAGTCGCTATCCCGTGCCTGAAAGTTGAAACAAAGATAGCGGTTGAAATTCCCATGACAACAAATTCTATCGAACGCAAAAATGCATTCAATTTTGAATGGAATTAACTGCAGGAATTTTAAATGATAAAACTACTTAGATGAATCTGTAGGTAAATGGAATAAAATCTAACCAGTTCCGGTTTTGAAGGGACGTGAGCTACCAATGATGACAAATGATTAAAAATCGGAAACCCGTTATTTACTGATCTGTTCCAAAACTTAGCTTACCAGATCCAAATATTTTTCAGATATCTTCACTTCATTATCCCAGGCCATCGCCTCATCTTCAGTATTGGAGGAGCCCACTGAGATAACAACTGAAACGTTCATTACACCAAGTGGTTAGATGCTATGAGTAAACCACAAGAGAAGGGAAAGAGAGCAAAGGCACACATCATGAACGTTGACGTTATAAGGAGCTTAACACTATAGAATTTATTGATCAGAGCCTCACGTAAGGAGGATCGCTTTCAATCTAAAGCAGTCATTAGAACTGGAATGACTAGCGCAAGACCAAATGAGTAAACTTAGTGCTTTTTTTTGTAGTTGAGTGATTCCGACTAAGGCATCCAGTACAGCACCAATCGCAGTACAGCTGTACTCGTCGTTGTACTTGGCCAGCACAGCTGTAATACAGCAGTATAACACAGTGACATCGGGGAAAAAAAATCATAGGCATTATATTCTTTTTAAAGTGAGGTATTGTAGTTAATTTATTATTAAAAAACGCTGCAAATCCCTGCACAACGGTTTATTATTTTGTACAGAATACCCTTCTGTTACAGATCACAGCTCTCTGTATAGATAATCCGTCTATATAATATAATATGTAATACTCTACACATATTATTTAGATCGCGGACTCTCCGTAGGATTGTACCTAACCCCGTACTCGTTACTAGGTGCCTACCTAAACCGTTGTGTAATAATTTACCTGTATAGGTTCCCCTTCTACGGAGATAGAATAATGAACCGTTGTGTAATAGTTTGCCCATCAATAATACTTCAACGGTTGTTCAAGTTGCAAAAGTACCTATCAACAAAATCCAGCCCCTTCTTGGTAGATGAGCCGTTGTGTAATAATTTACCGTTGTGTAATAATTTGCCGTTGTGTAATAATTTGTCGTTGTGTAATAATTTGCCATTGTGTAATAATTTGCCCATCAATAATACTTCAACGGTTGTTCAAGTTGCAAAAGTAGTACCTATCCAGAAAATCCAGCCCCTTCTGCGTAGATGAGCCGTTGTGTAATAATTTACCGGTGTTTAATAATTTGCCATTGTGTAATAATTTACCCATCAATAATACTTCAACGGTTGTTCAAGTTGCAAAAGTACCTATCAACAAAATCCAGCCCCTTCTGGGTAGTTGAGCCATTGTGTAATTATTTACCGTTGTGTAATAATTTGCCGTGGTGTCATAATTTACCGTTGTGTAATAATTCACCGTTGTGTAATAATTTGCCATTGTTTAATAATTTACCCATCAATAATACTTCAACGTTTGTTTAAGTTTCAGAAGTACCTACCAACAAAATCCAATAGTCCATCACTTGCCAAATGAAATAATTATCGTAGAACAAACAACTCGACTTCATACAGCCATCCTTGATTACAATCAGGTGCTCCTTAGTGATGAAATCCCGGCCGGATTTATACCGTTTGATTCACGATCGTGTTGACGAAGCTTTTTGGTGCACACGAACGGCTGGACGTACAGTGCTCCTGGTGGTCTTAAAAAATTGTTTAGCTCAAGACAAATTTAATGTCGTAAAACCATAACCCATAAAACCATAAAAACCATACCCTTCAATCTAAAGTTTTTGAGATACGGCGTTCTGAAAATTTCAACCCCTATTTTGAACCCCTTAGAGATGACTGACAGTAACGTCGAGCTTCGAGGACCAACTAGACCCCAAACGGAACCTATTACCCGAATTTCATCAATTTTTTTTCATGGTAACTAAGAAAAGTGGCCAGTACGGCGTACGGCGGACAGACAGAAATATTTTTATTGCATTTTCGGATTCTACATACCTTGAAACGTAAACCATCAAATTTTGAGGGGGGGTAAGAATTTTTTTCTTGCTCGATTCCAATGGTTCATTATTGAAAATAATAAACCAAAATGGTATATTTAAGAAAGCAACAGAGAATTACCTCAAATAAATTAAATTTCGTACTTCATTGTTGTGAAAAATATGCACGAAGCAAACACAAATTCCTCAGAGTCTCGCCTTTGAGTGAGCATCGTAGGTTGGTTAAAATATTTCCTGCGGCAGAGAAGGCTCTTTCTGATTCTCTGCTGGATGCAGGGATGGACTTGATGGATTTATATGCCAGGGACAGTAACTGGCATGATAAACAGATGAGTGTGAATCACAAGATTCATGAAGGGGGAGGTCGGAAGGGGATAGGGGATGCGCATGCGCACGGTAGAGTTTCCCAGAGAAAAGGTAAACATAACCAAACTTCCCACTACTATATATTTTGAGGGCGATGGCGCTGCCAAAGTGTGAATCACAGAAAAATTTAGGGCGCTGCATAAGTGTGAATCACAGAAATAAAAGGATTGTGCTGTACCTACCGCCGGTACAGCTGTATTTTGAGGCGCTGTACCTACCTCGGTACAGCGGGGGGGGCAAAAAAGGTGCTGTGCTTGCTGTTTTTACAGCTGTACCAAATGCTGTACTGGATGCCCTAATTCCGACTTTGCGAACCCACCAAAAACTACACCTACCCCAAATTCTGGATCCTTAGGAGTAGTTCGTGAATGTTCCAGATTGATCAGATGTTTCTAGAGGGAGTTTTTGTGCAACAGAGAGACAGAAAAAAATACTGTGTAAGTCACTACGTTCAGCAATTTTTGAAAAAGGGCGAGAATTTAAATTAGTGAGATCCATATAGACACAAAACAATGACATCTGAAAACGCTCCAAATCGGATTTCACAAACGGGTATATTATTTCGTTAGTGAGCAAAGTGAGTTCCACTTGATACGCCAACCCTTACTGGAAAAAAAATTTAATTTAGCCGCACCTTTTCATTTTATGGGATTGTACACGTTGGAACCCTCTCAATCGATCAATATAATGTGAAAATATCCCGAGTATGGAAGGGGTGGGGGGTTAGACTGTCAAGCTTCGGGGCAGAACTGAGGTCCAAACCGAGCCTCTGTGCGAAATGTCAGCCTTTTTAAACCAATTCTGGGGGCCAAAGTTCCAGCCACGGCAGAGAACATTGCGAATACGAAATTTACTCATCATGCAACGTAAGAGGACAAAGTTTGAGAGTGTACAAAGAAATGGTTGTGAACCGATAGGTTCATTATTCACAGAATAATAAATCCAAATATGCTTAATTTTCTTGGAAAATTCGCTAATTGGCAGAGGTCGTAAACAGATTGGGGTAGTTAAATTTGGGAAGGTTCAAGAAATGTCAGAAGCCTCATAAAATTTCAATGTAGATTGTAGATTGTAGATTGTACTTGGGATCGCTCAGGAGTGGGGGTTGGTTGCCCCAAAGCACGGAAGCCTATTGGCTTATTGTACTTTTCCTGAGTGTCCCAGTTTAATCAAATAACCCCAGGCCCCTGGTGAGGGTTGTTAGGTTTTTGATTATATTTTCGCTGGGAAATTCCCTCATTGGGGTTGGGGCCCCAAAGAGGTTGTACCTGCGCTGGGCGAGTGCTGGGCACTCAAATATTATGTGGGATACTTTTTCTTCTGCCTCCTCACATAATCTGCACTGGGTTGTTGATTGTGTGACCCCTATGCGACTTAGATGGAGGCGCAGGGGGAGGAAGCCGGTTAAGAGGCCGACTGTTTGCCTCAGCTCTCTGCGGTTCAATCTAAGAAGCTCCTTAGTAGCATTGGAGTTGGGTCTAGCCATCATCCGCTTACTATGAGCATGTCCATCTATACGTGACCATCTTTTGGTGGTCTGAGTGCGGACCCACCGGTTGATGGCCCCTCTGATGGTGGTTTTTGATAGGCCGACCGCCGGTTCTGGGCCAGTGAAGGGTGTTTGAGAGCCCTTTCTGGCGAGAGAATCGGCGTTTTCATTGCCTGTGATTCCTCTATGGCCTGGCACCCACTCCAGAGTAACTCTGTTGTGTTTCGCCAGGGCGTTGAGAGTTTGCATACAGTCCCAGACCACTCTGGATGAGACAGTGGGGGCTGTGAGTGCTTTTATCGATGCTTGGCTGTCCGAGAGTATGCGGGTGTGGGATCCGCGATGTCCCCTCCTCAAGCTCTCAGAGGCCGCAGCATCAATTGCCACTATTTCTGCCTGGAAAACGGAGGTGTAATTCCCTAGTGGGGTGGAAAATTCCCACCTGGGTCCTGCTCCGTACACTCCAGCACCAGTACCTGCATCCATTTTTGATCCATCTGTGTACCAGATTATATCGTTGGAGCAGCATTTTTTCCAGCCATGCCCCGCCCACATCAGCACGGATGCATATGGGCGTGGTTGAGGTAGGATTTTTGGCATAACATCTGCCACCATGTCGAGCAGTGGTTCTTGTATAGCCTTTAGTATGTTGGTGTGACCTGGGTGGGGTGTATCCCGCCAGGTACCATTCCATTTCAGCCTCAGGGAGGCCATTGCGGCCTCCCCTTTAATGTAGATGTCTATTGGGGGTAGGCCCAGTAGAATCTCCATGGCTGCAGTGGGTGTACCATGCATAGCGCCTGTGATGGTTAGACAGGCCAGTCGCTGTACACTGGTGAGGGTTTGGCAGGCCCCTACCTGACTGACCTTTGGCCACCACACTGCGCAGCAGTACGTAAGAATGGGTCGTACTATCGCGGAGTAGATCCAGTGGACCATCCGCGGCTGTAGGCCCCATGTTTTTCCGCATGTGCGTTTTGCGCACATAAGGGCTCCCTTGCCCCTATTTGCTATGTATTCAAGGTGTTTGTTCCAGGTGAGTGTTGCATCCAGGTAGACGCCCAGGTACTTCACCCCACGCTGAAACGGTACCCTTGAATTGTAAAACTGGGGTTCTGAGAGACCTCTCAGATTCCTCTTTCTTGTGAATTGAACCAGCGTGGTTTTATTTGGGTTTACTTTTAAGCCCTCTGTGCCACACCAGTCTTCCACTGCTTTCAGAGCTGATTGTGTCAGATCTGAGACTGTGCCGACAAAGGGACCCCTAACTAGGATCACCACATCGTCAGCATAGCCCTGTACGTAGAGGCCTTGACTGCTGAGTTTCTCCAGCAGAGAGTCCACAACAAGGTCCCACAGAAGGGGGGACAGTACCCCGCCCTGCGGGCAACCCCTTGCCACAGACATCCCCACGGACTCCCCAAGGAGCTCTGCCTCTACTGTTCTGCTTGTCAGCATGGTTTTGATCCACCTACACAGGGTGTCGTTTGTTCCATGCTGGCGCGCTGAGTTTATAATTGAGTCTATAGAGGTGTTGTCTATATCCAGAAATACACCAATGGCAAGTTCCTTAGCTGATAGCACCGATTCCACCCGTGATATCAGGTGGTGCAGTGCTGCCTCACAGGATTTGCCCGGTTGATAGGCAAACTGATTGGTGTGTAAAGGCCTCTCTGAGAGAGAGGTTTCCCTCAGATACCTGTCAACCAATTTTTCTAATGTCTTCAGGATGAAGGACGTTAGACAGATGGGTCTGAAAGCCTTTGCCTGGTTGTACCAAGGTTTCCCTGGCTTAGGCAGAAAGATGACCCTTGCTTTGCTCCATCTTTGGGGTATTGTACCTGTTGCCAGGCAAGCCCTAAAGAGAGCACTCAGTATCCTGGTTACCCCATGGCCCCCCTCCTGAAGCAGTTTGGGGATAATGCCATCTGGGCCAGGCGATTTGTATGGGCTAAAGGTGCTGATGGCCCACTTGATTCGTTCCATGGAGGCTACACCCTTTGCCACTTCCCAGTCTGCTCTGGTCGCTCTCCTACCCTGAGCCCCGGTTGGTGGGTGAGGTGAAGGTCCCTGAACGTCGGTCACCACTGAGCCAGGGAAGTGAGTCTCCAGTAAGAGTACTAGAGTGTCCCCAGCTGTTGTGGTGTAGCTTCCATCTGGTTTAACTAATGTGCCAATTGGATTGATAGGAGCCTTAGATAGGACTCTTTGGAGTCTTGCACATTCTGAGGTGTTTTCCACCTCTTCACAGAACTTCCTCCACGTGTCCCGTTTTGATTTCTTTATAAGGCTCCTGAGTTGGGCTAACTTGGTCTTGTAAGCATCCCAGTTGCCCGTCTTTTGCGCCCTATTATATAGTTTGCGTGTTTCACGCCTTACGACCTCTATCTCCCTATTCCTCCAGGGAACCCCGGTGGTTGAGAGTTTAGTTGTCATAGGGGTGTGATTGTTGAATGAGGTGAGTAGCGCCTCTTCCAGTTCTCCCGCTACTGCCTCGATATCGTCTATGTTGTGCAACTTGGTTCGAGTCCCTCTCAACCAGCCCTCCACTTCCTCCCTATATGCCTCCCAGTTCGTCTTCCGTGGATTGCGGTAAGATTGCTGTGTTTTACCCACGCCTTGGATTTCCACAACAATGTACCTATGATCCGAGTAGGAGGGGATATCGGATACGAACCATTTCCTTATTCTCTGATCTAGTGGAGGGGTAATAATGGTGATGTCAAGGACCTCTTCCCTATTGGTGGTGACAAATGTTGGTTTGTTTCCCCGGTTTGCTACATATAAATTACTCGCTACCAGGTAGTCAAACAAGCATTTACCTCTGGTGTTGGTGTCAGTGCTTCCCCAGGCAACATGGTGGGCGTTGGCATCTGCGCCGACTAGGAGCTGCACGTTGTCTGCGCGGCATTTTTCAATGAGGTCCGGCATTTCTGCAGGTGGTGGCCCCTCAGATGAGTTCCCTGGAAAGTAGGCTGAGGCAGTTACTATGTGCTCCCTTTGGCCGTTTTCAGAGAGGGTTATCTTCACTGCTACTAAATCCCTGAAACAGAACTCAGACATAGTTAGTGAATTGATGTCATTTTTGACAAATACTCAGGCACTTCCATTATCAACGCAATTGCGTTTATAGATTAACCTACCTCCTGCGTTATTGAGGCCCCTGATTTCTCCCCGGTAGACCCAGGGTTCCTGTATCAAGGCAATGTCGTATTTGCCAGCTGCAAGCAGCTGGCACAGGGCGGCTGTTGCCACCTTGTTATGCTGCAGGTTTATTTGGATGACCCGCAGCATCACTTGGTGGTGTGGACAGCTGCCTGAAGGTGACTCTCCGGGTGTGGAAGTGGGGTTTGAAGTTATGCCCCTTCAGCCATTCCAGAGAGTCCTTGTCTACTGTCAGCACAAGTTCCATCCCCTTCTCGTCTGCTCGGCTGTTCAGTAGTCGCCATTCCTTTGTTGAGAGTCCAGGGTTCTGGATCTCGAACAAGGGAATTAGCTTCCTAGCATCGGAGCGATCAAGGAAGTCGGTGGGGATCCAGACCCCAACCTTCACCTGACCCTCCAATAGTATTTTTGCAGGCCCCGTCCGGAGTGTGACTCCATCCCAGGGCCGCAGCTCCCCAACCCTTTCCTCCAGCCAACCCTTCGATTGGCTATTGGAGCAGGTCAGGTGGACCACTCCATTGCTGGTGTAGCCGTTTGTGAACTGCGGTCCCTGGCCAGCCGGCTCCAGGAACGTTGCCCGCACTATTTCTCCCAGGACCAAGCTGGCCTCCACTTCCGACAGTCTTTCCACGGGGTGGTTGCCATGGATTATGACCATCTTGGTGGTGGAGAGTGCACCGCTGTACCCGCCAGAGCTATCACCCTGGAGTGAATCTCCGGATTGGGCCAGGGTCTCTCCCCGTGCCCTCTTGGTCCTGGGAATTGAGGCCGAGGGAGGGGTGGTGTTGGGGTTGCGTCGCCGTTTTCCCGGCGTACTTGCCCCTACCACACCCCCAACCGGTCCCAATGCCAGAGGTGGGCGGGAACCCACTCCAGAGGCGCCACCAGGTAGAAGGGGTTGGTCAACGCTGATTAGCGTATCTGCCCCTCGTGAGGTGGTTGCTCCGTCACGAGTTCCCGCCGCTCCAGCACCTGGAGCCAGCTTCCCCGACCTCTTTTTCTTCCGAGGCCTAATTGGCTCCCCTCTCTCAAGAGCCTTCTGTCTGGCCGCCTTCCTCAGCTGAGCGCCAGAGGGTTTGCGGCCAAACCGTTGTGTGCCAGCGGTTTGTTCCTGCGAACTGCCACTTGCACCTTCACAATCCATAGATGCCGGGGTTTATACAGCCCCAGCATCCGACATTGCCATTTCTGTCAGTGAGGAGGAGAGTTCAGTACAGCTCTCCTCTTCACTGGCAGCGTTGGTTTTTAAGGGTAAGGTTTCTAATTCGGGTTTCATTTTGGTCCCACGAGTAGCTAGGGAAAGGGGGTCGTCCACCCATACAGAGCCCCGCATGTATAGGCAAGCCTAAGTACACCCAGGGGGTCGGCCGGTACCCTGGGGGCAGCCGTTAGATGTGCTCATTGCCCTCTGCACCATGCAGACCATCAGCACGGCGTGTACACCTTGGTCTTGAGGGTTGTCTACTCTTAGTTGCCGTGTGCAATGGCCCACACCATCCGGTGATCAGCACACTCCAAGGAGGTGCGATCGTGCAATAGATGGTGTGCGCCGCGGACTAAGCCCCCTCACCAACGGCAAGGTGGTAGACGCGAGGGGGAAATTTCAATGTAATAATCTACCGAGATCATCAAAAACAAAATATTAGATTATATGAGAAATATTATGTCAGGAAGAGTTCTTGGAAATTACAGCACCCTCTAGAAAAAAATAGCTAAGGAAAAATAAGGTTTACCCTCATTACGAGTATTCGAGAGGCCAGCTTGTCTCTTTCCAGTCATTGTCACGGGAAGCGCAGAGTGCTCAGACACAAACACGGATTTTGGTTTTTTTGATATCGCCACTTCATTGACACAGGCCATTGCCTCATCTTCATTGTTGGTGGAGCCCTCTGTGATCACGGCTGAAATGTTCAATAATAGATATTAGGCACAACTAGAACTCAAACTGAGTCAAACTATACAAGAATGAAGGAAATCGGTTGAAATTTGCGGCTTGGGTGGAGCACACAACAGTTGAACGATTTTTGTTATGTACAGAATGGTGATCTGTACAGAAGGGTAATCTGTAGAAAATAATAAACTGTTGTGTAATCATTTGAAGCGTTTTCTTCTTGGTGCTCGGTTGTCCCCTTTCCACCAAAATTGAAAAAAAAACAGGAGCGCCCCTCTTTCACGAAGCTTTGACTCTTTGCCCTCCTTCTGAGGGGCGTCCCTAAAAACTGAACTGACGTAAATTACGTTGAAATAATATAGAAAACACCGGATGAATCGGGATAAAAGAAACGATAGACGAAAAGGCTTGTTACGAGAGACGAAAACGGAACGAATGTATTTTATTTTATCAGATTTCAGATGAAAATGAATGGATCTTATAAATGGATACAAATTGCATGGAATTATATTGAAGGTGAATATTCTACATCTACATGGATACAACACCTTCCCCCTTGGAAAGTTGGTACACTGTTATCAATCAGAAAAATGAGAATACACTGGTGGTAGCATTGGCTGAAATATCAGTAGGTTATCAAATAATCGATGGTCTACTTAAACCCTCGTAAGTCCAAATTCAAAGATTTTTCAGGAGGGGGAAAAAACTATTTTCTGAAAGCTCTTTCAGAAGTGAGGACACGTTACCATAACCACAACATGTGTTCGGGTCCCATACATATGACGTGGTGAAGAAAATCTTCATAATTTTGTACTGGACTTTGAAAATCGGTGAAATAGGACTTACGAGTTTTTATTTAGGAAATGAAGCGGACTTACGAGGGCTCATCTTGCCTCACAGCACGTCATTATTACCATTTCTAATTAGTTTTGGAAGATAGGGAGTTCTGGAGTTTTTAGAAAAATCACCGATGAAAATTTGGTAAATTCAATCGATTTATGAAATAAAATGTTTTTATGAAAAATCACAGAATAGTAAACAGGAATCATAAAACCATTTTGGTAACGAAGCACACATGATAAATTATTTTTGCTGTCTTGTCAGCATTATAAAATTGAAAATAAAATAATAAATTTAGTCATTCATATAGGATATTTGTAACAATGCACAACTGGTAACACAACCATTTTGGAAAATAAGTACCTTGGCTGTTCTGTGTTCAAAATACGGGGAATCAGTCTCAAAATCAATGTCGCAAGTTATCATAAAAAGAGTGGTAGTCTGAGTGAATAACGTCTTTGAGCTCCTGCAGGTGTTTATATTTTTCTGATTTGATTTTCAACGACTCGCGATACAAGGGTTGGAGGACAGGAGATTCCGCAGAGGTGGATCTCTTTCTCTTTTCAAGGCTGGACCAATCGTCATCAAATTGTATTGTATTTTCTTGTCAGGCGTGTATTTCAGGCACTTGAGTTGAGCAACAGTTGGGTCTCCAGGTTTAGATCCCGGTCGAATCGATGTTAGAAATTTCAGGGACGAAAAGTCTTGGAAAAATGTGTGACTCAAGTAAGAGACCTTGTAGGGAGATGGACTTTTCCGAGCATCTTGAAAAGTTGTAACGTAATCAGCAGGCACGTTAATTTTCTTGTTCCTCAGTTTCCTTTCGATGCATGCATGCATGGCATCGCATTCCATTTCAGTGTGTCCTCGTTCGAGATACTTCTGAATTACAGTAATATTTAATTTGGTTGCAAGGTACAGCAAGGCATTAGCCAGAAGAGAATTCTTGTTCTGATAACCGCAATTATCACTCCAAATTATTACTTCCTCATTTTGTTGAGGTTTTAATTCATTCTCAATGAATGACAAGAGAACGGAGGCAAATTCATTGGCAGTGATACCTCCTTCTCCTTCATGCCATGTGTAACAGTAGCCATCGTGCGTTTGGTTATTAAAAATAGTGAAATTGTGCACTATCAGTTTTGTTTTGAAGTATAGAGCAGACGCTTTGAGTCGGGGGCATAGTAGCACAGCTTCCAAGTCAACTGTGAGCACGACTGAGTTGGAATTATTGTCTTTTGTTTTTTCTGCTCTGGCACTGTTTTTTTGTGCTATGTGATGATCGTACACTTCCTGAGAAACATTTCCAGCCTCGTAGGAGCAGCACAAATCACATTGGTCTTTTCTGGGACAAAATATAGCCAAGTTGAGGTTACTGAATTCGACGTAGAATGTTTTCAAAGAGGCTATTGGTTTTTGCTGTTCTGTACAATGTTCCTTGTACAGTTGGTAAACTTCAGTCTTAGTTTGGTAAATAGGCTCCAAATAGAGCTTCTTGGAGTCCTTCCTACAATAATGGGACTCCATTTTGGGTAGCTTATTGAGGAAATTTTTGAGGTAATTTACTTTTCCCCTGTCAATATCAGAAGATGTTGAACGCCGATGACGCTTTGAGTTTCTTTTGGGGGAAGACACCTTATCAGAAGAATTATTGCTGCTTTCAGGGTGACTGCTAGAGGCGGATGCCTCCTGTACTTGATTTTCCTTGGATGGTGCAACCCATTGCAATACTTGCCAGTCTGACAAATCTAACGTGTTCAAAAAGTATGTTTTGCACACGCTTATTCTTGTACTCTTGTGGCGAAGAAAATAACGAAGCGTGGAGTTTCTCCTGCTCACTTCGTTCTTGCAGTGTTTTTTATCTACAGGAGTGACAACATCAACTAGGCCTTGAATGTACACTTTCTTCTCATCCCACCCCAGATTCTTCCAAAAACTTTGAAACATTATTTTCCGATCGTCTTCTGTCATGAGTCTGCAATTCAAGATTTTGCTTGTCTTGCTTAGCTTACAGTCACATGTCGGCTTCAGCTCTCTCGAAGGACGAGCAACTGTGTAGTCCCACTGTCGTTCGCCTTTTTTTTGTGTGCCGAAGTACTCTTGGCCATGCTCCCTGCTTATTTTGTTGACGTTTTTCATCCATTCAGCAGGACTAGCCTTCTTACCACGGCTTTTACGAGTGTTTTCCACTTCGACTCTTTCCTTTAAAATCAAATCTTCTTGGCAAGCTGCTGCAACATTTATCTCGTTCTCGTAATCATTATCAAGCAAGATTTCATCCCCTTGAATGTCTCCACTTTCTTCAACTAATCCTTCTTGCAGTACACAATTGTCACCAACAGAATCTTCATGAGGCGTGTGATTTTCTTCTGAATGTTCTTCCCACTTCTTCAGATAATTCCCTTTTCTTTCAAGTACTCGTACTGTCCCACTTATCTCAACTTTGCATCCATGTTCGTCTTTATGTATTATCACAGCCAGTTGTTCAACTATCTCATCTTGCAGGCTCCAGTCTTCTTCACCATCAAGATTCTCTCGAGTCAGTCGATTTTCTTTGGAGAGTAGTGTTATCGCATTAGGAGGATCAAATTCATTCAGGTCAACCATACTAGGTTGTAACATACGTTTGGGATAACATTTTAGGAACTCTTTCATTTCGGTCATTATTTCTTCATCACTGAATTCTTCATCTTCGGCATCGTTGGTCTCCTTATCTGAAGAAATTCTATCACTTGTGATTATCACAGTATAGTTATTGTCACCGCCAGGAATCTTGTCAAAGTACAAATCTTTGCAGTTCAACAATTCGTTGAGCTCCACAGTTACTTCTCTCAAATTTTCAGGTACCTCAGGTGTATTCAAAGTAACAGTATCAACGTCGTCATTTCCACGATTTTTTTCACTGAGAGAAAGCAGGGTAGTTGGGTGGTCTCTGCTCTCAGCTCTTCCATCAGAATTACTGTCACTGTTCTTCGTTTGTCGAATAACCTGGCCACTGAGCGGATTGCTCAAAAGTTGCATAATTTTCTCAGCGCGACTTTTCATTCTGTAACATGAAAAGCGCGTTGACATTATCTCTATCAATAATGGCATACTGAGTAGGTAGGTATTCATATTCTCAAAATGACTGAAATTGGTTGCTGACTATTTCTGGAGGTTCCAAAAAAGAGGAATAGTAAATAATATCGTCAGAATGACAGGAAAATCCAAAATTTCATGTTATTTCTCCAGTGGCGATAGAAAATTTGTCTTTGAATGAAGTTCTAAAAACAAGTAAGTCTGTCAGCATACAAAAAAGTCTGAACCTAAATTCTCGTAACTCTTCCCCCACATTCCCCATGCTTTAAACATGTTTGAAACTTCTACATTAAATAGAACTCGTCATTCGATTTATACAGCAAAGCTTGGACAGTGAAAAATTCTATCAGACGAGAAAAGAAATACTAAAAATCATGTAAGAAACTCACTTTTATGACAACAGCTTAACAGCTCCATGGAGAAGACACAGACTTACGAGGTTTGAGGCTGGCTGTGGAAGGTTCTAGAGTTACAAGGGATAAGCATTCCCTCCAATTCATCAGCTGATTTTTCCGTGGTCATAATTCCTTCTCCATGCTACAGATCTCGTTCTACTTGATCCAAATACTATAAAACTTCATATCCTTACTTTTTGGGACTTACGAGGGTTTAGAAGTAGACCATCGTAATGTTACATTTTGCGACTGTTTACTTAATCGAATCAGTTTGGTGTTTTCTATAGCTTACTATAGCTTACAAATCACAGAAGTCCTCTCCAAACAAGATAGCTTGTTGTTTTGCTTGTAACAAGCCGAACCACGATTTCAAAAACTGTAAGTACAGATCGTACAAATGTAAAACTTGCAAGAAGATAGGGCATAATAGCCGTGGCTTGTAAAAATAATAAGTTTGATTCGAAGTACTTGGCAGTTGATTGCGACAACGATAAGTATCAAGATGATACATAATGCAATTTTGCATAACTTGGTTGAGTTAGAATTGGTCAGATTGGAGAAATTTGGTTGTATTTCGAAAGTTGATAGTTCAGATTGGGGAACTCCATTGGTTCCAATTCTCAAAGCAGACGGAAGCGTAAGAATCTGTTCTGATTATAAAGTGACCTAAATCGTTTTGTTGAGGATATTGAATATCCCATGCCACGTATTGAAGAAATATTCGCAAAACTTCAAGGTGGACAATTTTATTCAAAACTTGATTTTTCCAGTGCATAATATATAATCAATTAAGGGTTGATGATGCTACGGCAATGTTGCTCGCTTGGAGCACTAGCCGTGGAATTTACAAAGTAAATCGTTTACCGTTTGGCATTAAGCCCGCATGCAAAACATTTCAACGTGAAATTGAAAAAGTACGTCAAGGCATTAAAGAAGTGTTGCTAATCTATTGGATGATATTGTTGTAACTGGAAAAACTATGATTGAACACAATAGTAATTTGACCCAAGTTCTATATCGTTTGCGTGAAGCAGGATTTAGACTCAATAAATCTAAATGTAAATTTGCTCAAACTCAAATTTGTTATTTAGGTCATATTATTGACAGTAACGGGTTACACAAAGATCCCGAGAAAATTAGAGCCATTAGAGATGCGCCTCAGCCTAAAAATGTCTCTGAGATCCGAGCGTTTACTGGGATGATAACTTATCATAGTAAATTTATCCCACAGCTAGCTACCTTGCTTAATCCTTTATATAAACTTACTCAAAAAGGGGTGCCGTTCACTTGGAACAGTGAGTGTGCAAAAGCGTTTCAAAAAGCAAAAGAAGCTATTACTTCAGAACAAGCATTAGCTCACTTTAATCCTCATTTGCCAATTATACTTGAATGCGATGCCTCTGACTATGGAATTGGTTCAATTTTACTTCATAAATTTCCAAATGGAGAAGAAAAACCTATTTGTTTCGCTTCTAGAGTGTTAAATGGGACAGAAGCTAAATATGCAATTCTACATAAAGAAGCCCTCAGCATTTTTTATGCCTGCCGTAAATTTTATGAGTACCTAATGGGGAGAAGTTTTAATATTAGAACTGATCACAAACCATTATTAGGTATTTTAGGGGAAAAACAAGGTATTCCTCAAATGGCAGCCGGCCGATTACAAAGATGGGCAACATTTCTTTCAAATTTTGATTATACTCTTCTCTATATTAAAGGCTGTCGTAATAAAGCCGATGTTTTGTCTAGACTTCCAGCCCAGAGAGACAAACACATTTTAAATGAAGAATTTACAAATTTAAATTTTGTAGAAGATTTTATTCCTGTATGTTATAGACAGATTAAATTCAGTTTCAATATTTTTTCTTTTTCTTTAAACCGACCTTCTCCATTCATGCTCAATAGACCCGCCTGTACCCTATCTAGACCAGTTCTTTTGCGCTCAGTTGCCGCAGTGGGTATGTAACACCGTTAGCCAATATGTTTAAAACAAGTAACATACGAATGAAATCACATTAATTAAAAACTCAATTTCGGTTTTTCTGCTGTATAAATTTCTCCCTTGAGAGGGAAAAACATTAAATCATGTTTAATGTTTTTCCCTCGCAAGGGAGAAATTAGATATAGTTTTTTAATGTCAAGAAAAAATGAAAGCCACAATTTCACTGAACTCTACAAGTATAATGTTGCATTTACTGTACTTATTATAGACTCGCCATCAACATATGGTTGCTACAACAGAAGGTAGTAACTGTGTAGTAACCAATGAAAAACGTAGCTATTGACTCTTGTTTCTTTCGAGTGCGATATTCTTTATGGTTGCTACAACAGAAGGTAGTAACTGTGTAGTAACCAATGAAAAACGTTGCATATTTGCGTGTCGGAATTCACAGAATGACCCCCAGCCCTAAAACATTAAACATGTTAACTAGAAACGTCTAGAGATAAAATTTTGAGTAAAGTTTATACTTACCTACGTTCGAGAAGGGTGGCCAGATTTGGTGGATGATGAACAATTAAAACCCTATTTCTTCAGAAAAGATGAAATATCGTGTGAAGAAGGAATTTTACTTTAGGGATTGCTAATGATTAGGGTAAACCCGGTAGTAGTAATTTAAGACTTGTAAGCCATTCAGAATAGAAGTATTTATTGAGACGTCTGACGCACATGAACAAAGACATTATAGACTGCTCTATAAAAGAGTTACCTTTTCGACGCCATCTTTCAAGGCCATCTATATTAATAAATCAAGGCTGACTCGATATACAACATGCTCTTTTTTTTTTTTTTTTTTTTTTAAACAAAAATACATGTTCTAATGAGCAGTCATTGGTCATTGATAAAATTAAACAGCATTAATACCTTAAAATGAGGTTAAGGCAACGTTAGTATATAAGACTAATAAGGCACATTATCATTATATCATATATGAGTAAAAGATTCATGTTGAGTAGCATGTATCTCCTTTCCTATCACATTAATAAAATTATACCCAAAACCTATGTCACTTTATCAAAACTTATCAACTAACTATCTTAACTTTTATAATATGGCACTGTAGGTTTATATGTTTCACCTTAGGCCAGGTCCCAAAACCTACTTAACTCCGCAACTATTGGGTGAGGTTCATTGGCCCTGATTCTTGCAGTAATTTCTTGCTCATCGTCCCTGCTTGCTAAATAAGCTGTTATCATATCATCCACCGTTTGTTTTGACATATAAATCCTCTTAAAAGTTCTTGCCTGCTTCAGTGTATCTCACCCATTCGCACTGATAAGTAGTTGAGCACAGGCTGCTGCCAGATTAGCATAAGTAGTTGATTTAGCACCGCATAGGTCGGAGTTAAAACCGTAAAAACAGTCATTGCCGACCAGAACAGCTGCATTTCTAAATGCAGCAAGTTCACTTCCATAAGATGTCATATCAAATGTGACATGTAATATCAAATATGTCATTATCTGTCAACCTTGGGAACATAGCTCCTGCAACTGTCAGAAACACGTCTTCATCATATTGATAGGCTCTTGTTTGGAATACAACTTGGGGGTTCAGATAACTTCTATGTAGGTGTCCCATGATTCTTCTTATATATATGTTTCGTGCCTCATGAGCATCTCTTGCTCTTTCTTCTGGTGCCAACGCGTAAGAAAAATACTCTCCAATGGAGACAGTATAAATATATATCCGTTAGATTAGGTCGTCCAGGTTGCTGATTCATGATTTTGATTTCAGAAAATGTGTACGCCATTGCAGGAGTTAGGTTAGGTACGTAACCTCCATCAGACAAGGGACGGCACTTCAGTAAGGCAATAATTCTTATATATAACTTATATTTTGGGTTTGAACTTCTCACTTTAAAAAAAAACACGGCTGAGATTTTACCAGAAGTTTATTAGGAAAATTTACAAGCGGGACACTGAGCGATGGAATACGGATGACGTACGAACTGGAACTGAGCTCGTGAGTGAAGAGGGCTCGATTATATAACCTCCGCTGCTGATATCAGCGTCATTGCTTCCTTACTGAATGTAACTCCTCTCTTCCTAGGGGAACTTTTTCGATATACGGTAGAAGATCGAAAAAGGTGGCAACAGCATGAATTCCATCACCCATTACAAAGAATCATCCATTACATAGAATCATTCATGACACCAAAAGTTATGGCTACAAGTATAACATAGTATAGTACAATTAACACACACATAAAACAAAACTGGAAATATGTGAACAATATAGAAGTATTGAGTTACAGGCAAACCTACTGATCGACAGTCCGTAAGGCTCGTGAATGCTTATAATAACGATGGATCGCCTGGGCAACTGCTAACAGTATTAGAACATAATGTATTACAGTCCATACACTAGGGGTTGCTAATTGAACGACCACATCAGTAGTGGAGACAATAGGACGTGTTGGAACCGACAACTGACTTAAACTTTTCAACCTGATTTCCGCCGCTGGTTGTCTAGCTAGATTCCAGGATGGTTTCATATGATGAATATTATCGACGGGTTGTAGGAAGTTGTTATCAACGGGGCCACAAGGGTCTGATTGCGATACTGAACTGTACTGTTTTCGGGAGACAGCATGAAAATTCCCTGGATGCTACGATATTCAACGTTATTTCGAGTCCTAATTGTTAGTTGGTCTTCCCGCGGGAAAATCAATAAGTACTGCCTTGCTTCTTCAATAAATTCAATATGTGTCTGATTTATTTTTAAAGAAATGAAGTCGCACTGGTCGTTAAGTCCCTTGAGCAAGAGGTCCTGTTCGCATCTATGCTCGCCAATCAATTCAACACTATTGTGGCATAGGGCGAAATGTGGGCCCGGCTCGCAATCGCTTTTTAGGAGAGTGACTGCCTCGGAGGTTAGCGAGGTTAGTGCACGGCGGGCTGCTGGTATGATCGTAACATATATTATTCCCCTTGATGTATAGTGGGTACTGGCTGTAAAAGGATCAGGTCAAAATTTTCATCTGTAAGGATTGGGACATCAAGGAAATACACTATCTCGTCCGTCCCGATAAAACATCGGACTCTAATGTGGGTCTGCAATTCCCAGAGGGAATCGCCTTCAAAGTTCGGTAAACGGTCGTGATAATAGTCCGTCAGGTCACGTAGTGCCTTAAGAAGAGTTTGGGGCTTTATAATACTAGGATGGAGCCTCCCTAATTTACAGAATGTGACCGAATTATCAATATCCTGAATGACATCTAAAATCAGTTGCAAGAGTGCTTGATTATGTTCCAGAGCAGATTCGACTTGCCCTACGTGGGTTTGGAAGGAGCTAATTTCTTTAAGTCTATTCGCTTCCTGGGCAAGAATATCATGATTGTAATCGATAGCTTCCAAGGTTTGATTCAGTTGGTTTATCAAGTCGTAATTTATCGAATACTGTTGTTTTACCTGGTCAAACAATTTTTCCTGTCCACTGGCAAGATGTCGTAAGATGTTATCATATTTCTGCCCATCTGAAGCATCCAAATTTCCAGTGATGAACTTCATGGCGGAACCTAACCCATCAATTAAACCACGTCGTTGACGAGGAGGGAGACTGGATTCACGAATTTTATCTTCTGCCATTTGTAACATGTGTTCTATTAGTTGTGACCTAGGATGAACTATCTTTTGAACTTCCTGATCATTGTTGATAATGTTTGATATCTCCTCATAATGAAATCGTATTACCTCTACTTCTCGCCGCAGTCCCCCTAATTTATAGTAGTGTGCGATAGTGTGGTAGAAATCTGCTTTCCTTGCCATACCAAGTCGTATGGGGATGATCCCTAGGTTGGTGGTGATATTCGTTATTTGGGCACCCCGTACGACAGCGAGGAGGCCGAGAGCAGGCCAAACCCTGCAACCGAGAATAGGAAAGTCTAATTACCAGATGATTCACTAGACGGGGAATAGTTGGATGTGCTAGGTTGCTTCCGGGGTCGTTTTACATTAGCGAAGTGAATCTTGGTTTGTGTATTCCCATGGCGGGGTTCAATGGTTGCGGTGGCGGTAGCAGGATTAATTGACTGGTTTTACTCTGCATTTGCTTATTTTTTACGAATACGGTAGCAGGAGGATTCGGTGGGTCTTCCCTACCTTCGTTTCTAGCGCCAATGACTTTCTCTTTACTTCGGGCAATTATTTCTCCGACGTCGCGGTAAAGGGCGACCATTTTCTCCCGATGTTTGGACGTGTAATCATTTGCCAAACGAGCTTCAAGGTTTACGCGAAACGATTGGTCTTTGGAAATGTGCCCCTGGACAATTTCAAAGGGTGTTAACGTGGTTACCGAATGTATAGAATTGTTGTATGCTAACACGGCGTAACGCACCTTGGTTTCTATGTCATCCCTTTTGAATTCCTCCCTACAATTTAGAATTTTGATATGGTCTACTAGAGTCGAGTGAAACCGCTCCACGGGTCCATTCGAATCCGGGTGTTGAGATGAAATATAGTGAGCATCTATTTTATGGGACGCCAAAAATTCTTTAACCAGTGACGAGGTTAACTCCGCGCCGTTATCCGCGATAATAATGTCCGGAACACCATGGTGTGAGAAGAATAAGATGAGAGCTTTAACTGTATCTACCGCTGAATTTGTTTTGACGAAGTAAGCCTGGGCATACTTTGAGAACGGATCGAAAACTGAAAGGAATTTAGATTTTTCTAGTGTGATTTTATCAATGTGTAGTGTCTGGAAAGGCCGGGTTGGCCTTCTATACTTTATTTTTAATGGAATTCGACCGTATTTTGTTCTCTGACAAATTTCACACTGGTTCACAAAATTTTGGATCGACTGTTGTTGGTTGGGCCAATAATACCTTCTTTTAATATGTTCGCTGGTTTCGGAGATTCCTCGATGGTTTGTCTTTCCTACATGGTAGTTAGAAATGATCTCGTCACGGTCGTCGACATTCTGAATGTCTTCCAGAAGCCTGGTACACTTAATCATTCGAATACTTGCTTCTTGGAAGGTAGACGCTAAGGTGGATGCAAACCTTTGATAGAGAGTTCCATCACTGTCCTCTCGAAAGTACACGTGATATTTAATTTTAGGTCGAACATATTCTTTAATAAAGCCTACAACATCGGTTTGGAACGTATCTTTCGACATTTCCATAGACATTCTTTCTTTGTTGTCAAAGAGTTTCTCTACTCTTACCTTTTTCGGGATTATTGACACTAGTTTAACGATGATTTGGTGTTTTCCGTGGTTAACCGCTTCATCTCGGATGGGGATCGTTACCACAACGTTGCCCTGAGCATTCGAATGGATAGTTCCCACCGAGGATGACGCGTCAGAGATATGTTGGGGGGGCATGAGATGGTCCAGGTTGTGGGGATGTACTCTGTAGGGGACCTACTGGGGACCTAACGTCTGCTCTATTACCGGATGGTGGAGGGATTTCATTCCGATTTCCGTCCTCATCCGCTGTTGGTCTGGAATTTACTATCTGCCTAATCTCCAATTCTTGGGGGGATTCATTCAAACGGTCCTCAGGAGTTTTTTCTGGTCTAGAATTTAGGATAGGGACTAGATCTAAAGACTGAGCTGTTTCATTTAGAAATTCATCGATGTCAAATGGGGATTGAGTTTCTCCTCGAGTAACTGCTAATGATTGCAGTTGCGGATCAACCGGGATCGCTGCTTGACGAGCCCTGATGATGTCCTCTACAATACCTCGCATAGCCGCTGATTCTTTGGAGGACGGATTTTCAATCCAGTCATCCATATCGATAGGTGGACCTACCGGCGTATCGACATCATCGGTGTTGTTGTTCTGAAGTTCCTGAATTTCAATTCGGGACAAGGCATCAGCTACTTGATTGGCAGAGCCCGGTTTATATTTTATCTCGAAATTGAAATCACTGAGCTTCAGACGCCACCTATAAAGCTTGGAATTTGGGTCTCGAAGGCCGAATAACCACTGCAGAGGTCGATGATCGGTGTAAAGGGTGAACTTTACTCCCCATAAGTATGGTCTGAAGGTTTTTAGCGCTTCCACAATAGCGAGCAGCTCTCTCTCGATAACGGAGTATTTCCTCTCGGATTCGCACAGCGTGCGGCTGGAATAGGCGATCGGAAGATCAATTCCTTTATGCTCCTGCGAGAGTACTGATCCAATCGCAACATCACTTGCATCTGTGGTGACGCTGAAAGGTTTCCCAAAATCCGGATATTGCAATATTGGGTCGTTACAGAGTAACGTTTTGCAACGATCAAAACATGATTTGTACTCCGGTTCCTCAGGATTGATGGTAGCACCTTTCTTTAGAGCAGATGTCAATGGCTTTGTGATAGCTGCAAATTTGTCGATAAATTTTCGATAATACCCCAATAAGCCTAGGAATCTTTTGATCTCCGTCCTAGTCTTTGGGATGGGAAAGTTCTGAATGGCGGCCATTTTTTCAGGATTTGGCTTTACACCCTCAGGGGTTACAACGTGACCCAGATAAGCAATCTCCTTACAGAGGAATTCCATTTTATCTGGTTGTAACTTAAGGTTAGCCTTCCTGAGTCGTTCAAAGACCTCTCGCAACCTGTTTAGGTGATCTGGCAGGCTGGGGCTGAAGATCAAGATATCATCTAGGTATACGACACAGATTTCCCCATGTAATCCTCGTAGCACGTTATTCATAAGTCTCTGAAACGTAGCCGGTGAATTCTTTAAACCCATGGCCATCTTTAGAAATTCGTAGTGGCCATTCTCAGTGGAAAAAGCTGTCTTCGGAACAGACTCTTGATCCAGTTCCACCTGATAGTACCCCGATTTCAGATCCAAAGTGGAAAAGAACCGGCACCTACCAAGTTTGTCCAGTAGCTCTGAGATATTGGGCAGAGGGAATTTGTCATCAACCGTCCTTTCGTTTAGTCGCCTAAAATCGATCACTATTCTATACTTTTGAACACCGGAGGCGTCCAGGCGTTTGGGTACTATCCACAGCGGAGAGTTGTACGGGGATTCGGAATGTTGGATGATCTTTTGGGCCAACATCGAATCAACCTGCTGTTGCACCTCTTGTCGGAGGGCATGGGGGTACCGATACGGCTTTACATACACCGGTTCAAGTCCTGGAGGGGTGTTGATATGATGCTTAGTTTCGTGAGTGACTGACAAAGGGATGTCGTCACCCTGGAACAGATCGCGATACTCGTTGAGGAGCTCGAGAATTTTCGTACGCTCCTCTTGGTTTAGGTCGTCCAGTCTGAATTTTGAAATATCAAAGGTTTCATGAGATTTAAGCGACCTGCCTAAATTTGCCTTGCGATTTCGCGTTTGGTCCTCCACGAACATGCTATCTGCGATTGGCTCGGATTGAAATGCTTTGTTGAGATGGATTCTAATGGGTGTCTCCTTAGGGTTAGTTACTTGCACGTATGCCCTAGAGTTTTGAACAGTGGTCACACATTGCGGGAGTTCCACCCCTTGGAATTTTTGTCCGAAAATGATGACGGTACCATGTTCTAGTCCTTCCACCCTAACCTGAATTTGCCGGATGGTCCTAGCCTCGACCAGATGTGAGTCTGCTCCGGTTAAGCCATCGGCGTCAGCATCCTCGCGATAGAACAGAGGTAGAACTATGTTAGGTGTTTTCAACAGGTTCTCCCCCAAGTCGACATTTGCTCTAATGACCTTGAGATTGTCCAACCCTATTAGCATGTCGTAGAAGTCATGAAAATGGAATAGGCTAAACAGTAGCGTTAAGTTTTTCTCTTGGAATAACTCGGCACAAGGGACATAGGTTTTCTTATGAACTATGGAGATACCATGAGCTGTTCGGACTTTGCACGAATCAAATTCGATTCTTTTGGCAAAATAGGACTCTGCTATGTCGGGGTTTATGAAGCTTCTTGAGGAGCCTGTATCGACTAAGATTTTCAATTTGAATTTTGGCATAATAAGAAAAGGTAGGCTATTATTTATATTGTGCAGATCTATAATAGTAGGTGAAGTGTCGCATGCAGTATAGGGGTCACTAGGTGGATTCACTGACCCTCCTGTCGGCCTAAAAAAGGAGTTGAGGATGACAGTTCCTCGTGTGTAGTTGTATCCGAAATTGCCAAGTCCCCGATATTAGGGAGCTGAGATTCGCCTGTCGGCGTCTCGCACTGCGGGACCGGTGTCAACACATACGCGTAGCCCTCACTATCGTACATAATTTAACAATCAACCTACCTGATGGGACAGGTTGATTATGATTATATTAGGTAGGGACGAGATTTGTTAATAACTGGCAGCAGCCTCTTTTCTGCGCTTAGAGCCAACTAAGTTCAAAGATGAAAAAGACGAAGTTCTTTTCGTCTGTTATGTTGGCAGCCTGGATTTAGCAGCTATCAGCTGATATCGTGCTTGGCCGCCATTTAGTTTGAAGTAAATTCCTGGTGGATGCTTAGGGCAGGGAACAGGGATTTTTTTTGGTTGTCCGATCACGCCGAGGAAATCACACCCCATGTTCAACAATCAGCACAATCCAACCCAAAAAAGACCCGGGTGGGACGTGATTAACAAATCTCGTCCCTACCTAATATAATCATAATCAACCTGTCCCATCAGGTAGGTTGATTGTTAAATTATATTTCGGTAGGTAGAGATTTGTTAATAACTGGCAGCTGTTAGAAGTCTCCATCCACCAGGTCCCTGGGTTCCCTGGGTACGCCGCTGGACGCACCTCACCCCTCGACCCCTGACTCCCTCCAGGGCCCAAAGGAACGTAAAAAAACGAAAAACTGCTCCTGGTAGGGCTCTGTCGGGTCGAGGTGCCCATGAAGATTCCCGCCGGGGGATCGATCCCCTGAACTTCTCTAGGGGGGGTCGATCACCCGAACTTCTCCCGGGGGATCGATCCCCCGAATCTCTCCCGGGGGATCGATCCCCAGAACCTCTCCCACCGTTGAAAGTATGTCGGGAACACCCAGTCCCCTCCCACTATGTGGGATCAACTGTGGAAAATTACATAAGGTCCACTCATGTATAATAAAAGAGCATAATCAGAACAAAACTCACCATGAAAAACTAAAGCCAACTGGCTAGATGAAACACTGAACTGTATAATAAATGATGAAACACTGACTGTATAATAAAAGAGTGTAATCAGAACCAAACTCACCCGGAAAAAATAAAGCCAACTGGCTAGATGAAACACTGAACTGAACATTCAAAACTGATGTTTGACATCGAAAAAAAGAGAACTGTAACACTGAACTACTGAATGATTCGAAATGTCCAATTAAGACAATAAAGCCAACGGGCTAGATGAAATACTGAATAGAACTTTTTTTTTTTTTTTTTTGAAAACGTTGTTCGAAATTAAACTGTAACACTGAACGACTCGATTTTTTTTTTTTTTTTTTTTAAACTCTGAAGCTACTGGACGTCGGCGACCGAAGTCGATGGCGCCGCCTCCCACACCGCCCTGGCAAACGATTCCTGCGAACAGAGCGGTCGATTATAAACTTGGCAAAACATTTTGGAACGGGCTGACCATCCGGCCGCCGTAAAAATGACGTCAATTGGAACCCCCTTCCTAGCCGCCGCGGATACCGCGGCATGCCTAGTTGAATGGGCCGAGAATAAATTAATGTCTACTCCCGCTTGCTTTAATATATCTGTCACCCATCTGGCCAGCGTCGCCGACGACGCGTGTCCTCTACACCCCCTAGTGGTCAGCAGGAGGGGGCCCGTGGGGGACGCAAACGGGGAAGTCAGATGGAGGTATTTCTTAATACAAGACGGGACACATACCCCCGGATCCTCCGGCAAAAAGGGGAGGGTGATGGAGGGGGCTACCGCCCCCGGCCGAGAAGATTTAAGCAATTGTGGGACAAAAATCGTATCCTGTGACGTTGAGAAGCTAATATCCTCCCTTCGAATGGCCCTGATCGTCTGCATCCGCTGGCCAGAGGCCAGCAGGAGCAGCACCACCAATTTTCGGGACACAAATGCAAATGATTGATCCTTCGCCGCCCGGAAAAAATCTAACACTTGGGTGGGGTCCCAAGTTGACTGGTACCGCGCCCCCGACGGTCTCAATCGAAAAACTGACCTCAAAAAACGTCGAATATCCCCATTACGCCCAATATCCTGATCGGTAAGTAGGGCCAATGCCGACCGGTGCGTATTAAACGAATTATAGGTATGTTGTGTGTTGTCTAACACATGTTGAAAGAAGGTAAGTACCCTAATGATCGATACCTGTAAAGGGTTCCAAGAGCGCGCCTGGCAGAAGGCTATCCACAGCCTGTATGACGAGCAATATTGCCGATAGGTTGATGCCGCAATCGAGGAGCATAAAGTGTCCGCCACCGAGGCCGAGAGCCCCCGAGCTAGGAAGGACTGGCGGACAAGATCGCCACCATCAGAGTCAACGTCGACGCCGCTGGGTGGTGCTCCGAGCTGTAAGGAGAAAACAAGGGATTATCATTCGGTGTGAAACGAATCACGACGGACGTCACTAGACTCATAAAAACTGGGAACCAAATTTGGGACGGCCATTCCGGGGCCACCACAATGCCCCTGGCCCGGTCCGTCTGAAGCTTATGCAATACCCGAGGGAGCAGGGCGAAGGGGGGGAAGGCATAAAAAAAATTCACCTCCCCAATCGTGTGTGAACGCGTCCACCCCCGCCGCCTCCGGGTGTGGGAACCATGAGAAAAAACGGGCACACTGGTGCAGGTCGTGGGACGCAAAAAGGTCAATAGATGGTGTACCCAACTGACTAGACATGTCCAGGAACAAGCGGCGCCTAAGCCCCCATTCAGTATGCTGATCGTCCCTCCGGGATTCAAAATCTGCTATTACATTCTCCCCGGAAGGGATGTACGATGCAAACACCCACGATGCAAGTCCCGCACCTGCCAAGCTTGAGCCAGGACACTGTTAACCTATTAACCCCCTGCCCCGGCCAGGCCCCCCTTATATGTATCCTTGGATATTTAATTCGGGTACAACAACCCTTTTGTACGCCTTTATAACCCCCCTCCCCTCGTTTTTTAGCTATTTTTAGGTACTTTAGAGTATCCATACCGTTCCACGATACTATAAGTATGAGCTGCCAGAATCTTATCGCAGTTAGTTTTCGGCGATCGTTGGAAGTGTTAACATGGATAGCTCTAAAGTCTTTAACGTGTCCCAACTTTATGGAAGGAAGGTAAAACCTACCGACGAGAGATTTGGATTGTGGTTCCTGCTGGAAAATTTAAAGGGAAGCAATCTGGTTACGGATATCGGAAATATTAATTATAAGGAAGGCGAATCGCTTCTGGGAGATGGACTTAGACCAATCACAGAGCCATTTTGCGACAACATAATGCTTGTAAAGGTATGCAGCTTAGACGACTGCGAAGGAAATTCCAAACTTATTAAAAAGGAGATATGTGGATCTTTTAATAGCTACATCCGCGGAAAGTTGGCGTCTTGGTATCTGCAAAACATGGGGTTAAAGCTAAACTGCCTTTCCTCTTACTAAGTAACACCCCACTAGCTGGTGGAACGAGAGAAGTCGTAGAAGAAGATTTGGAACATATTAAAAGGAAGTACAAAGATCCAGTCTGCATCCCGTACAAAGTAGAGTTGGCGGATGTAAAACTCGATAGACTGCTGGAAGAATTACCGGATTTATTGGAGCAGCTCCGGAAGGAGAATTACTACCTAATGGACTTGGACATAACGCAGGATTTTGCGGGGATTTTTAACAAAGAGGAAATGACTACATATTTAACCAACAACTTTAACTTTTACGTCCAGGGAGAGTAGGTACAAGGAAAACTCCAATGTTATTGTAAACAACGATAAGACAGTCGGAATAGATTGTCTTACCTGGCTTACATCTAACGCTCGGGTTAAAATATAC
This sequence comes from Leptopterna dolabrata, assembly GCA_954871275.1. Lineage (NCBI taxonomy): Eukaryota > Metazoa > Arthropoda > Insecta > Hemiptera > Miridae > Leptopterna > Leptopterna dolabrata. The sequence goes on along the minus strand of OX940977.1, from coordinate 61,341,865 downwards.
AACAAGTTTATTTGCCAAGTTACCAGCCGAGGAGTTAACAAGAATATTGGAAACCATATTATAGATTTCCTTAATTGTCCAGATGCGAGACTAAAGGAGACATTTTCTTCGGCATTAGCTAAGATGCATGGTATTACGAGATTAGAAGCTACGATTTATAACTATGCTATTGGACATCCCCGTGGAGAAGGCTACAGTCCTCTACAAGGTTGTATAACTCTGCTAGAAGAGAGTAAATTATACTTCCGCGATGCTCCGATATACTCTGCTTCGATTCCATAAATGTGGGCAAAATTGACAGAGAGTCTACAGAACAGCTGTTGTTTTGTGTTTAAAGACATCCTCCAATATGTTTATTGGGGTAACAGCAATACAAGAAAATTGACCGGATTACAAATAAATCTCCCAAAAGAACCCGAAGCCAGGAAGAAGGTTGTACATTACATCCTCTCTGCGTGTAGTTTTAATTGCCTACCTGTTAACTTTATAGAGGTTTCGGAAGAAAACGGGAGCAGAGACAATGTCCGAATCATACAAAAGTGCTACATTAAAGCCGGAGAGACCTACTTCTCTAGGTGCAGTACTCCATTTTCGACAATACCGGCGGATATCGATATAAAGGATGCTGGTTTAGTCGCCACGGATAATTTGATTCCACTCGTTTTAAGGAAAAGAACTAATAAAACAAACAAACTATCTCCCTACAACATTAAAGAAATCGAACCTCTGTCGAGAGCCTACATTACATCGACAAGGAAACGGAAACAGGAGATGGAGGACCTCGATACGAAGAGGCGAAAGCAGAATTTTATCGAGAAGACAACTGCACTAAGGGAGGAATTTAAAAGTCTTCTGGAGAAAGAAGAGAAGATAGCACAACTGAGGGAAGGATTAGAAAACCATTTCTGTTGCCGTTGGGAGAACCTAGATCCAGTAGGTGTCTACAAGGTGTCGGCGTTTACTGTTAATAATAAGAACAAATTTACCTATGTTGGTGTATTAGCGGAGAAGGATGGAGTAAAAAAGGTCTACTTCTTAAAAGGTTCCTACAAAAAGAGGTTTTTAAGTGTATACGAGAACAGGGAAGCCCTTATTGCAGATGGATATATTTTAGTGCCTTATAAAAACGGTATGGAGATAATATGCTCGCCTACCAAAGAAATTTTTGTAACTTTTACTACAAATGGTGTTACGAATTACCAAAACCACACATTCGCTAAGATAGAAAATTTAAAGTTTTACACAGAGGTATGGAAGAACATCCCTTTTACCCAAGCGGATATGACCCAAATTAAAAATATTACCATGCAGAAAATAAAAGATCGTATTAAATTTAGAGATTGCCACCGGCTAGAAGAAATTTCCGAAGGAGCGGAAATGGTAATTGCAGCCATTAAAGAGGTAAAACACAGGGACAGACTTCGTTACGTATTAAAGTTCGAAAATTCGGAGATTGTCTATTGTTCGAACTACTGGTTGGAAAGAGAATTAGGAGAGATGGACATTAGCTATAGGATCAAGATAAAAACAGATACATTAAAACATACGCCTAACAGAAACAAGGAAAGAGTTGTATTTTGTGTGTAATAATATATTAATGTAGAAAATTATTTTTAATAAAATCTATTTGTATAAACAATCGTGTAATTATTTCTTAATCCCAACCCTAATCAAGTGCTAGGAAACATGGTTAACTACAAAACAATTAAGAGAGAGACTATTTTGGTGACTCGGGAGCCTCCTAGCTCCTATCGTGGAAACTAGCTTCGTGGAAAGCATAGCAGTGTGATTTCTTACCTATATGAACGTATGATGACGTGAGTCGAGTAAACGGCCGACATTGATGAAGCCCCCATACTCAAAATTAGGTCCCCGCAAAAAAAATAAATCCTTATCACGACTCAAGGACAGCTTATTTATTTTTTTCCGTGTACAGAGATATACTACTTACAAGGTATGGGCCATGGTTGATCAATGACTTCTTCAAAATGTACAGACTTGTGGGGCATTCGATTTTTCCGTGAATTGTTCTTTAGATTTATGGTCAACAACTTTATCGGAGAGTTCTGTCGTTTCATTAAATTTCGATTTATTTAATTTGAATTACTGTTGCAAATATCTAAGTTTTAAATCTCTGTTTCTTCCCTTAGAATCTACTTTAGTAATTTCGTATTTGTCTGCCAAAACATTTACTGCAATACCATTGGTCAATATATCGCGCCCCAAAAGGATTTGATTTTTAATTATACCGTCTGGGACTATATGAAAAATTACTGGAATTTCTATATTATCAACGGTGATCACCACAGAAATTTGGTCATCTATAGGGAGCAGCTGAGTTGCAAAACTAGTCAAGTCCACCTAGGCACTTTTCGAGAAAAACGGCAACGGAGACAGATTTTTTGTAAAAATCTGACATTTAATTGTTCCGGTTCAAAGATTAGGACTCACTGAATGGAAAGTGTGATGATCCAGCGGGAGCTATAGCTAGGAATAAGTACACGAGACTCAGTAGTCGGTTTGTGACTTGATTGACTGTTTATTCATAATTACTCCAGCTTTTATACCCCTTCTTACAGACCCGGAGGGTGGTAGGGGAACCCCGCTCCCGGAAGCCGCCAAGACGCGGCTTATACCTCAAGTGACGCTAGTTACATTGTTAATAGGGAGCAGCCGATCACCACACTGCTCCCCCCAGAATTGAAGTTAAATACTGCAATTATATAGTCATTTTCGACGGTGAATCATGTTGAGGCGTCGGTGGAGGTAGAAGAGGCTGCGTGTTGTCTTGGTTTTTTGCTGTTGCGGTGTCATCCTGCATTAGCGGCGGCTGCGGTGCGGGATTCTTGAGCGTGCTCGGAACTGGGAGTGTGCTCGGATGTGGTTCCGCTGATAATGTCGGGGGCCTCGTCTGGGAGACCTCTGGAAGGGGCGGCTGGCGGGAGTGACTCTGCTGGGCGGCGATGCAGGAGGTGCTGGAGCAGGTGAAATGGGCCGCACTTGCGGCGTAGCTGCAGCGGTTGGAGGCTCCTCTTGCGTCCTCTTGTTTGTTGCCTGGGTCCCAGTGGTAATGGTGTCGGGGGACACCTGTACCCCGATGCTCTGGAGCTGGGGGCGGCGGCAGCCGTGTGTGCAGCAGTCGGAGCACTTCCCGGCGAAAGGCGGGAGCATCAGCGTGATGGTTTGCTTGTGAGTGGCCGTGTAGGTCATTATGGGTATCCCCGCGGCGTCTGGCGGGCCGCTGGCATGAAGTGGGGTGATACCCTGTGGTGGCTTCATCATCTGATTCATCGGGTTGATGAATGGCCGAGGTGGTATAGGGGCGGCGCTGGCCTGTGTGATTGCCATAGCTTCTCGTACCGTCGTGGTCGGGGGACACCTCCCCGGGAGTACTGCCTTCGTCTTTCTTGTTTTCGTGGGCGAGGCGTGATGGCCCGGAGGCGAAGGCGTCAATGCGAGATGGGTTTCGGAGGTGTGTTCGGTGCCATTGTGAGAGTGAATGACCTTCGCGGGTCGCGGTCCGCGTTTTATACCCGCGGAATCCGCGGATGAATTCGGTTGGCCAATAGGGAGCGAGATTTCTTGACCAATCGGAGTTGAGGGAGGTGGTTGTGTGAACAGGTCCCCTGGGAGTCGTGGAGTCGCCGAAAAAAGTCGCTGTGAGGGCGAGTAGCCGTCGGGGCCGGGCCTGTTGCGGAGGCCGAGAAGGAGGCCATTGAGGTCTGATGCCCAGGTTCTTGACGAGGAGGTAGCGATGATAGCGTCTTTTAAGACACGGTGTAGGCGTTCCAGGAGGCTGTGTTTGGCTAGAGTATCGAGTAATAATTTTACGTGCGTAAAATGTTCTTCGATATCTTTGGAGGCTACTAGAAGGTCGTCTTTTTCGCTGATTTTGCAGCGGAAGAAGGCACGGGCGAGGTCGAACGTACTATGTGTGGTCGTCCTGAACAGTACCGTTGTGAAGTCGCGGAGGTGTGGCACCGTGTATCGCTCGGGGGCAGTGAGCCTGTTGAGGGCGCGGTAGTCTCCGATGGGGCGAATGTCTCTGTCTGGCTTCGGTACCTCGTGTAGAGGGCTTGACCAAGGGGCCTCCGATGGTTCCATGATGCCGGCGTTTCGGAGTTCTGCGAAGTGGGCTTTCGTCTTCGTATAGTTTCGCGTGACATGGCGGGCCCTTCGTTATTATATGGTGTTCGATCGGTGCTTCGCAGGGAGCTTTTGAAGGAGCGTGTGCGTCTAGTAGTGCCTGGAAGCGGGGTGCATTATCTGAGGTTGAACAGATGAAATTTCCCGGGTGTACGAGGTTAATTGTGCCGGTGGCTGCGTTGATGAGGCGGGCGTTCGGGAGGTCAACTGGTAGGCCATGGTAGCTTAGGAAGTCGGAGCCGAGGATCAGTGTTGAGACGTCTGCTAAGGTGAATGTCCTTTCATAGGGCGGTAGGTCGGGTAGGTGTACCGAGGCGCAGTGGTTGTCGTATGTGTTGATCTCTGAGTCGATAGCCGTTCGTAGGGTGCCGGGTTGTGTTACTTTCCGATGAAGTGCGTCGGCGTTTCCCGTCGGTTGGTTTCGCCAGGTGCAGGGTTTGACACATTTTTTTGCTCGGGAGCCCCATCTTCTATGGTAGAAACAGAACTTCTTGTTCGGTCGTTAGGGGATGATTGTCGCTGTGTAGAAGGCCGCTTTTGTTGTCGGTGCTGGATCACTTGAACTTCCTCGTCGACGGTAGCCACACGAGGAGGTGTTACGAAGGGTATAAGGCGGTCGGCGGCCGCCGCGAGCTTCGTGATATCGGGTTCTACGCTGGCTGCGATGTGAAGGCGAAGGCTCTCTGGTAGAGCTCGCAAGAAGAGTTGTCGGAGGAGCAAGGCCGGAGTACCCGCAGGAAGTGCACGTTGAAGGCGTCGGGCGAGGGCCGAAGGCAGCTCGTCTGTTACCGAAGGGTGCAGCAAATTTGTGAGCTGGGAGCCATCTGAGGGTGCATGAGCTGCGATAAGCCGGTCTTTCAACGTCTGGTAGCTTGCGGTGTGCGAGGCGACTATGTCGATGCAGAGGTCCGCTTGATGAGGCTCGAGCGCGAGGAAGGCACGGGTGAAGCGGGCTTCTGAATTCTTGAGGCCCTCCTGGGCGAAAATTAGTTCGAGCTGTGCGAACCAGTCGTGCGGGAAAGCCGGGTCAAAAGGCCGCAGTTTGAGAGGTGCTGGTGCCGGTTCCGATGTCTTAGTAGCTCTGGTCTCCATTTTTCTTCTTATCTGTTCCTGAAGGTGTGAATCCGAGGAATGAATACTCCGTTGATGGTCGCTCTCGTTAAGTAGGCAGCAGGGAGAGCGAGGTGCTCTCTAATTGGTTCGCTGGAGGCGATAGCTGATTGGTCGCTTGAGAGAGGACGCTGATTGGTCGTGACGAGTGGTGGGGGGTTCGCTGTCGATCGCAAGAGGACGATGGTTCATAAAGAATCGTTGTTTGTCCGAAGATGGCCGGGGCAAGGGTACGTTGCTCTGCCGGCGTTGCGGTCGCGAAAGTCCGTGGTGGCTGAAACTGAAAGGCTGAAACAGACAGTGGTCCTGAAAAGAACCTTTGTAAGTCCGTGGTAGGCCAAGGCGAATGTGCGTGTTAAGCCGCCGCTGGAAGCGAGAAGGCGGGGCGCTATTCGCAGAAGGCGGGAAGCCAGCGAAGGTGCGTGTTGAGCCTTCGCTGGAGGCGAGAAGGCGAGACGTTGTTCGCAGAAGGCAGGAAGCCGGCAAAGGTGCGCGTTGAGCCGTCGCTAGAGGCGAGAAGGCGGGACGCTGTTCGCAGAAGGCCGGAAGCCGGTGAAGGTTGCGTGTTCGTCGTCGGGGTGACCAGTGTGATTATCCAGCGGGAGCTATAGCTAGGAATAAGTACACGAGACTCTCAGTAGTCGGTTAGTGACTTGATTGACTGTTTATTCATAATTACACCAGCTTTTATACCCCTTCTTACAGACCCGGAGGGGGGTAGGGGAACCCCGCTCCGGGAAGCCGCCAAGACGCGGCTTATACCTCAAGTGACGCTAGTTACATTGTTAATAGGGAGCAGCCGATCACCACAGAAAGTAATCAAAAACTGACCTGAAATTTCTTAGATGGACGTAAATTTCGATAAAAACGTTCGGACATAGCTAGTTTTGCTACAAAAGTCTGGACCTAGCGAGTTTTGCAGCTGAACTGGAAGGACCTAACCAGTTCTGCAACTAATCTAATGACGTGACTCGAACGAAATACGAGTAGCTTTTTTTTGGAAATAAATTTAAACTCTTCTCCTTTATAAAAAATTGTATTAGCGAAATGACAAAAAAATTTTACTCTTCATTCAAACTCGAAGATCTTCGTGTTCTTCTTCTAGGTCAACCTCGTCTTCTGGTGTGCCGACTTGAGGTTGATCCTCGTCTCCTTGGTCCAGAACTTTTCGAAAATACTCTAGACATTCTAGTTCCCTCCAGGTGTCCCCAAAGTGGAGTTTGAGCAGTTTGTCCACGTCGGCCAGTTTTTCTTTTTTTACAAGAGCTGAGCCGTAAGGTACTTCTTCGGGCACGATGGTGTGAGTACTGCAGTTTTTTTAAAAGAATGGTTTGAATGCTCCCACGTCATTCCTGTAAAACGGTTCTCCTCGAAGCTGGATGCCTTTTGCTGTCTTCTGTAGCAGGAGTCTTTTACACTGGGCAAATTTGAAGTGGAGGTTCTGGGTCGGCTTCAAATTCTCGTAGGCGCAACTCCTCCAGTCCAGGACTTTTACCTCAATGCCCAAATTCTGTACGGTGCCATGGTCAGCAAATATCACTTTGTACTCATCGGGAATATAAATGGTCGATTTCTTGCGAAGTTCCCGTTCAATTCTTCCAAAGATGCGATCAGATGGCAAGAATGAATGACCCACAACTGGGTAAAAAATCGTGATGAAGTTTATTGATCTTGGAGAGGCGAGCCATTTGCTTAGCATGCGCAACAAGATGACGTTCTTATTCTGCCCACCACAACCATCGGCAAACAGTTCGAGTCGCTCGTACCCTGAAAGATCAGCATTGCACAGGTGGTGGAAAACAATGGAAGAAATTGCGTTGGCATTTTTGGGGTATTCGTTTTCTGACCAAGTGTAGACGAAGACACTTTCTTTCGATTGCTGGGATCTTGAATGTCCCTCTACTAGCGTCATGTTATATTGGTAGAGTTGCCTGCTATAATAGGCTGCTTGGTCAGGCACTTTGGGCAAGACCAGATTCTTTTGGCAATCGAAAGAAATTTTGAAGACCCTGTCGCCAGGGTCGCGAAGACTGTCGTAAAAGCTGTTTGCTCGTAATTTGTGAACTCTCAATTTTGTCAACAGGTCCACCTTTTGAGAAGGATTCGAGGTCACATTAATTTGATTCTTGAGCCTCATACACTCAGAACAAGCATCAGTTGCAGGAGATTTGAAGCTGAGATTGAAATCACTGTTGAAAATGAACCAGAAGTAGTTGTACCTCACCTGCAAGTTTGATTCGACACTTTCATTGTAAGCCTGGTGAAGCTTACGAACATTCAAGTGGCTGCTTAGATACTGCCTCTCACTTCGCTCACGAGTATAATGAGATTCAACCACTTTCAAATTTTTGATGAAATCTTGAACAGATCTCTTCTTTTCAACGAATCTCCATGATTTCTTGTCGCCGCCCCTCAACTCTCTGGGAGACTGCCCGGTCATCATTCTTTTTTTGCAGAGGTTTGGAACTCGGGATTTACTCAAATTCAAAACGTCATTGAAAAATTTGGCACATACCTCTCGATCTCCACTGAGTCGTGTTTTGATGAAATATTTAATCACCACCTTTCTGTTCCTGGTGCTTCCAGCCTTCCTTTTTCTCGAACAAGCAGGCAGATTTTCTCGGCAGTACATCATCAGAAACTTGTCCTGGTCAACTTTCCCTTTATTATCAAAGAATGCGGCGTGGAATCTCTTTATATCTTGCATGGAAATCGAACTGCATCGACGGTTTCTCTTTTTGGTGTGAGTACACGACGGTTTACCTGGGGGTTTCTTGGGAGCATACCTGTACATACAACAAAAAATCTAACTTAGATTATGCCAGCCACATTGTTTCAACATGGTCGCAGAGCTTTTTCGTCCTCCTTGTTCATGATAACAATGTCGATGGATGCTTACCTCTGGGCTGCGGCTTTGTTTCTTTTCCACTCTTCAGGCTTCGACTTTTTTGTCCTTCCTCTTCCTTCCCTCAATTTCGGAGGATCAGCTACGTCCATTTTCGGGAATACAAAAAGTACAGAGCACGGCACAGCACACAGGGAATCGAACCAAGCACAGTCACACGATAAAATCATATGTTTGTATAGGAGACTCTTTGGACGTTGATCTTCCTAGACAGATAGTCAGCAATACAACCAGCCTTACCAACATTTCAACAATCGAGAAAAACTCGAAGGTCTAAGACTTCGAAAAAGATGAAACTTACTTTTGGATACCTACACAGTGGGAGAGTTCGTGGAGGTAGAACCAGCTTTGAAACAAAACTGGTGGACTTGACCACTCTTGATACAAAAATTTGGCGTTAGCCAGTTTTGATTCAGAACACACCCTGGACTAAACCAGTTTTGGAAAAAAACGCATATTTCTACCACCATTTTAGGAGGGATCTAACCACTTTTGACGAAAAATAACAACGCCATTCGATTCCTCACACCGAAATCCTGCAGGAACCGCTGTCATCTCAGATTTGATAAAAAATGGACTTAACCAGTTTTGCAACTCAGCTCCTCTTTTGTTGTTCCCAATTCCGGAAAGAAATATTGGGCTTTTAAACCGTTGACCTGTAAAGTGTGGTAATAAATTATTAGATAGCAAGGAAACTTCACTTCCGGAATCGAACATGTAGGTAAATGACTCACCTTAATGTTCTAATGACCCTTTTGGATTCGCAGCACATTCAGCCACCTTTTTCTCAATTCTCTGAGGTTGCTTCGAAGAAGGATTGAATCCGGGACGATGAGTTGGACTTCTGGGATTAGCCCAGCATCTGGACCAAGTGTGATTCGTTTTGTTACATTTCGGACAAAACTTCCTGTCGATCCGTTCTTGTTCACTCGATGAGCCAGGGTTTGTTCGGGATTTGGTTGAGTAGTCAGGTTTGAACCTTTTGTTGTCAGGGCCTTGAGGTTGGGTGTCATTATTCCTTTTCTGACCTGCTGGACGTGAAAACTGTCCAGGGCGTTGAATACGAGGTGGAGGGGCCCTATTTTTACAAGCTTTTACCGCCTGTAATTCTTGAAGGAGTTCAACCTCACTAACTGTCCTTTTTTTGTACGACCATTCCCGTACGTTGGGATCGTATCTGGCGGCAAGGGCTGTAGCTATCATTACCGCGATCTGTTCATTATTTAAATTTCGGATCGCACTCCGAATTTTCGGTAGTTGTTCGGTTACCATAGCATGAACGTCTCCGTCCTTCACATAGGACGTCAGCACCTGGTGTATTGTCACAGAACCGAGTAGCAAACATTATTTTAAATTTTTCCCACGTCAGATCGGGACCCATTATTCCAGTGAACCAACTGGAGGCGGGTTCTTTTAGGCAGCTTGTGAGTCTCATTGAGAGCTCTGGGACTGATGGGTTGATTGTCTGTACGGCCATATCAGCTGCTAGGAGCCAACCCTTAGCATCTTGTAGACCAGGGGTGAAATCTGGTATATACAATTTTTCTTGAGGCGGAATGAAGATCTATTGGGGTGTTTGTATTCGTCGAATCAAGTCAGAAACATTTTGAAGTAGGGTGCCCATCGTGACGTTTTCTGGGATTGGAGGGGGGGCTTGTTGTACCTCCGGACCCTGTTCTACGTCTTCGACGATGGATTCGTCTTCGAGAATGTTTGCGGCTTCCTCGTCCGCCCGTTCCATTGTCACTTCCTTAGATGTGCAGAAACCTATGGTGAAGACGAGAATAACAAAATAGAACTAAAAGAGTCACTGTCTCGATAACACTAAGAGGAATACGCTGATTTGAGTCACTGTTTCAACACAAATCAAACTTATGAGTCACTATCTCGTAACTTACAAATAAAAGCACTGTACGGGCTCAAACGATTCACAATCCCACTTCTGAAGTAGGTAAATTACAACAGAAGGGAGAGGGTTGAATTAATGAGTCGTTGGCTGTGGTAAAAAAGAAAGAATATAGTTTATTGTTTAGATTAACACTCGAACATTTTGAACTCGACCGAGGTCCTCTAGCCCTTAGCCCTCCGAGCTTCAGAAAGGAAAAATAGGGGGTTTTCTAATACGGCATTTCGTTGGTCGGAGAGCACTTAATGGCCATTTCATCCGCCAATCCCAGTCCTCCTTGCATACTACGGTTAGGTACCTAGAGGAAAGGGATGAAAGAGGAATTGTGTGAGGGACTCGCCAGCAAAGTCAACGAGCGCCAGTATAAATAAAATACACTGCCAAGGTGATGGCACAGGAGCTTCCTCGTCACAATCAGAGTGACCCATTATAAAATAGAACAGACTCGGAAGCAAAATAACATAACATTACATTACATAACATTACATTACATTACATTACATTACATTACATAGCGTGAAATATACATATTACATAACATTACATTACATTACATAACATTGCATAACATTACATGAAATATACATATTTCATAACATGACGTCCATAATACATTACGTCCATTATACATAATTGCGAAAGTTATGCGTGTTTGAAGAATTTCACGTTAGCGCATGCGCAGGGCGAACCGCTGGCTCTATCATGTTGAAATTTATATGGGACCTCAATGGGCCCTACCCGCTTAATCCCTGAGAATTACATTGAAATTGGGTGAAATCTTTGGTTACTACGGCTGTAACAAGGAAATTGAATCTATTTCACGCCAGCGCATGCGCAGAGCGCACCGAGGGTCCGATCATGCTGAAATTCATACTGGAACTCACTAGGCCTTGTCCAAACAACCCTTGAAAATTTGAGCGAAATTGAATCAAAATTGTGAAAGTTATGCGTGTTTGTTGAATTTAACGTTAGCGCATGCGCAGGGCGTACCGCTGGATCAATCATGTTGAAATTTGTATGGGACCTCAAGGGGCCTTATCCGCACCATCCCTCAAAATTTGAGCTGAATCAATTCAAAATCGTGGAAGTTATGGCTGTAACAAGGAAATGCGGACAGACTCACAGATTCACAGATTCACAGACTCACAGACCCACAGACCGACAGACACGGAACCAAATTTGTTCAGTAGGCTTTGAAACGCAAAAGGCAAGTGGAAATTTTGATTTCTGAAGACAAAAATTTTTTGGCTCACGAAAGTGAACACAAGGCTTGCTTCCGCTGCTTCGCAGTCTCGGAAGCAATAGTTAAGTCGGCGATTCCCTATATATATATATATCCCGTAGATTGGATATATATATACATATATATATATATATATATATATATATATATATATATATATATATATATATATATATATATATATATATATAAGTAGTAAGTGGGTACGTTGGGGACACATTCTTGTTTTTTCACTTGAATCTCTGATGTTTTTTATTTTCACTTGAATCTCTGATGTTTTTTATTTTCACTTGAATCTCTGATGTTTTTTATTTTCACTTGAATCTCTGATGTTTTTTATTTTCACTTGAATCTCTGATGTTTTTTATTTTCACTTGAATCTCTGATGTTTTTTATTTTCACTTGAATCTCTGATGTTTTTTATTTCCACTTGAATCTCTGATGTTTTTTATTTTCACTTGAATCTCTGATGTTTTTTATTTTCACTTGAATCTCTGATGTTTTTTATTTCCACTTGAATCTCTGATAAAACTTTTTTACCACAAAACATCAGAACCAGTGACTTTTTCTTTTGGGGGGGTTAGTTAAAAGAATAACTTTTATAATAAAAATGAGTAAAAGCGCATTATTACAAAAACTTAATTTTGAACAAACATACAATAAACTCTCGGATTTGGTTGAGGGAAAGTCTTACCAGATTCTCGGTGGAGAATTTAAGAAAACAAAAAACGGTGGAGCTATTCTCCTCAACTTGGAGAACGATTTTAATGTTTATTTACCATCTCGATACAACGATATGTTAACTAAAAACGATTTAACTAAAATGGTTAAGGACCAAGTTAAAATCGTTTATAATGGTATGAAAAAATATAACGGAAAAGATATGCATGCTTTAAAATTCGTAGAATGACATGCATAACATCAAGTTTGTTTAATTATTAATTTTAATAAAAAAAATGTTTTATTGGAATTTTTCCACTAAAACAATAATATTATACTAAGTTGTTAAAATATTTTAATTTAAGGCGTTCATTTTTTTTTTCAAGTGAAAAAACAAGAATGTGTCCCCAACGTACCCACTTACTACTGATTTTTATATAAAGAGCTTCTTAAATGTTTACGTTTAATACCCCCAAGGTAAAGTATCAATAATATCGGTTTCCAGCTTTTATTTCGTATGAGATTCTGCGGTCGGTTTTCCGACCGCGGAGCTCTTTAAACAGAATTTTTGTACGGTCTCGACTATTCCAGTGTTTATTATTGTTTATTGTTATTTCCTTTTCCAAAACTTAGACTTACAATAATTATACATTGTGTTTTTTATAGGGGTTCCCTATAAAAGCTGACTTGAAACTTATTTTTACACATTTTTTATCTTGAATACTTTTAAACTCTGCTCTGAAGCTCCGATAATTCTGTGATTGATTCCAGTTTCATTTATAATGTAGATGAAAACTAGAGCTATTAAAAATATTATAATTACGAATATCTTATCGATACACAATGAAAGGTTCAAACAGAACATATTTATTATAAAAAATTTCGTAAGTTGTAATTCCTCGGGATAAAAACTGATATTGATATAAAGAGCTTCTTAAATGTTTACGTTTAATATCCCCAAGGTAAAGTATCAATAATATCGGTTTCTTTGTTTTCAATTATATTTCGTTTATCATACAGAAATCTAAACTCTTTTTCCACTTCTTTGTTTACTAATGTTTTATCTTTTACATTTCGCGTAATCATGTTAAATTTAAGCTTAACGTTGTTTATTTCTTTCGTTAAAACTTTGTTCATAGTTTCTCTATTTAATGATTTGCCGTTTTGGTAATTTAAAGTAAATCCTTTAATTTTAATAGTTTCTTTCCCTTGATTGGTTATATAAGAGTAACTCTTTGGACCAGTACTAAGCCATTCTACGATGTGATTATTTTTTCCCAATTCATCAGTCCACTCACCTAACATACAACCTGTTTTTACAAGAGTTTTTCCATCATCAATGTAAACAATACTATCAGTATCATAATACGCGACATTATCTCCCAATTTATCAAGCATATCATATAGTCTCAATCTTGCATTTGATGTAGTAAAAGCCGCAACGAAAACATTTGTTGAAAAACTATCTTCGATGTATTGATTCAAAAATTTATAAGATATTTGTACGATGTTGTCATTCAGAAAATGGCATGAGCCAATTTCTAGTCTGTCATCTAAAAGTATATCGTACCATCTTTTTACATCTATAATGTATTCAGATTGTGACATGTTCAATCTTTGTCCAAACTTCCCCCACAAAGAATTCAAACAAATCTTTGCTACTGCTCTTCGTCCAGGATTTGGTTGAATTCTTTCTTTTTCTAAATCTATATCGAGACTTTCTTTAATGCTTTTTATATATTCTTCAATAGTTTCAAAGTCGCTTTCCCACGGGCTAGTCTCTAGTTTTATTTTCATAAATTTTTTTACATATTCTTTGAACAATTCATTACTTTTTTCTTTGAAATGCCATACTTCGTAAATTTCTTGAATCTTATAACCTTTTTCAATAGCTTTATTTACTTCATCTGTAGTCCAAGTATCAACCAGAGCTCTTTCATTTTCATCGTGTGAACAAGTATTACATTTATCTTCAAAACATTTTTCGCATAAAATAAATAGAAGTTTATCTCTTTTGATCGGGAGAACTGGGTGATATAATTTTTTAGGAGGTAATATTTTACATTTGATTAAACCGTACCAATTTTCATCATATTTCTCAGGTTTATGAATTTTTGTTGGATGACCTAAGGGATAATAATCGAAATATTGAACTGTTGGATACAAACTACAAACATCGATATATCTTAATTTTTTATTTACGACTTTCAATTTACTAGCATTGGTTCTACCGCCATAGAACGCATCTCTAGGATTTAATGGTTCAATAACCCTTATATTTTTATTTAATGATGATTTATAAGCTTCCGATTTTAACCAAATACATTCCCACTTTTCTATCAATTTAAAACCGGCATTTTTTATTTGATTACTCCTTTGATTAGTTTTTTCTAACAAATCGCCCATAGTTTCATTGTTTACATTATTAATAGTATCTTCGTGGAAACATTTTTGACATCCATGCCAAAAACAACCATGATACTGGTACACGGTATTTGTTATTTTATCGTAGCCATCAACCTTTGCTCCACAAATTGTAACTTCTCCACCGTTTAAAGCATGTTGTACATTTTTAAAATTACTAAGCCAAGCTATTGAACCTTTACTAAATGTTTCTTTTCTAATTTCTTTATTCACAGCGATAGTATTTTCTTTGAGATGCATTGACCGAAAAATGGCCATGCAAACACTCGCTATAGTTAAATATTGGAAAGGATCGATATTAGCTATGTCTAAAAATTGCTTCCTAAATTCAATACAACCCCTTCGCAAAATATCGACATCTGATTCACAATATTCTAATATTTCTTTCTGAAAGTCGAATATATAATTTTCCTTTACTTTTTCAGCGTGCCATTTCAAAAATGCTTTTCTTACTTCGGGTTTCATTGAATCAGGCCCATAAAATTTAGTATCAGGAATTGGCCCAACGTAATTTTGATTATCTCGAGTATTGAAATAATGGGGAAAATATCCTTTTTTGAGTTCTGTTAATCCGAACGTTTTTGGAAAAGCAGATAACGGAGATGCAACGAAGTTAGAGCTATCGATTATTCTTATTATTCCTTTAATTTCTAATAACATTAGTTTAGTTCCATTATAAATAGTGTAAGGTTTCAGAGTATTTTCGACGCAGTATTTCAAAATGAACTGAGAATCATATCCTTTTGCATAATGTGCTATGGCAGTGTATCCTTTGTGTTCTTTAGAAATTAGCCACTTGCAAAATTCTTCGTTAGTTTTGAAATTCATTTTGGTTCCATCGAAATAATTTTGAACAATTACATTCGGCACGTGAACACCGGTTTCCTGCATTGCTTCGTAATCAAATGTTATGTATTTTTCGGTGTAAGTACAACTTTCGAGTTTCTTACTGGATTGCTTATTACAAACGCAAGGCCCAGTACAATACCCACCTTTTGACCGTCTTGCTAACATAAAACATTCATGATTACCTATATCGTCGAATATTTCTTGACAGTTTCGACATTTTCCAGAACCACATCTATGTTCGTCGGTTCTTTTGCAAATTTTCCCGCAGTTTAAACATTTATAGGTTATTTTACAAACTTCTTTATGATTTTTAAAGCAATTATCATTATAACAATAACGGTTACAATCGTTACAGAATATTTTATTTTTATCTTTTTCATCGTGTTGTATTTGTTTACAGAGTGTACAGACATTTTTATTTCTAGTCATTTTGCATTCGTGTTTGTTATTGTTATTATAAGGAGTATCACATTTTTTACAGTAATAAGATGAAGCGTAAAAGGCTGCTACACTATTAATCACGTCAAAATGATTTCCGTCTTTATAAAGATAAATTATAGTATCTTTCTTTTCTCCTTCGTAAATAACGGTATTGAAATTTTCGGCGCAGATAACTTTAACTTGAATGTCTAATAATTCTTCAACAACTTTGATATCTTGCAATGTGAAACCTTCCTCGGTGTATGAACCCATTTTTTCGCAAAGTTCTGTGGCTAATTTTGTTTGAATTTTTCGGCCCTTTCTTAAAACTTTTATATCGTTTTTTGTAAGTTTTCTACCGAAAATTTTATTAGTATGATAAGTTAACGCGGTAATTATGGCTCTTGGACAACACAGATTATCGGAATTTTTTATTTGAGTAATACATTGTTTCGTATGTTTACTTTTGGCTAAGTTCAATATTTTGGCGCCTTTTGCTCCTCTCGGTAAATTAATGATTTTAATGTGAAACGTAGTATTTGTTATGTCAACGTATTCGTTGGAACTAATAATGTTGCTTACGTGTTGGATAAATTCTTTAGCTTGTATACGAGATAAAACATTTGATTTACTACTTAAATCTTTCGATATATCATGGTGAAAATGAGGGTTTTGGGCAACGATCATAATTTTATCCCCGGTTTGGAAATTAGATTTTTCTTTAGCCAAATTTAACATAGCAAATACAGCTTTTTCGACTTGTATGATATTAGATAATTTTATAGTATAATCGATTTCTGTAGTTTTAAATTTTTTAATGAATCGAGATTTAGTTTCTATAATAGTAAAAGGAGATTTTCGTTTTTCTTTGTTTTCATTAATCAAGTCATCGTCGAAATTGAACATTTTTACTGTTTTTACTTTAAATGCATGCCCTTGTGGGTGCATTAGATGTTCGATGATATTGATTTTTTTATTCGGTTTTTTAATTTTAATATGTTTTTCTTTAGCTATTTCGCGTAGTTCTTTAACAGTTAGTTTTTCTAGATCACTTTTCTTAAAGTATACATTTTTAATATCATTTAAAGCTGTAATAAGATTATTTTTCTTCATTGTATAAATACCTTTTAAATTGTAATCTTTCGCTTCATTTCTCAAATCTTTAACTCTGAATCCTTTCTCAATGGTTCTTTGTCGAGGTTTAAGAGTTCGGTCAGGGTCGTTTTTCTCATGGCTCTTAGACTTTAGGTGTCTAGCCCAATTTTTATAGGTGATGTTAACATCGCACTTTTCACAATGTTTTTTAATATTATCCATTTTATTATAGGATATATAATTTTTTTTCGTATCGTTCATTTTTATTAGAAAAGAGATTCCTTTAACTAACCCCTCATTTTTTTTATCCACCCACTTTTTCTTTTTGTCTATTCTTGTATGGATACTACTTATCATAGGATGGATAATGAACCAGTTAGCAACATGAGCTCGTTGTGTTCATTTTATTTATATAAAAGAAATCTTTTATATAAATCATTTTATTCATAATTCTAGAATTCTGTTTTTTGTAGTTCTTGAGCATAGAAAGATCCTTCAATCTCTTCGTCGTTTAAATCTTTGATTTTGTATGTTATTGGATTAGTAGAGAGAATATCAGAAACCACAAAAATTTCTCTGGTCCAATTTGCTTCATATTTATTTACAAAAGTTTTTTTAAATCTTTTGATGCGAACCCTATCACCAACACTGAATTTAACTTTCTGTAAATTTTTTTTGTTTCCAAATAATCGTACTGTAACGTCATTTTGATTTAATTTTGTGACTTCTGATGGTTTCATACCAATAGATCTATGAAAATCTTTATAATTGTATTCATTAATTAAATCCTGTAGAAAATCAACCCATTTTTTATCATTCTCAACTTCAAAAAGAATTTTCATTTTACCATTCAATGTACGATTAAATCTTTCAATAATGGCAGATTTTTCTTCATTCTGTGTATGATACATTTTTATTTGGTGATTTTTCAGAAAATCTTTGAAAAGTTTATTTTCAAACTCCAATCCTTTATCCGTATGAAGCAAATTGGGGGCATTATGATTTTGAGATTTTGCTTTTTCTATTATTTTCTCAAAAGCTTTAACAACATTTTTTCCATCCTTTTTCTTCAAGGGTAAGGCCCATGCAAATTTTGAAAATGTATCGATAACATTAAGCATATAGCCGTATCCATCATTCTCTTTTTCATAATTTTTCATGATTATCAAATCAGCAGCCCACAAATCATCAATACCTTTAGTAAATATTGTCCTTTTTTGAAATTTATTTCTTATTGGCTTGTGTAATTCTTTAGCAAGAGATAATTTTTCATCATCATTCAGATCTTCTACTACAGGTTCTTCAGAATTTTCTTTCTCAGGTGAAGTGATAAATTTACTCTTTTTGGTTTTACATTTTGAGCATTTAGCAGCCACTCTCCATCTCCCGTTGATAGTTTGCACTCTTTCAGCATCAACATTATTAGTTTTCTTCTTACATTTATGGCAATAAATAGGATCAGTTAAATCATTATCCATTTTATTATAGGAAAAAAGGTTTTTTATGAGAAATATCTCATAAAAAAGAAGCTCCTCACTCACTCTTCAATCAAATGCAAATAAACTGTAACATTTTCAAATTGCAGCTCATCTCCATTTTCATTTCTACATGATAGTTTAATCTCTTTAATATCTCTCATTCCTTCTCGTATAGGTCTGTAAAGAATCTTTTTATTTGTTTCCATATAAATAGTATTGGGGAGAATCTGTTTCTCTATCAAAGATACATGTAGTAATTCATGTTCGCTATGAAGATGAGAATGCTCATCATGATTAGCAAAACTATAATCAATAATATTACAATGCCATTCAATTAACGAAATAGGTTTGATTAACTTTGGGTTGTCTTCAGAATAGTAGTCCTTATTAACTTCAAAATAATCCCCAGGTGTTTTACATTGTTTAAAATCAAATAGTTCACAGAAATTTCCAAAACGTAAAATTTCAATTAAAACAGGAGATTTAAGAAAAAATCTATTACGATTTGTAGTGTAGTCTACTTTAAAAACCAAACTTTCAGGTTTTGTTTTTTTTAATGTGTCAATTTGTGATTTATATAATGTTTTATTCTTTTCAAAACCCTCCATGAGTTCAGTTATATAACTTTTTATTTTTAAATATAATTCTCTTCTAAACGTCTCAACAGTAAATGTGCCATCTAACACATACTCGTGATGATACCATACATCTGTAATAAGCAATTTTAATGATATCAATACATCTTTTACTTGAAATGAAAGAGAAGGTGAAGTAAATAATAACTGTACTATTCCAAGTTTATAATTTTTATTGGGATTTAGAACAATTTTTTGAGCAAAAGTTATTTTTAGATCTTGGTGTTTATCAGAAATCTTTATTAGAGTCATGCTTTTATTATAGGAAAAAAAGTTTTTTTATAAGATGTGAATCTTATAAAAAATTAATATACACCCATCCCAAAGAATCTTTTGGTTTTCATAGCAGTTTTTACTGTAGCAGCCCCCAATTTTTCACCGATATTTGTTGAACTTTTCATAATTTTATCAGCTTCTACTTCCAATTTTTTATCAGCAAGATGCCTATCACTAGTTTTCTCATGATCTCTGTAAAAAATGTCATGTTGTTTACAGGCTTTATCAAGACTATTTATACCTTCATCACCTCTATTTAATCTCTTATCCAATTTAGTAAATGGTCCACAATATTGATAACCACCTGGGAGATGCATTTCTGGAATAACAGGCCCAAGTTTATTAAGAATAGTATTGAAAATACCAGAACCATTTTTTATCATATTTTTGGGTAAATTATTAATAATTTTAATCAAGTATTCAGTTCCTTTGGGTTTATCAATATCTTTCTCCAGTTGATCTTTAATGAAATTTATAATTCCCAATTTTTCATTGTGAAAATTATTATTTCCTGCCTGCTCTTGCGCATACAAATAGTATAGTCTTTGTGTAAGTTGATTCAAATTATCTATATATTTAAATTCTACAGGATTTTCAGTATATTTAATCAACCCAGTGCCAATCTTTTTCTTTTTACTATACTCCCAGATAGGTTTTATGATTTCTTTCCATTTTTTACTAACACTTGATTTTGGTTGTTTAGATTCGGGATTATTATTTTGAAACATGCTATCTGTTTGAATGAGGATTTTTGTATAAGCTTTAAAGTCTTCATTAGTGTATTCATCTTTGGATGGAATATCAGAAGCTATGGGTTTTGTTAAGAGCTTCCATAAGCCTTCAGTACCGGAATATTTCATTTTTTCTATTTCAATATCATTTCCATTTACCCGTATCTGTTTATTTCCAATAAAGATATGATTTTTTAAAGGGTATATTCCAAATTGTCTATCAGGATGAAGAATATATAATTCTGCAATTGGTCCAATACCTAAAGGACCTACAGAAGAGTTTGGTAATTTAACACTTTTTTGTAAAATTGTTTCCATTTCATAATCCCTATCTGCATTGTCACTTGAAAAGCTTTGATTTAAAGTATCTTCAGTATCATTATCAATACTTTTAACCTCGTCATCAACATCTTTAAAAGTAACTTTTTTAGGCGAACTGATAGCCAAGGGGTTAATTGTTTTTATTACAGGAATGAGTTCTAATTTTTTACCAAGATCTTCATCAGTCTGTTTCACTGCTTTTTCTACCTTATCTAATTGTGAAGTTATAGGTTCATAAGCCTTTTCTCTTGTTTCCTTATCAGATGCTTGGTTAACCCTTTCTTGTTTTGCTAATTTCTGTAAATTTTTCTTGAGTTTAATCGATTTATTAGCTTCAGCCACAGTCATGGGCTTACGTTTTGGTTTTGTGAAAATTATTTGTTCATCTTCAGAGGGTTGATCAATCTTTTTGATTTCTCTAAGTTTCGCTTCTTTTTCTTTCATCACTTCATTTTGCGCTTCTTTGAATTTCTGTCTAAGCGCTTGTTGTACAGTAATTTTTGTTGTCATGTTTTTATTATAGGAAAAATTTTTTTTTAAATCGGTCAAACGTTAAAACGTTAAAACGTTAAAACGTTCAAACGCTCAAACGCTTAGGAACGCTATTTTTGCGTTTTTAAGCGTTTCCCAAGGCGATGTTTTAAGCGTTTCCCAAGGCGATTTTTAAGCGTTTCCCAAGGCGATTTTTGAAGTTATCCATGTAGCGTTTTTATAGGGAATCCCTATAAAAAACAAACTTAAAATCTATATTTTTTATCTAAAATATTTCACCAAATTTCTTTCGGTAACGTCCGTTACTGCGTTTCTTTGTTAGGTCAATCGTTAGAAAACCAAAGTCCTCATCCCAACTAGAATAGCATAATTCTTTGAATTGATCATAAGTGAAATCACTTCCCACATATTCATCATAAATATCTCGCATGTATCTTGGTCCTTGTCTAAATACACATAAAAAATTAATATTGTTTCTAATGAGTTGTTTATCAACTTTTGACCATGATTGTGTCAAGTAAACACACGAGATTTTCTTATGACGCCCTCTCACGTAATAATCTTTAATAACTTGTTGCTGTTGAACATTAACACAATCATCAAAAACTACCAAACTGTTCGACTGGCAATCATCTAGGGGTATAATCTCGTCACAATTACTGAAAAACTGCGCTATTTCCACACCATCTTTTGCAGAAATTATTTCATAAACTCTTCTCAAAATCTCATATGCATTCTGATCCAGAGATTTTGAAAAAATATATAGATAATGAAAGGGGATTCCCCATGATTTTGTGATGAGATTATAGAGAAGTGTTGTTTTCCCGCAACCGGAAGTTCCTACTATTAATGCTCTTAAAGGTAATGGTAACAGTTCTTTTCTAGCCTCTTTTTTATCAAACGGAATTGGTTCAATCTCGTATTTACTCATCTTTATTATACGAAAAAAAACTTTAAAGGTTAAAGAGGGGAGGCGATTCGCCCCCCCCCTCTTTAAGAGTTTTGAAAATATTCTTTAAATGTTCTCGACTTGTATTCGACTTTACCAAAAAACATCAGAACCAGTGACTTTTTCTTTTGGAGGGGTTAGTTAAAAGAATGTATTCTATAATAAAATGATTACACATCAAATAAATTTGTCAGAAATACAAATGAAAAAAATAAGATCTGCTTATAAAAAACGTGTTCCAGTAAAAGTACGACTGGCTTTTGCAGATATTAGTGGAAATGGAAATCATAAAATCCTGTTAAATGAAACTCAGAAAAAAAAGCTAGATAAATGTATCAAAAACAAAAAAGGGTTGGAATTGGAAATGAATTATGATCAGTTGCAAATAAATCATTCAGGTGGGTTTTTACCCTTACTTTTTGCAGGAATTGGTGCTCTTGGGGCATTATTAGGTGGTGGAGCTGCAGTAGCAAATTCAGTAATAGACTCAAAACATAAATCTGCTGAAGAAGCAGAAATCAAACGACACAATTTGGAAATGGAGAGACTAGCAAAAAATGTAAAAAGTTTAAGTATTGGCTCTGGAATGAATAAGAAAAAAACTATTTCAAAACCTAAAAAGAAACCTAAAAAGAAACCTACCAAATCAAAAAACTAAATAGCTTCCAGCCTCTTACCAATTTTGATATTGAAAGATTATCGAAAAAAATGAAAATTAAAAACTTCAGAGGAGTTTTCATGAAGGATGATTTACCAGAGAAAGTGAACCACACGGAATGTGGAATTATAAATCTAGAAAATTCTGATGAGGCTGGAAGCCACTGGACTGCATTTCATAAAAATAACAATTTAAAATATTATTTTGATTCGTATGGTAATGCACCACCACCAAGAGAACTTGTTCAATATTTAGGTTCAGAAAATTTATTTTATAATGAGGAGCAAATCCAAAACCAATATGATCCGCCTATCTGTGGACATTTATGTTTATTAATTTTGAAAAAGCTATCAGAAGGACACGATTTTGTAAATAGCATGAGAACATTGAAGGAAAATCTTAATTTCTTTTATTAAATTTTATAGTCTTGATATTTTTATAGAATTTCGATTCTATAAAAAAAATTTTTTCTATAATAAAATGATGTACACAAATAATAATGAAACACCTTCAGCCCCTGAAGAATTTACTCCAATAACTCATCCTAGATTATATCCAAAAATAATTTTTCCCGAGTTTAATGAGAACAATTATAGAATCAATCGAATTATCAATCAATACAAATTTTTAGAAGATGAAGTGAAAATGAGAAATGGTTTGAAAAAAAAATATGGAAAAATATCCAGCACTCTTTACGGTACTGAATTTTTATTCGCCCTCTCAGAACTCGGCCTGGTTAATACTTCTATAGCATTACCAATAATAATTCCATTCAGTGCTCCAATTTCTGTAGGATTGACAACCTTATCGATAATATTAAGGACTTCAAGCGGATTTTTCAATAAAAAAATTAATAAACACAAAGAAATTGAGCTTTTGGCAAAAGCTAAATTAGATTCGATTGAAGAAAAGTTCAGAAAAGCAATTAAAGACGGTAAAATATCTGATGATGAGTTCAATGATATTGAACAAGAAATAAAAAATTATATAAATATGAAAAGTACTATTCTAAATGAATATAATAAAAATAAGAAAGAAGTTAAAAGTGTGGATCCTATCAAACTATCACTTTTGAAACATGGGGAAGTTTTCAGAACTGGATTTTAATATTTTCTATTCCACTATCTTGATATTTTTTATAGAATTTCGATTCTATAAAAAAACTTTTTTAAGAGTTTTAAAAGAAATTTTTAAATGTTCTCGACTTGTATTCGACTTTAACGTTAAAGAGGGTGGCCAATTTGGCCACCCCACTTTAAGAGTTTTGAAAACTCTTCTTTAAATGTTCTCGACTTGTATTCGACTTTACCAAAAAACATCAGAACCCAGTGACTTTTTTCTTTTGGGGGGTTAGTTAAAAGAATGTATTCTATAATAAAAATGAATCAAATTAAATCAATCTACTCAAAATACGATTCTGAAATCACAAGGCTTCAATATCGAAACTTTAATCCTGAATCTAATTTAGAATTAAACTCTGAGAATAAACGAACGGTTTTCAAATTGCTACTAGATGATGAGTTTCTTAGCAGCAATATTCAATATTACATTGCTGGAAAATACATTCCTAAAGATGCAACAAAAACATATGGAATCAGTGATACAATAATGATGGTTGACAATTTTGTTGCACACCTTTTTTCCAAAATTGAAGTAAAAAAGCACAATACGGTTATTGATGAAATTGAAGAACCAGGTATTGCTAGTACGGTGATGGGCATAGCTTCTTTCTCAGGACCATCAAACTATAATGGTAAATTAATGAATTCTGGTTTCAATTCTAAAGTGAATGGTGGTGGAAATTTCAACGCGAATGGTAACTTGACTGATTTAGGTCTTGGATTCTTCAGCGATATTGCACCAATTTATAAGGGAGGATTTGAAATTACATTCATTAGAAATTCTGATGATAATGTACTCTTCCGTTACAGTACCTCTCCTGAAGGTGTGGCGGGAAAAGTGGAAATTAAAACTTTCTACCTGCGAGTCCCAATAATTGAATATGAAAGTGAATCCAAAGCTAAATTAATTGCTGAACTTAGTACCGCTCCTTATTTGTTTCACTTTAAAAAATTGCAATGTATTGAACAGAATGTCACTGGGAAAACCTTGAATTTCAATATTACCAATATTTATAGAAATGTACAGAATCCGATCTGGGGATTTGTTGCCTTCCAAACTGCCAGAAAAAATGATCAAAAGAAAAATAATTCCAAATTTGATCATTTGAATGTTAAAAATATTAGTTTTGAAGTAGCAGGAAAAAGTTATCCTGAAGAACATTTGAATTTAGATTGGAGTTCAGGGGATTTTAGTTTAGCTTACACCATGTACACAGATTTCAAAAGAATAGTATGCCAAGACTCATCCCTTCCATATCATGAGCCTCAGTCCTTCAAAGAGAACTATCCAATATTCAGTGTGAATATGACTAGACAACCACAGTCCATATCTGGACAAAAAAGTAATATAATTTTACGAGCAGATTTTGAAAAGAATGTGCCAGAAAACACTTTTGCTTACGTAATTTTGGTTTCAGAAGTCACTCTCAACTATATGCCACTTAAAAATATTATAAAAGAGGAAATCTAAAACTTACCTTGATAAGAAAAGGGGGGAAAAAAAGGATAAACAATATAAATAACAATTTTTTTATTGGGAACATTCTCAATAAAAAATATATCAGACACATTATTTTGCTTCAACTCCAACTGGTAATATTTCCTCAGATATCCTTCAAGAGGCTCACGCGTGAGCCCTCTCAAGGTTACAGGCTGATCTTAATATTACTGTAGTTGAGTCCAGAATATTTCAGCTCAGAATGTTCTCTGGAATGACCTTCTAGGAGCTCACGCGTGAGCCCCCTCAAGGTTAACATTCACTATCACTGTAGTTGAGCCCAAAAATGAAATACTCAACATTTTAAGTTTTTGATGGTCTTTCACAATCACTCCAACTCTTCTCAACTTCTTACTATAACTCAAGGACACATGTAGCTTTTCTTTTAAACAGAGATTCCAATCCTCTCCTGTGATCTTCATATGTTGAAAATACACTTCCAAGTAGTATCCATAAACAGCAGTAGTATAAAAAAGTCTTGATGTTTGCTTCTTTATCAAATCACCAGATTTAATAAGGTAATTCTCTACTTCCATAATGTTATTTTGATTAGGAAGTTTCACCTTTTCCATTTCATGGTCAAATACAACAAATTTTTGTAGGTACTGATGCATTTGATCTGGAGTTCTTGATATATTAGACACTTTTGGGATTTTCAAAAGCTTTTGAAAATCACATTTTCTACTACCTGGTAGACTCACATTGTTTTTCGTGATTAGTTCTCTGACTTCACTTGCACTAACACAATTTTTCACTTTCTGCACGAAACTCAAACATTCCTGGTGATATTGTTCCACTTTTAAAATTTCTTCACAGAAATCATAATCATCACAATAAGCTAACTTTAAATATTCAGGAGGTTGTGCCATGTTGAACAGTTGAGGAGAAACTGATTGTGAATATTGAGATAGGAACTGCGAACTATCTGAAATGGGAATGCAAGGTCAACTAGCTGGCCTCCTTTGAGATAGTGTACGGAATATTAATCTCGCATTATTTATCATTTCCTTTAGTTCACACGCAACAAGCTAGATAGCATGAGGCTCTAGAAATCCTAAGAGTTTTTTAATTTAAAAAGGTGGCGTCGATTCGCCCCCACCTTTAAATATATTGGGTTTTAAATTATTTTCGTACTGTTGAAAACTTTTAGACCCGGTAATTTACCAGGTCTAAAAAAAAAAAAATATTTTCTATAATAAATAAAGAGATATGGTTTTATGCGACGAGGCATTAGATATATGTGATGAACATGGAGGTTTCTGGGAGTTTGTAAAGAAACCTGAATTTCGATTTTATGATAGAAACTGTGACGCACTAGACGAGATTCAACGTGCATTGAGGGAGTATAGATATTCTAAAGGGTTGTTAAAAGAACGTTTATTGGGTGTCGATGGTGAACCACCGCTCCGTACAAAGGAGGAAGTAAAGGTAATGCTTAAAGAAACAAAGATTAAGGTTCCTAAAAATGCTACTGAATATCAACTTAGAAAATTGCTTTATAATGAGAGTAAAGCCAAACTGAAGAAGGATTTTGAGTTTCAGTTTCGATACTGTTGCTAAAAGCTCAGGATGTTTGGAATATGAAGGAGATTTTATTTTCAATGTGTTTTAATGAGGATTCCTCATTAAAACGAACAATTAGATCAAGGTAATTTTATATCGACAATATTACCATCGTCCACAATTATATTTTTAGTAGGGATCATGTTTAAAAAAATCTTTACGTTCAACTCTTGTAGAAATTTCTTATCTCGTTTATTACGAATGACATAATTCTCCAACATATTTTCTTTGATATTTTTCCTTTTATATTTCAAGTCTTTATTGGGAGATACGGGTATTGTTTTCTTAACAGTGTTTACGAATTTTTCAACTCCCTCGGTTTTAAGCAACGATTTAAAACTGAGTATTTTATCGTTGGGAATTTCTCCGTATAACAGTTGTTCTATAAACCTGTACACTTTCATATCTTTATTTCTATCGATATATGCGAAACATTCAATGAATTCGATATGCTTAAGTGAAAATTGTAAAAATGGATGAGACATTTTTATTTTATTGGAGAGATCCTTTTAACTAACCCCTCTCATTTTTTCTAGTGAAAACATCAGAGGGAGCTAAATTTCGAAAATATCGACCCCTAAATAGTCCTAAATTTGCATTTTTATTTACGATTGAAAAATGTTTAGAGTTTCACTAGAGTTTCTGATAAAAAATATTTTTTTAAAAAAGTCACTGTCTAAATAAAGTCACTGGTTCTGATGTTTTGTGTTTAAAAAAATTTTATCAGGGATTTAAGTCGATAAATGAAAAAGTCACTGGTTCTGATGTTTTGTGTTAAAAAAGTTTTATCAGAGAGTCAAGTGAAAATAAAAAGCATCAGAGAGTCAAGTGGAAATAAAAAGCATCAGAGATTCAAGTGAAAATAAAAAACATCAGAGAGTCAAGTGAAAATAAAAAACATCAGAGATTCAAGTGAAAATAAAAAACATCAGAGAGTCAAGTGAAAATAAAAAACATCAGAGATTCAAGTGAAAGTGTCCCCAACGTACCCACTTACTACTTATATATATATATATATATCCAATCTACGGGATATTATATACGAGAGTAGTATCCAAAAGCCAATCCTGGCGCACTGACTTAGATCCTTGATAAAAATTTTTACCACAAAACATCAGAACACATTTTTAAACACAAAACATCAGAACCAGTGACTTTTTCATTAACCGACTTAGATCCCTGATAAAACTTTTTAACACAAAACATCAGAACACATTTTTTAAACACAAAACATCAGAACCAGTGACTTTTTCATTAACCGACTTAGATCCCTGTTAAAACTTTTTAACATAAAATAACAGAACACATTTTTAAATACAGTGACTTTTTCATTAACCGACTTAGATCCCTGATAAAACTTTTTAACACAGTGACTTTTCGGGGGTGACTTTTTTAAAAATATTTTTTATCAGTAACTCTAGTGAACTCTAAAAATTAGGAAAAAATGCAAAATTAGAACCTTTTAGGGGTCAAAGTTTTTGAAATTTAGCTCCCTCTGATGTTTTCACTAATGAGGAGTTAGTAGGATGGGAGACAGGATAGTATCCATACAAGAAAAAGTGGGTGGATAATAAAAAAAGTGAGGGGGGTAGTTAAAAGAATAACTTTTATAATAAAATGTCAGTGATTGAAATATATAAGAATGCCGTTAAAAAATCAAACTACTCATCTTTCAAGGATATTAAAAAAGGAACTTATACCATCTTGGAAAATTTTATAAAAAATTCGGAATATGGTGAAAGCGTTGTCGTTACAATTGATTATGATGATGAAGATATATGTTTGTTTTTACCTAAAAGAATTTCACGTCGACTTCTTAATCACGTTAGAAACAATCCAGAAAGACATCCTGAAAAACTTATTTATAATGGAACAGATAAAAAGTCAAATGCCTTTCTGATTGACTTTGAGTAAATATTATGCTTTTCAAAGACTTAGTATCTATTACGTTTTTATAGGGAATCTCTATAAAAACAAACTTAAAACCTATTTTTTTCTTACTCATATTTAACGGATAACACACTAGTCTTTTTTATTGTTTTCTTTTATTATTTCTTCAAGGTGAGTTTTAAACTTGTCTCTACTTATGTTTATTTTATAGTGGCCCCAAGCCAAAGTATTTATGCCATTTTTCATTATAAATCTTTTATCATCATGAGCGGAAAGAGCTTTCTTATTCTGTTGTTCTGTGGTCACATCGTGTTTTTTCGATTTGAATAATATCTGTTTCTGATAGTTTGGTTCTTTAAAGAATAAGCATCTTTTATAATCCTCTATACTTAAACCCTTATTAACGACATTTTTCTTTACTCCTTTAGATTTTTTCATAACATCATTAGTTTCGAATATTTTAAAAGCGTAGCACTTTGGACGAAGTCCAATAAACTCATTCATAATCTTACCTTCTAACTCATCTTTAAATTTCCCCAACACTTTTTTATTAACATGTGGAACGTTGTAAACATTATTTTTTGGATAGTCGGAAGTATCGAAATGATCCAACATATTTTTCATATCATTATAAAAATCATCCGTTTTTATTTCCATTATTAAACTATCTGTATCTCCGTATAATAAATTTACATCACTTTTATATTGTTTTTTAACCGTGTTGTAATAAAAATCATACATGCAAGTTTTGGAAATGTCTAGAATACTCATTCCGATGAAAATTGGCTGTTTAAGTGTGATATTTACTTTTTTCATGTGTACAGCCGCTAAGTTTTCGGAATAAATAGTTCTACCTTTAAAGTTTGGTTTTGAAATTAGTTTTTCCAATTTCAATCCATCAGAACAAAGCCTAATATCCACATGTTTACGCACATTCATCATTGTCCTCCCAAATACACTATTGTTCATAAGTTTAAAAAAGTCTTTTTCGAAAGGTGTTTCGGCTTTTGCTCTAAGATTTGTATTGTAATCAATATAGATTTTTAACCAAGCACTTTGGTCAAATTCTAAAACCTTATGAATTTTTTCTAATTTCATTCCTAGTTGTAAATACTGTTTTAACGTAATGTAATGGATAACGTATTTTTTCTTGTCATACAACGTGGTTAAAAGTTTTGGTAGTTTTTCATCTTCATAGTTATTTTCAGGGGCTAAAGGAAAATCAGAGTGTAAATCGTGGAGTTCTTGAGGATATTTTAAATCAACTTCTAAAATATAGCCCTTGGGTGAATCATCAGGAATGGATTGTATATCGAAATTATCTAGATCCATTTTCCATTCAAAATTTCCATAAGGTAAAAATTTACTCATCGCCCAACCGTAAAGATTATTTGCATCCAAATACTCAATGAAAACAGATTCTTTTTCTTTGTTGAATTGATCTCCCATATATTTATTATTGGCTTTCGCGTATCGTTTTGAACATAGACAAATTCCACCTCTTATTCCATTTTCTACGAGTAAAATCTTATCATAATCCGTTAACAATTCAATCTTTTGTTTGGTCATTCTCAACATACAATCCCAAGCGAAACCTGGTGTTGTATAGTACCAAGCGGGATCTAATTTATAGTTTTTTAAAGATATATTTCTAAAGTTTTCCATGATATCCGCTAACAAAAGAACATCAATTTTATTGTAAAGTTCTGTAAATTCTCCCAAATTTTTAATTTTGAATGTAGACCAAATTTCTAGAGCATTTTTATAATCATTTTCTTTAACATTTTCTCCAGTGAGTTTACTGTAGAATTTCTCTATAGGTGGAAGGTTAGTTTCTCGATATTTTTCAACAGAGTCCATATACTCATATGGATAAGCTAATTTTCTAGTAATTAGTTCGAGATGTTCTTTTGGGAAATACTTTCTTATTTCCCTAAATTGATTTTTGGTTAAACTTTTAGCTAAAGAATCTAAAGAAGCAGAAAGAAACTTAAAAGAATCTATGAATCTCAATTCTATAGTCTTTATCTTTTTGTGACCATTTTTATCGAGTTCATTACTTTTATAAGCTACCATTTTAGAAAAGGAAATGTACTTCTCTTCACTTTGTGGTAAAAGTTTAATATCGTAATTATCTTTTTCAAATTCTTTAATAAATAGATGTGCATCGTAGCCAGAAAGATTATGGAAAAATACTGGAATAAACTTTGGATTTTTATATTCTAAATTACAAATCGAATGAGCCGCTCCTCTGTACATTCCAGTCAAATGTGAGTGATCCCTTACTTTTATACAATTATCAGGTATATTTTCCTTCGAAACTTCTAATTCTTCAATATATTCATCTGCTTTAACATCATTTTTTTTATCGATAAAGTGTTTAATTGTTTTTCTCAGTACATCATGTCTATTTTCAATTATAGGTGGAAGTTCATTAAATTTTCTTTCACAAATATGGCAACTCTCAGCACTATCGTATTCTCTTTGTTGTTCTTCGGTTAAATTTGTCATGGGAATATTAACGTCATAGTATTTTTTCGCCACCATTATGGCATCCTTTTTTATTTTTTCGTAAAATACTTTTACCACATCCTGCCCAGAATATTGAACAAGTTTATAATCGCCTACATAGTTTTTCCTACTATCGTCTTCGACATTTTTCATGTAGTAAACAAAACTGTACGGTTCATGTTTTTGAATGGCATTTGTATAACATTCATCGGGATTTGGTTTGCAGGTATCAATCTTTTGTAACATACATTCAAAATCTGCATAAATTGTAAAAGGTACTTTTAAAGAGTGCCTATAATTTTCAAATTGTAAAATATTATCGTAAGGTTTTGGTAGTTCTATTTTAACAGCTTTATGAACACCACAATATTTTTTATGGTCGTTTAGTTTATCTTGAGTTCCAAAGCTATTCAAACACATTTTACATAAAAATCTTTTGTGTCCATTCTTTGTTAGCTGACTATGGCCAACCAGTTTCCAAAGATTCTTGATCCAACAATAATGTTCAGTTTCCTTGTTTTTCAAGTACAACAAGTCAATGTGCCTTTCCTTTTCATCTTTCGTTATTTCCAAGGGTACTATAGTATTTCCTTCATTCAGACAGTAAACATTAATGGAAATCCTAGTTCTTTTCTCAAACTTTTTCACATCGATAAGTTTCATAGGAAAACTGATATCTTTCAGCGCTTCATCAAACTCATGTTCCCATGTTATGTACTTTCCTATTCTATCAGAATCGCGGTCTGCAGGATGTAAAGCCGAAAGAACAGCCCATAGGAAACATTTATTATCATTATTTTGTACATTTATAATTGCTTTCCTACTTTGTAGAAACTTAGGGAGTGGGATGAAAGATGATCCTCTCAAAGGAATGTACTTGTTAACGTTCAGTTCCAAATGTTTGATTTTATGAAGTTGCCAATTAGATCCTTTAATTTCGAACGTTTCCATTTCATTTAGAATTTTCTGTTTCATTTCATCGTAACAGTATGCAACTTCTGCTGACTGCAATATTATTACGTTTTTAGTTTTGAAATTGAGTTCCTGATACTCCATGTTATTTTTGTTAGTTCCTTTTTTAAATTCTGCGATTAAAACTACATTAACTTTTAGTTTCATTTCTCTAAGTTTCCATTTGATTAAACCTGTTACGGTTCTTTTAATACTGTTCAGAAATTTGGAAGCATCTTTAAATCCTTTCGTATTTTTAATGTTGTAAGTCACTAATCTAGATTCAAATGCAGTTTCCTTTTCAACAACTTCCGTTTTCGGTTCTCTGTTTTTTTCAAATACTTTTTCACTAAAATTAAATACTTTGTGTAATTTCCTCGGATTTACAAATACAGGTTTCGCTTTTCTAGGTTTTCTGATAGTCATTGTCCGGTCCGGGTCGTTTTTTCCATGACGCTTAGACTTTAGATGTCTAGCCCAATTTTTATAAGTAGTGCTAACATTGCACTTTTCACAATGCCTTCTCGTATCGTACATTTTTATTAGAAAAGAGATTCTTTTAACTAACCCCTCATTTTTTTGAATTCTTAAAGGTGGCGTCGAATCGACGCCACCTTTTTCTTTTGTCTATTATTGGAGAGATCCTTTTAACTTACCCCTCATTTTTTTAGCCAGTGACTTTTCTAAACATGTAAACTATTTTTCTTAGCTTCTTCATGTATTTAAAAAATTTTTAAATACATGGGACCCATTAAACCCAAATTCTTAAATAGGGTTTAATGGGATCGGTTGAATATTACGAATATTCTATCAACGATAGTCGTAATATTATCACATAACATTTTATTTATATAAAAGAAATCTTTTATATAAATCATTTTATTCATAATTCTAGAATTCTGTTTTTTGTAGTTCTTGAGCATAGAAAGATCCTTCAATATCTTCATCATTTAAATCTTTGATTTTGTATGTTATTGGATTAGTAGAGAGAATATCAGAAACCACAAAAATTTCTCTGGTCCAATTTGCTTCATATTTATTTACAAAAGTTTTTTTAAATCTTTTGATGCGAACCCTATCACCAACACTGAATTTAACTTTCTGTAAATTTTTTTTGTTTCCAAATAATCGTACTGTAACGTCATTTTGATTTAATTTTGTGACTTCTGATGGTTTCATACCAATAGATCTATGAAAATCTTTATAATTGTATTCATTAATTAAATCCTGTAGAAAATCAACCCATTTTTTATCATTCTCAACTTCAAAAAGAATTTTCATTTTACCATTCAATGTACGATTAAATCTTTCAATAATGGCAGATTTTTCTTCATTCTGTGTATGATACATTTTTATTTGGTGATTTTTCAGAAAATCTTTGAAAAGTTTATTTTCAAACTCCAATCCTTTATCCGTATGAAGCAAATTGGGGGCATTATGATTTTGAGATTTTGCTTTTTCTATTATTTTCTCAAAAGCTTTAACAACATTTTTTCCATCCTTTTTCTTCAAGGGTAAGGCCCATGCAAATTTTGAAAATGTATCGATAACATTAAGCATATAGCCGTATCCATCATTCTCTTTTTCATAATTTTTCATGATTATCAAATCAGCAGCCCACAAATCATCAATACCTTTAGTAAATATTGTCCTTTTTTGAAATTTATTTCTTATTGGCTTGTGTAATTCTTTAGCAAGAGATAATTTTTCATCATCATTCAGATCTTCTACTACAGGTTCTTCAGAATTTTCTTTCTCAGGTGAAGTGATAAATTTACTCTTTTTGGTTTTACATTTTGAGCATTTAGCAGCCACTCTCCATCTCCCGTTGATAGTTTGCACTCTTTCAGCATCAACATTATTAGTTTTCTTCTTACATTTATGGCAATAAATAGGATCAGTTAAATCATTATCCATTTTATTATAGGAAAAAAGGTTTTTTATGAGAAATATCTCATAAAAAAGAAGCTCCTCACTCACTCTTCAATCAAATGCAAATAAACTGTAACATTTTCAAATTGCAGCTCATCTCCATTTTCATTTCTACATGATAGTTTAATCTCTTTAATATCTCTCATTCCTTCTCGTATAGGGCTGTAAAGAATCTTTTTATTTGTTTCCATATAAATAGTATTGGGGAGAATCAGTTTCTCTATCAAAGATACATGCAGTAATTCATGTTCGCTATGAAGATGGGAATGCTCATCATGATTAGCAAAACTATAATCAATAATATTACAATGCCATTCAATTAACGAAATAGGTTTGATTAACTTTGGGTTGTCTTCAGAATAGTAGTCCTTATTAACTTCAAAATAATCCCCAGGTGTTTTACATTGTTTAAAATCAAATAGTTCACAGAAATTTCCAAAACGTAAAATTTCAATTAAAACAGGAGATTTAAGAAAAAATCTATTACGATTTGTAGTGTAGTCTACTTTAAAAACCAAACTTTCAGGTTTTATTTTTTTTAATGTGTCAATTTGTGATTTATATAATGTTTTATTCTTTTCAAAACCCTCCATGAGTTCAGTTATATAACTTTTTATTTTTAAATATAATTCTCTTCTAAACGTCTCAACAGTAAATGTGCCATCTAACACATACTCGTGATGATACCATACATCTGTAATAAGCAATTTTAATGATATCAATACATCTTTTACTTGAAATGAAAGAGAAGGTGAAGTAAATAATAACTTTACTATTCCAAGTTTATAATTTTTATTGGGATTTAGAACAATTTTTTGAGTAAAAGTTATTTTTAGATCTCGATGTTTATCAGAAATCTTTATTAGAGTCATGCTTTTATTATTAGATAAAGTTTTTTTTTCGTATAATAAAGATGAGTAAATACGAGATTGAACCAATTCCGTTTGATAAAAAAGAGGCTAGAAAAGGAATTTTACCATTACCTTTAAGAGCATTAATAGTAGGAACTTCTGGTTGTGGGAAAACAACACTTCTCTATAATCTCATCACAAAATCATGGGGAATCCCCTTTCATTATCTATATATTTTTTCAAAATCTATGGATCAGAATGCATATGAGTTTTTGAGAAGCGCTTATGAAATAATTTCTGTAAAAGATGGTGTGGAAATAGCACAGTTTTTCAGTAATTGTGAAGAACTTTTACCCCTAGATGATTGTCAGTCGAACAGTTTGGTAGTTTTTGATGATTGTGTTAATGTTCAACAGCAACAAGTTATTAAAGATTATTACGTTAGAGGACGTCCTAAGAAAATCTCGTGCGTTTACTTGACACAATCATGGTCAAAAGTTGATAAACAACTCATTAGAAACAATATTAATTTTTTATGTGTATTTAGACAAGGACCAAGATACATGCGAGATATTTATGATGAATATGTGGGAAGTGATTTCACTTATGGCCAATTCAAAGAATTATGCTATTCTTGTTGGGATGAGGACTTTGGTTTTCTAACGATTGACCTAACAAAGAAACGCAGTAACGGGCGTTACCGAAAGAAATTTGGTGAAATATAGATTTTAAGTTTGCCTTAATTAGGAACGGCGAATTACCGCCCCTAATTTTATAGGGATTCCCTATAAAAACGCTACACGGATAACTTCAAAAAATCACATTGGGAAACGCTTCAAAAATCGCATTGGGAAACGCTTCAAAAATCACATTGGAAAACGCTTAAAAACGCAAAAATAGCGTTCCTAAGCGTTTAAGCGTTTGAGCGTTTAAGCGTTTGAGCGTTTTAACGTTTAACCGATTTAAAAAAAAAATTTTCCTATAATAAAAACATGACAACAAAAATTACTTTAGAACAAGCGCTTAGACAGAAATTCAAAGAAGCGCAAAATGAAGTGATGAAGGAAAAAGAAGTCAAACTTAGAGAAATCAAAAAGATTGATCAACCCTCTGAAGATGAACAAATAATTTTCACAAAACGAAAACGTAAGCCCATGACTGTGGTTGAAGCTGATAAATCGATTAAACTCAAGAAAAATTTACAGAAATTAGCAAAACAAGAAAGGGTTAACCAAGCATCTGATAAGGAAACAAGAGAAAAGGCTTATGAACCTATAACTTCACGATTAGATAAGGTAGAAAAAGCAGTGAAACAGACTGATGAAGATCTTGGTAAAAAATTAGAACTCATTCCTGTAATAAAAACAATTAACCCCTTGGCTATCAGTTCGCCTAAAAAAGTTACTTTTAAAGATGTTGATACCGAGGCCCAAGGTATTGATACTGAAGATACATTAAATCAAAGCTTTTCAAGTGACAATGTAGATAGGGATTATGAAATGGAAACAATTTTACAAAAAAGTGTTAAATTACCAAACTCTTCTGTAGGTCCTTTAGGTATTGGACCAATTGCAGAATTATATATTCTTCATCCTGATAGACAATTTGGAATATACCCTTTAAAAAATCATATCTTTATTGGAAATAAACAGATACGAGTAAATGGAAATGATATTGAAATAGAAAAAATGAAATATTCCGGTACTGAAGGCTTATGGAAGCTCTTAACAAAACCCATAGCTTCTGATATTCCATCCAAAGATGAGTACACTAATGAAGACTTTAAAGCTTATACAAAAATCCTCATTCAAACAGATAGCATGTTTCAAAATAATAATCCCGAATCTAAACAACCAAAATCAAGTGTTAGTAAAAAATGGAAAGAAATCATAAAACCTATCTGGGAGTATAGTAAAAAGAAAAAGATTGGCACTGGGTTGATTAAATATACTGAAAATCCTGTAGAATTTAAATATATAGATAATTTGAATCAACTTACACAAAGACTATACTATTTGTATGCGCAAGAGCAGGCAGGAAATAATAATTTTCACAATGAAAAATTGGGAATTATAAATTTCATTAAAGATCAACTGGAGAAAGATATTGATAAACCCAAAGGAACTGAATACTTGATTAAAATTATTAATAATTTACCCAAAAATATGATAAAAAATGGTTCTGGTATTTTCAATACTATTCTTAATAAACTTGGGCCTGTTATTCCAGAAATGCATCTCCCAGGTGGTTATCAATATTGTGGACCATTTACTAAATTGGATAAGAGATTAAATAGAGGTGATGAAGGTATAAATAGTCTTGATAAAGCCTGTAAACAACATGACATTTTTTACAGAGATCATGAGAAAACTAGTGATAGGCATCTTGCTGATAAAAAATTGGAAGTAGAAGCTGATAAAATTATGAAAAGTTCAACAAATATCAGTGAAATATTGGGAGCTGCTATAGTAAAAACTGGTATGAAAGCCAAAAGACACTTTGGGATGGGTGTATATTAATTTTTTATAAGATTCACATCTTATAAAAAAAACTTTTTTTCCTATAATAAAATGATTACACATCAAATAAATTTGTCAGAAATACAAATGAAAAAAATAAGATCTGCTTATAAAAAACGTGTTCCAGTAAAAGTACGACTGGCTTTTGCAGATATTAGTGGAAATGGAAATCATAAAATCCTGTTAAATGAAACTCAGAAAAAAAAGCTAGATAAATGTATCAAAAACAAAAAAGGGTTGGAATTGGAAATGAATTATGATCAGTTGCAAATAAATCATTCAGGTGGGTTTTTACCCTTACTTTTTGCAGGAATTGGTGCCCTTGGGGCATTATTGGGTGGTGGAGCTGCAGTAGCTTCTAGTGTTATAGACTCGAAACATAAGGCCGCTGAAGAAGCCGAAATAAAACGTCATAATCTCGAGATGGAAAAACTAGCTAAAAATGCAAAAAGTCTAAGTATCGGCTCTGGAATGAAGAAAAAGAAACCTAAAAAGAAACCTACCAAATCAAAAAACTAAATAGCTTCCAGCCTCTTACCAATTTTGATATTGAAAGATTATCGAAAGAAATGAAAATTAAAAACTTCAGAGGAGTTTTCATGAAGGATGATTTACCAGAGAAAGTGAACCACACGGAATGTGGAATTATAAATCTAGAAAATTCTGATGAGGCTGGAAGCCACTGGACTGCATTTCATAAAAATAACAATTTAAAATATTATTTTGACTCGTATGGAAATGCACCACCACCAAGAGAACTTGTTCAATATTTAGGTTCAGAAAATTTATTTTATAATGAGGAGCAAATCCAAAACCAATATGATCCACCTATCTGTGGACATTTATGTTTATTAATTTTGAAGAAGCTATCAGAAGGACACGATTTTGTAAATAGCATGAGAACATTGAAGGAAAATCTTAATTTCTTTTATTAAATTTTATAGTCTTGATATTTTTATAGAATTTCGATTCTATAAAAAAATTTTTTTCTATAATAAAATGATGTACACAAATAATAATGAAACACCTTCAGCCCCTGAAGAATTTACTCCAATAACTCATCCTAGATTATATCCAAAAATAATTTTTCCCGAGTTTAATGAGAACAATTATAGAATCAATCGAATTATCAATCAATACAAATTTTTAGAAGATGAAGTGAAAATGAGAAATGGTTTGAAAAAAAAATATGGAAAAATATCCAGCACTCTTTACGGTACTGAATTTTTATTCGCTCTCTCAGAACTCGGACTGGTTGGTACTTCTATAGCATTACCAATAATAATTCCATTCAGTGTTCCAATTTCTACAGGATTGACAACCTTATCGATAATATTAAGGACTTCAAGCGGATTTTTCAATAAAAAAATTAATAAACACAAAGAAATTGAGCTTTTGGCAAAAGCTAAATTAGATTCGATTGAAGAAAAGTTCAGAAAAGCAATTAAAGACGGTAAAATATCTGATGATGAGTTCAATGATATTGAACAAGAAATAAAAAATTATATAAATATGAAAAGTACTATTCTAAATGAATATAATAAAAATAAGAAAGAAATTAAAAGTGTGGATCCTATCAAACTATCACTTTTGAAACATGGGGAAGTTTTCAGAACTGGATTTTAATATTTTCTATTCCGCTATCTTGATATTTTTTATAGAATTTCGATTCTATAAAAAAACTTTTTTAAGAGTTTTAAAAGAAATTTTTAAATGTTCTCGACTTGTATTCGACTTTAAGGTTAAAGAGGGTGGCCAATTTGGCCACCCCACTTTAAGAGTTTTGAAAATATTCTTTAAATGTTCTCGACTTGTATTCGACTTTACCGTTAAAGAGGGGAGGCGATTCGCCCCCCCTCTTTAAGAGTTTTGAAAATATTCTTTAAATGTTCTCGACTTGTATTCGACTTTAACGTTAAAGAGGGTGGCCAATTTGGCCACCCCACTTTAAGAGTTTTGAAAATATTCTTTAAATGTTCTCGACTTGTATTCGACTTTACCAAAAAACATCAGAACCAGTGACTTTTTCTTTTGGAGGGGTTAGTTAAAATAATGTATTCTATAATAAAAATGAATCAAATTAAATCAATCTACTCGAAATACGATTCTGAAATCACAAGGCTTCAGTATCGAAACTTTAATCCTGAATCTAATTTGGAATTTAACTCTGAGAATAAGAGAACGGTTTTCAAATTGCTTCTAGATGACGAGTTTCTTAGCAGCAATATTCAATATTACATTGCTGGAAAATACATTCCTAAAGATGCAACAAAAACATATGGAATCAGTGATACAATAATGATGGTTGACAATTTTGTTGCACACCTTTTTTCCAAAATTGAAGTAAAAAAGCACAATACGGTTATTGATGAAATTGAAGAACCAGGTATTGCTAGTACGGTGATGGGTATAGCTTCTTTCTCAGGACCATCAAACTATAATGGTAAATTAATGAATTCTGGTTTCAATTCTAAAGTGAATGGTGGTGGGAATTTCAACGCGAATGGTAACTTGGCTGATTTAGGCCTTGGATTCTTCAGCGATATTGCATCAATTTATAAGGGAGGATTTGAAATTACATTCATTAGAAATTCTGATGATAATGTACTCTTCCGTTACAGTACCTCTCCTGAAGGTGTAGAGGGAAAAGTGGAAATTAAAACTTTCTACCTGCGAGTCCCAATAATTGAATATGAAAGTGAATCCAAAGCTAAATTAATTGCTGAACTCTGTACTTCTCCTTATTTGTTTCACTTTAAAAAATTGCAATGTATTGAACAAAAAGTTACTGGAAAAACTCTAAACTTCAACATTACAAATATTTACAGAAATGTACAGAATCCGATCTGGGGATTTGTTGCCTTCCAAACTGCCAGAAAAAATGATCAAAAGAAAAATAATTCCAAATTTGATCATTTGAATGTTAAAAATATTAGTTTTGAAGTAGCAGGAAAAAGTTATCCTGAAGAACATTTGAATTTAGATTGGAGTTCAGGGGATTTTAGTTTAGCTTACACCATGTACACAGATTTCAAAAGAATAGTATGCCAAGACTCATCCCTTCCATATCATGAGCCTCAGTCCTTCAAAGAGAACTATCCAATATTCAGTGTGAATATGACTAGACAACCACAGTCCATATCTGGACAAAAAAGTAATATAATTTTACGAGCAGATTTTGAAAAGAATGTGCCAGAAAACACTTTTGCTTACGTAATTTTGGTTTCAGAAGTCACTCTCAACTATATGCCACTTAAAAATATTATAAAAGAGGAAATCTAAAACTTACCTTGATAAGAAAAGGGGAAAAAAAGGATAAACAATATAAATAACAATTTTTTTATTGGGAACATTCTCAATAAAAAATATATAGTTCACGTAGAAAATCATCTACTTCATCAGTCGTTGAAACTTGGGATTGGTTCATTTTTCACTCACAAATAACTCACTGCGTTGTTTCTCACTTGGTTTCTACAAACTGACTGGGACGAGTCAAAGGGGTCTGCAAGACAATCTTATCTCAAACCGGTCGACGGGAAGGCCACAAGGTCGTCAACTCATCAGCTGCGTTCTCGTTCTCATTCTCGTTCTCATTCTCGTCTCTTTTCTCGCCAGAATTGAGAAAAAATTAAAATATACGCGGAGAGGCAGTTAATCCTGTCTCCCGAGAACGCAGCAGTCTCGTTCTCGCGAGAACGCAGCAGTCTCGTTCTCGCGAAACAGATTAACTGTTTCGTTTCACTTTTAAGGGTGATACATAATTTTAAAAAATTCTGAAAACAACCCATTCTCTCGCTGGTCTACAGAACGACCTTGCATCTTGTTCAATATGTTTTAATGGGGAATCCCCATTAAAACATCAGAGGGAGCTAAATTTCGAAAATATCGACCCCTAAATAGTCCTAAATTTGCATTTTTATTTACGATTAAAAATTTTTTAGAGTTTCACTAGAGTTTCTGATAAAAAAAGTTTTAACGGAAAATTTCCGTTAAAAACAATAATATTATACTAAGTTGTTTTCCAAGACCCGGTAATTTACCGGGTCTAAAAAAGGGGGTGGATAAAAAAAAAAATGAGGGGTTAGTTAAAAGAATATATTATATAATAAATAAAGAGATATGGTTTTAAGCGATGAGGCATTAGATATATGTGATGAACATGGAGGTTTCTGGGAGTTTGTAAAGAAACCTGAATTTCGATTTTATGATAGAAACTGTGACGCACTAGACGAGATTCAACGTGCATTGAGGGAGTATAGATTTTCTAAACGGTTGTTAAAAGAAAGTTTATTTGGTGTCGATGGTAAACCACCACTCCTTTCAAAGAAGCAAGTAAAGACATGTCTTAATGAAAAAAAGATTAAGGTTCCTAAAAATGCTACTGAATATCAACTTAGAAAATTGCTTTATAATGAGGATAAAGTAACACTGAAGAAGGATTTTGAGTTTCAGTTTCGATACTGTTGCTAAAGCTCAGAAGTATTAAGGAGATTTTATTTTTAATGAACACTGCTCATTAAAAAGTTCTTATGCTACTAATTAGCAGAAATATTTTTTTTAAAGACGATTCAAAAAGTTTGTTTTTATAGAGATTCCCTATAAAAACGTAATAGATACTAAGTCTTTGAAAAGCATAATATTTACTCAAAGTCAATCAGAAAGGCATTTGACTTTTTATCTGTTCCATTATAAATAAGTTTTTCAGGATGTCTTTCTGGATTGTTTCTAACGTGATTAAGAAGTCGACGTGAAATTCTTTTAGGTAAAAACAAACATATATCTTCATCATCATAATCAATTGTAACGACAACGCTTTCACCATATTCCGAATTTTTTATAAAATTTTCCAAGATGGTATAAGTTCCTTTTTTAATATCCTTGAAAGATGAGTAGTTTGATTTTTTAACGGCATTCTTATATATTTCAATCACTGACATTTTATTATAAAAGTTATTCTTTTAACTACCCCCCTCACTTTTTTTATTATCCACCCACTTTTTCTTGTATGGATACTATCCTGTCTCCCATCCTACTAACTCCTCATTAGTGAAAACATCAGAGGGAGCTAAATTTCAAAAACTTTGACCCCTAAAAGGTTCTAATTTTGCATTTTTTCCTAATTTTTAGAGTTCACTAGAGTTACTGATAAAAAATATTTTTAAAAAAGTCACCCCCGAAAAGTCACTGTGTTAAAAAGTTTTATCAGGGATCTAAGTCGGTTAATGAAAAAGTCACTGTATTTAAAAATGTGTTCTGTTATTTTATGTTAAAAAGTTTTAACAGGGATCTAAGTCGGTTAATGAAAAAGTCACTGGTTCTGATGTTTTGTGTTTAAAAAATGTGTTCTGATGTTTTGTGTTAAAAAGTTTTATCAGGGATCTAAGTCGGTTAATGAAAAAGTCACTGGTTCTGATGTTTTGTGTTTAAAAATGTGTTCTGATGTTTTGTGGTAAAAATTTTTATCAAGGATCTAAGTCAGTGCGCCAGGATTGGCTTTTGGATACTACTTACGAGTATATACATAGGAAGGGAAATACCCATATTCTACGATGTTGAAATAGCGCCCTCTGGGCCCTGTAACTTAGAATCTCGGGGGTTTGACGTTTTGTGCCCCTTGACACTTTTGATCCGGAGGTCAAAATACATAACATGTCAATTTCAGCCAATTTGACCGAAGCCACTTTCCCATAAGAAGTGTGCAGGGTCCTTTCGAAGGACACTAGGATTTGCTCCAAACACTGTTGACCCACCGGCTGTGAAGGACTATGTGAAATACGTCCCAGGTCCCATAGTATCATCAGTAAGTGACCTGAAATACCTCGTCATTTGTTGTTAAGGCTGTAAGTATATTTTGTACTAAATTATCTCATCTCTCAAGTAGGCTGACGAGTTCATAGCAAGTTGCTTTCATGACACCTCTTGATCAGTTATCAGTACTTACCACCTATTTACAGCAAATTTGGATGGTTATTATACCTAACTACCTCCCAATATTTTACCTATACCTATTTTACTTATACTTCCCAATGTATTCCATGATGAGTAACAAAGTTTCCAATCTAAGTGCATCTCGCAAACCGTGTCATATGGTTTGGTGCGGTGTCGAGTTTGGCTTGACTTATTGCAGGTATCTACCTACGTATCTGTCATTTGTTCTCTTCTTCACTTTTTAAAACGAAAATTATACAATCGGCCGTAGACCGATTTTTAGAAACTCCGCCATGGAAATGGCTTCAACACTATCTGTCACAAAACTGTTACCGTCGGCGCGGGTGACTTTGAACACTTTTGAACTTTCAGAGACTCTCCCGGCCAAAATAATGCGTTTGAAAATACGGTTACGTTCGTAGAAGGTCGAAGGCTGCCTAGAGAATGTAATGACACCAGTTTTTTTTTTAATTTTTTATTACTAAACGTGTTTTTTTTTTTAAAGATCCTGTTCCAAGTCATCTGCGAATTCGTGTGTCTTGGAACACCAAACAAAAATCCCTTTCTTGCAAGTGTTCTGGGCTCTGAAGTGACTTGGAACGGTGTTTAACTTTTTTTTAAAGTTCTACAATGGTTCAGGAAAAAATAAT
The DNA here is from genome assembly GCA_954871275.1 of Leptopterna dolabrata. Classification (NCBI taxonomy): domain Eukaryota; kingdom Metazoa; phylum Arthropoda; class Insecta; order Hemiptera; family Miridae; genus Leptopterna; species Leptopterna dolabrata. Next base: position 61,298,153 of record OX940977.1, on the reverse strand, counting down.
TTTTTTTAACAACAGAAAACGAATCTTTTATTGAAAATATTACAAAATAAAAAGGCACTTTTCCACCCAGTCTTCATTCAGTCTTAAAAACTGTCTATCTGTCTTAAAAAAGTAAGTCTTGAAAAAAGTCCCTAATATCACAAAAAATTAGTGAGCAAATCCTCTAAAAAACTAATCACATTGAGATCAGTTCCTCCTGAAAACAGAATTGACCTCGACGCACAAAAAGAGGCTTCACTTTCTTCAGCACCTGCTCATTCCTGAGGAAGACAATCCAAATTGCAGTGCAATAACCAGTCGTCGTCTCAGCTTCCTTATTACACATATCCTTTCGGCTGAGAGGTTGTAATCCTGGTAGTGGTATCGAAGAATCGAACTCCTCATTCAGCAAGTATTTTTGAGCTCAAATTGATATTTCAATTCATCACTCTGGGAGCTCTTGCTTTTTTTGGTTGGAAGGGCTTCGAATTTTTCTGCCCACCAAGGATCCCTCTTATTATTGTATTGCTTTTGAAAAACGACTCCTCCACTTTTGGCCAGTCTACCTTTATTCCAAGCAAAGCACAAGGAATACTGGTGCTCGATGTTGGGGTGTAACCATGATTTCTAGTGAAATCAACAAGAGCAATGAGGAGGGCGCAGACATGTGAACATCGGGACATGGCACTAGCTTTACACATGCAACTAGCGTCGATGACTTGACCACGGATTTTATGTATCATGACCCTAACTGTTGTTGATTCACTGAAGCCCGAACTTCACATTTTACACAATAGTGTCCCTTCTTTGAGGTACAATCTGAAAGATTTTGGACGTGGCCATCAGTAAAATATCGAGTGCCTCGCCGTAAAGGCTTTGTGGTAGCGAAGCACATATATCACCCCCAACATCATCTTCAGAGGAACAGTCATCAGCGACGGCCGCTACAACTACAGCTGTTTCAATCACATGCCTATTCACTTGACCGTAATCAAATCCCAGAGGGATGCAAAGCGATGGAAATTGTTTCCAACCACAGACGGGAAAAGTGTCGAATGTGCCACTTATCGTAGGGTATTGGTAGTCACTGATTGTGAAGGGCAGGAAATGAGAAGGGCTCACGGCGAATTTGCCTCCTATTCCTTGACATGGGCATGGGCAATTCGTCTTTGTTGAAGTCGAGTTTGTACGTTATTGCCCCATCTGGTAGGTAATTAATGACTCTAAGATCGGTTACTGTTGTGTCTCCAGCGCGTTTCCCAGGGCGGATTGAAGAGTATGTCATTGTCGAAGTCTGGGTGTAGTCCTTGAAGAAGGAAATATCCACGTACTTGGTGCGGTAGGGTTGGGGCTTTTCACGAACGTGAGCAGTGTGGACACAAAATTGACTGGGAAGGCAGACATCAACTTTCGAATACTTTTGCTCTATTGTACTACGGACACTGTCACACTCAAATTGGGTATGCCCCTTCTCCAAAAACTTCTGTGTGATCTTGATCTGTTTCTCCACACTCAGATGTAGCAAAGCATTGGCCAGAATTGCGTTACGATTCTGGTACGTGCAACCGTCACAATGTATAATAATGGGCAGCTTTGAATTTGAGCCATCAACGAGTTCAGTTACCCAATCTACAAGACAGCTGGCAAATGTGGACGCACAGAGAGTAGTGGAAGTTTCATCAAACCGGTAGTTCTGGGAATCCCGCGTTTTTAAATTGTAAACTTTGAAGTTATGGACAGTAAGTTTTAACTTATAGTATGCGGCGCTGGCTCTTATTAGTGGTACCATCTGAACAGCCATTAGGTCATTGCATATCACATGACATTTGGATGCTCCAGCCTCTGCCTTGTCGCGTTGTCTTTCGGCTCAGGCCCTGTCCTTCTTGGCAATATGCAGGTTGAAGGCTTCCTCATCCAAGTTTCCAGATTTATAAGTGTAACATACGTCACACATATCTTTCCAGGGTGAGAAGATGCCCAAATTCATATCTTTAAAAGTTTTATCAAACCAGGATCTTCCTAGTGGGCATTCGCCAGTTTCCGTACAGTGTTTTTCATAAATTGAGTAGAGTGCCCCAACACTTTGTATTTCTGTCTGCAAGTTTAATTTAGACGTTGAATTGCGGCAGTGGTGCGATTCAAGCTTAGGCAATGCTGTCAGGAAGTTTTTGAGAAATTCGACTTTGTGTTTCCTGGCCCTTCTCGACTGCCCGGTCAGGTGCCCATTGGAGTGGTCTCTGTCAGAATCGCTGTAATTGTCGTCAGGAGCGTTGTCCCGTGGGCTGTCCGCATTGTTGTCCTCAGGGTTGTCAGCAGCGTTGTCCTCGGGGTGGTCGGCATGATTGACAGCAGCATCGTCCGCTAGGTTGTCTTCTTTGTTGCCAGCAGCGTCGTCAAGATCACGTTCAGAATTTCTGGCCCGTGGGTAATTATTTACTACGTACTTCGTAATCCAGCAGCTAACCTCCGATTTTTTTATGGCCAATGTATCCAAGTACATTTTTTTTGCACACAGGTACTTTTCTGTCATTAATCTTCAGGAAATAGGAAAGAGAATATTTCCTACGAGAATCACCGTCCGTGGTTTTTCTTTAGGCAAATTTAACATCCACAGTTGTGCAAACAAACACCTTTTTTTCATCCCAGTTCATTTCTTTCCAGAATGAATGGAATAACTTTTCTCTCTGATCCTCTGCAATTTGGTCACACATTCTGGTTTTCACGTCCTTGCAATTTTGGGAACTACATGAAGGTTTCATAGTTCTAGAGGCTTGGTCAACATCTTGAATTACAATGTTTGTGCACCCCTTTTCTGCTCTTCTGAACCCCGTGTACGACTCTCCAAGCATTCTGCTCGTTTTTGCCATTAGCCTCTTTTTGATGCAGGTTCTTTTGTCCTTTTCGGCGCCCCCAGCTGATTCCATGTTAGTTTCGATTCTGTCCGTGGGCGAATTGATTTGAACTGGAACCAAGGCATCTTCAAAATGTGGCAGGTTTTCATTTTCAGAGACATGCCGAAGGACTTCACTGTCGGTACCCTGGGGAGGTATAAGTGCAGCCATCCGAGTAAATTATTACTTGTCATTTACTGGCACTTAGAAGTTCCTCTATGTAGTCAATCAAGCAAGTAGCGTATGTTGATGCATCCAGCGATGCTGTACTCTCATCGAACCAGTAACATTTGGCGTCATGTGTAGCCAGATTGTACACAGTAAAATTGTGGCAGGTAAGCTTCAGCTTGTAGTAAGCAGCACTGGTGTGCAACGACTTGGACTACCATCAGGTCGCAGCAAATCGTATGAATTTCATTGTTGAGGGCTCTCTCTTTATCAAGTGTTTTTTCAGCTCTTGCCTTCAATTTAAGTTCATGATGCCGTTTGTAGTCACTGAGCGATACGTTTTTGACCTTATATGCACAGCATAGGTCGCATTGATCCTTACAGGGTTTATAAATCGTCACATTTTTTTGTTTACATGCTTTCAAGAATGCGTACCAACCGAGAGGCTCGTATTTATCCAATTTACGTTTTTCTCTGTAAACTCTCAGGAACTGCCCCATGGAATTGATATCAGTTGGCAGGTAAAGCTTTGTGGATGACATCCTGCAATAGTGCGATGGCAATTTAGGGAAACCATCGATGAATTCTCTTAAATGATTCCATTTCAGCTGCATGGCTTTGACCGATCTACCATAAACAATGATTTGATGGTCAGCAATTTCATTTGGTCCTCTCGCACCTTCTTCATGGTTGTTGTCTAAATTTTCTTGGTTTGTTGCCTTTGGTTTTTCCTGGTTTTCTGTGTTTTTCTTTATGCCATTGTAGTCAAGAACCAAGCCACGAACTGTGTTCAAAAACATTTTTTTGCATACAGGCACCTTATCTTTCCCTACATTCAAGTGGTAGTACAATGAATTGCTACGTCTTCTAATTAAATCCTGGCTGCTTTGTCAACCCTTCTAAATCCCATGTATATTTCTCCTCGAATTCTTTTTTCTTTTGACTCTTTCCTCTTGCTGCCAACCTTCCTTTTGTCGCCCCTATCTATAGTTCCAGGTGAATCACCATCCTCACTATGTCCATGTATCTCATCTTGACTACTACCTATTATCTCACTCATCACAGTGTCGCTTGCTGAGACAGTAACTTCCACTCCTACTATACCGCATATTTCTGTATCATCTCCGTGTGCCGTATTTTCGTCTAATAGTCCTATACTACTAGTACTATCAACATCTTCTAAATCTAATGAATCCATAAGAACGTGATTAGAAGAGGAGAGGGTAACAGCAATATCCTCCAGAATTGCTTGATGACTCTCATCTAGCGAGCAAACGCCTTCTTCACATTCTGTCATGTTTACACCTAAAAACAAGAGAACGAAAATAAAAACAGTACCTAATATTTAATAACATTAATTGATGGAATGGCAATGATAAATCAAGAAGTAGGAGTTACCTATAGGTACCTATTCATGTTTGTTTTAAAACTCTTCGATTTTTTAGCTATAGAAACAGCCTCATTCAACAAAGCCTATCTCAGAGAAATCCGGGGAAAACTAGAATTACTGTGAGACAACATGATGTATCTCACGGACTATGTTTTGGACGTGAAATAATCAGCTTGCGATAAGTAAAAACCCAGAAAATGTATTCAATATTGAATTATCTTAGTGTGTACTCCACTTTCAGTACAATATTAATGAAATAAGTTAAGTTTTTTACTTATAGTCGACAGGAAACTCGGATTACTGGAGACCGCGCACACACGCGTTGAAAAGAAGGAAGGAAGAATGAGATAAGCCATGTTAGCAACAGCTTTGAGATAAGCAAAGTTACCTTAGCAACGATTGACACGAATTCTGTTGAGCTTTTTAAAAACTAATTGCGCCTTCGATTCGGGCTTGAAAATACGAATCCAGTGATACCAAAACCTCAAAACTGAAAACAAATGAGATAGGCAAGGTTGCTCAGACAACGACGAAATTCAATTTCGTTGGTTTTTGAATCATTCGCCCATGTCGACTGAATCCAACACACTGCTCTTCCTTTGAGCCACTGAAACACAATCACTTTCTTTGTTATTGGTGAGAGATTCAAGAGATGGTGGACTATCTTCATCTAGAGGCAATTGAGAATTCACATCATCAACTTGGCAAAAACCCTTGAGATGATAAGCAATGGTCTGTGGTCCAAATTACCTTCCTTGCAATGAAGTTCAAGTGGATATATCCTCTGAACAGGGCATACTAATTGCCCTTGTGCAGTCTCCACTCGCACCACTATAAGCTCAACAATACGACCCAGTGGCCAATCAATGCGTTTACCATCGTCACTGCCAACTAAAACTATCTCTCCCAGGGTTAGGTTGTGAATTTTTATCATCCTTGGCCATTAACCTCAGTTGCTCAAGGTATTCATATCTGAAGCATTCACGTACAGCTTGTTTCAGTTTTTGACGATAGTCTCTTGTTCAGATCAGTGGATTGGATCAAATCCAAGTCAGGTACTCCAAATTCCTCAACATCTTGCAGGAACAAACTTGGAGTCAAGATGACAAGATCATTGGGATCTTGTGAAACGTAAGTTAGGGGGTCGAGCATTGATAACTGATTCACAATCGCACAGAATAGTAATCATTTCTTCATAATTGACAGAAGATCTTCCAAGTACTCTACGCAGAAGTGTCTTCAGTACACCAATTAAATGTTCCCACCAACCACCCCACCAGGGTGATGCTGGAGGGTTGACACGCCATTCAATCTTCCTTACAGAACTATACTTGGTTATGGCATCCCAATCTAATTTCCTGAAAGCATTGTCCGCCCCAACAAAGTTTGTGCCTTGGTCACTGTAGATGATAGAGGGTCTTCCTCTCCTACTGGTGAATCTCCTGAATGCTTGTAGGAAACTATCTGTTGATTGGGAAGACACTAACTCGAGGTGCACTGGCCGGTATATGCCACATGTGAAAAGGCACACCCAAAACTTCCTGTCACCTCCATTAAAATCTTTGAGGTAGAGCGGACCGGCCATGTCAACACCAGTGACCTCAAAAACTCTTGTCACTGCGAACTTTTGTTTCTGGTAAACTTTCCCTTGAATTAAATAAAAGCCCCAAGAACGTTACTACCAGTGCGGGGGGAAAGCTGGCTCTTCTCCCGATTGATAATGAAACCCAAGCTCCGAAACAACGACAAAGCCGTCCGAATGGGGGCCTCGCATTTGTCATAAGACCCCCCTAGGATGAGAGAATCATCTAAATAATTAAGTATTAAAATCCCTTCCTTTCTCAGCGCTCCTACCACTGGGCGGAGTAACTTGTGAAACATATAGGGAGCGGAGGCTAGGCCCACGAGGCATTTCATGCAAAACAAATCCTCCCCCCAGGCAAACACTAGGTAATGCCGTTAGTCCCAGTGAACGTTAACCAAAAAATATGCATTATTCCCCCTTAGGGAATTTTGAAATTGCCCCAATACTCAGTAACTCGTGAATGAACTCATTCATGATGCGGACGTGGGCAGCAGGAATACTCAGAAAACCCGAAGGCTCCGTAGAGAGGGGAGGGTACCATGCGAATGGAATTTTGTACCCTTTTACCCATTCTAGAATGGGGCGCACCCCAACGCCTCCCAGGTGTTATAAAAATTTGCCAAGCGACCAGCATATCTTACCTCTGTGCTTATTAGCGGTCCTTGGGAGACTTCCTCCTCGGGTGTCCCTGGCGTTGACACCGGTTGTGGCCACGGAATGACCTGAAGGAGCCCCTCTGAGCAGGCAACGTGTAGGTGGTCTGTGCTGCAGGGCGCCTGGTGTTCCCGACTCCTGTCCAGGAGAACGGGGGACCCGTGGCACATCACATTCTGACGCTTCGGTATCAGCTGAGTTGAGATCCGCTTGGTCTCTGTTAACTGTTGTAGCCACAGTTGGGCCGACTGTGGAACAAATATTTGTCCCCTATATCCGCCGAGATGGCCACTTCCCGGAACTCCGCCATGAAGGGAACGAGAGCCGCTCGTTTTCGCTCTCTCGGCGTTTTATGAAAACTGGCACATTGAAGAGCTGAGGTGTGCCACAAGGCATCCAGTAGCATGTTTCTCACCGACGGGTCATTGAGTTCGGCGCCCTCAGAGACCAACCTTTAAAGCGCCGCCACCAGGATGGACTGGCTGCGTACTACAGTAGTATCCCTGAGTTGGGCCGATTTTCCGATCGTGTCGTCAACTATCTTGTCCATCGTCGGCGGAGATAAAAAACTCAAAACGCCCCTGGGCGCATACTTCTCTTGGAGAGTCTTATAGTACTCTCGTGGTACTCCCGAACGAACGTATGATCCAAGACCCCCCGTCGCATGGGACGATGGTCTCTCATGTCCGCCTCCATGAACGGCGGATGCATGGGACGGTGGCCCCTCATTTCCGACACCGCGAACAGCCAACGCATGTTGGGGGGGGGGGGGGGGAGTACGAACTGGCCCCCGCCTCATCTTGTCCGACGTCATAATAGGCCGACGTATGTTGCCTGACGCCATAATAGGCCGACGATCGGGGGTGGTGGTATGCCGTCGCGCCTTGCCCGACACCCCTTGGGACCGACGGTTTGTCTCTCTGCGCGACCGCTTTGACGTTGTAGTACTTACGTGCCAGCCCGGGAGGGTCGTGGAGAGCCGTCTCCATCACCTGCGGGTGAGATGCCGCCCCCGTGCCTTGTCCGACACCCCGAGGGGCCGACGCAATTACCTTCTGTATGGTGGTGCTCTCCACTACCGCCATACGAGGCCTCTTCTTTCCTCCCGGCACATCCTCGTCAGGAATGAAGATCTTTTTAGGACACTTCTTACGGTCCGAACGTCTCAGTGGTTCCGAGTGCGAAATTCCGTCGCCCGACGCCACGCGGGGCCCGTCAACCGGTGTGGCCGGTTGAAGGACCACCACCAGTGGATTTTGATCCAACTCTATCGCGCTCCACAGGATTTCACTCCAAATCACTTACACTACACAGTGAAACCACTTCTGAAGCGAAAATAAAACTTTAAGGCGATGAACGTACAGTAAAACTTGGAAAAAAAACGCACTGAAAAAGTGCAAGTCACTTAGACACTAGGTTAACTCTCAAACGAACAAAAGAGAATGGTGGCCACGGGCAGTACAGCCCGAAGGCTGGCGAGGGCCAGGCTGCCAACATGACACGAAAAACTTCGTCTTTTTCACCTTTAAACTTGGTTGGCTCTAGGCGCAGAAAAGAGCTGCTACCAGTTATTAACAAATCTTATTACTAGAAGGTTCGTACACTTGTATGGGTACATCATGAAATCATAGGTTCTTCAGTTTCAACTTCGTATCGGACATTTTATTATTTAACGAATTCAACTTCTTGTCATTGATGAGAAGTGGTTGACCAAACGTTTTCCTAGGTAAACCTACGAAAGATTGAATCTTATACAGTATTTGACTGGCTACCTTCAGGTTTTAACAAGTAAATGCCCTCAAAGGTATGAACTTGCACATCGGTTTTGTAATAATTTTAATTTGCTCTTCTAAAGGGAATATCAGAAGAAATCGGTCAATATCGTTAATTTATAATCTACATAATTACTGTTAATTTCTAGTTGAATGAAATCACAATTAGGGTTGGTTTTGCTATATAAGATTTCTGTTTCGCATCTGTGATCAGAGGTGATTACTGATTGAATCGAGCACAAGTAAACGAGACCGGTTTCGCATTTTTCTTTAATTAGCTTTATTTCCATATTAAATTTAGACTTTAACCCATTAACGTCCATAACTATTTTTGTTCGAATTTTCTTTTGAAATTTCGTATGATAGTTCTACGCAGTTCCTAGAAGATGTGAAAAATACAACAACAAAATTCCTACAGAATTTCCATTCCGTGAAAATCATATTCTTTTTTGGTCCTGTACGGGACCACTGGGCACTTGCACATCCATGTTTTCCACGAAGGGTAACAATATCAAACACTATGATAACTTCAGAATTTTTATTGAATAGCCAAAATTGTTATAAATTGCGACTTAAAACGTAATTACAGAATTCAATGACACCAAAATACCAATTTTGTCCCAAACTATGAAAAAAGTGCCTCTTGAATCGAGTCTCATAGGCTTTGAAAAACTATAATACAATAAAATGAAATTCAACTCAAATTCAAGTCAATAAAATTGAAAACCCAGTTTATATATGTAGTGATCCAGCGGGAGCTGAGGATGAAATAATTTCACGAGACGCTTAGTAGGTCGGTTTGTGAATAGAGTAATTTATTGTCGAATTAAAACCTCTTTTATACCCCTGGTACAGGACATGGCATGTGTCCCTATCAGTCACTTTTGGAATGAGAACCCAAAAAGGTCTCAGAGTACAAAATGCACTGTAACTTATCTTACAAGGGTATGTCTTGAGAAACCGAGCGTGCAAATTTGCCTGTGTATCTGACAGGTACCTTTTCTGTTTTTTTATTTTCTTATGAGTGACATTGTCCTTCTTACCAGGACAAATTCTGCTGACATCATCTTGTTCAAAAAATTTCTGCACGTCCAGTCGCACACGCTCGCCAATTTTTCTCATTTGGCGAGAAGCACTCTGATTCTTCTTCATTCGCGATCTGTTGGCTCTTTTAAAAATTGCATCATTCAACTGACGGAACTGGTTGATGAGTCGGTATTTTCAAAGGTACTTGTTGCGTGCAAATATTAGTTGTTTTAACTCAGTCTTAGTTTTCAGTCTTTTTAGTTTCCTGTAACCATCCAACACCTGCAAGGTAAAGACTTCATGCATCAATAGCTGCCTCCGTACAGCTTGGTCACCAGATTTCATAATTTTCGAAACTTTGGAATTGAGAGAATTTTGGAGGGAAACGTTTCGTACTTTAGCCCTGTAAAGTCTCTGTCTCATTCTGTCAACCTCCCTTTTCAACTTTTTGTTTTCTTCCTCCAACTTTTTGTTCCTCCTTACGACTCTGGCCCGATCTCTCCTCACTTGCTTCCTCCCAGATTCTCTGCGGGATGATGAAGGCTCATCAGTCTCACTCAAAGGGGGTGAATTCTCTCTCACATATTCTCTTAGTTGGGCTTGTTTTTTCTTTTTTTCCAAGGAAATATTTTTCCGATGTCTCCATTGCTTCTTTTGGGCACGATGCTCCCTAGCTGTCATCTCGCTCACCAACTTAACTTGACCTTTTTCCTTCCGTTTGACGTACTTTTCGGCTGCCTTCTTCATATGAATTTCATACGCCGCGGAATCACTTCTTATCATTTCGTACCTTCGACGCTCAGCTTCCCTCTTTCTTCTCAATATCTCCTCCCGTGAGAGATTACTTTTTCTTGGAGCCATCACGGTCTACGAGAAAAATAAAATAAATAAATAAAAATAAAACAAAAAACTAATCAAAAGGACGAAATTTACATTGAAAGAACACAAACATTCACCCTCCTGCTCATATCTTCACTCTCCTGGCCCTGGATTTTTAGATGGTGGCAGGATAGTGAATACCAGGAGAGTGAAATCAAGGGCTAAAAAAAGTATATCCCTTGAACAAACGGGAATCTACAATCCCTTCTTTCAGAAGCTGGAAGGGGTCAATAAATACATTACAGTCAAGTTTGAAAAAATAGAAAATACGATTTAAGAGTGATTTCCCAAGTGCCAGGATAGTGAATGGTAATAAAAATACTCACGTGTTTTCCAAGATTTGTCCTGCTATGGCCGCTTCCCCTCGCTCCACTGGAAGGCAGTTGAGCTGGCACGCTTACAAGACGCTCCACTGTTGCCAACGAAAAAGGAAGAAATTTCCCAAACTGAAAACCGTGCTGTTGAGAGGTTCAAACAGAATTTCCAGGAGAGTGAAGCAAAACCCATGTGACAAGACTAAAATACAACCTCCCTCCTCAGCATTTGCTCAAAATTGTTTTCATTCATTAGAGATTCATTCTAGAGTTTCAAGAGACATAGGAAATCACATGAAAAGATCCTGAAGCCTGCATGCTCACTTATATTTTACTCCTTGACGTTACCAACCTACTTGTGACAACCAGGAGAGTGAAAAAAAACCCTTCAATGGTGTAATATGTAGGTATGAATAGTTAAAATGCCTTGGTTCTGGTAGTACTAGTTTCTTCCTACTATAAAGGGTTTTTTTTTCTTCTAAAATGTTGGCAAAAAGTGGAGAAAAGTGCCTGTGACGGAAAAGTGGTGGACTTTCGTGGAATGACCCACAAACCAGTCGTCGTAATAACTTCAAATTCTTACTGTTAGTTCATTAAAGTCTGTCCAACACAACGATGTAGTTTTCTCGTTTCCCTGGAAAGGGGGACTCCCTCAAAACTAGTGGCCTCCGTATAATACCTACCTAACTACCATGCTTTTTTACAATCAATATTCCAATTAAATGTTTCACCTTTTTGTGTCAATTTATACAGAGGACTGAGTAGCGAAGCTAAATATGGTATAGATCAACTATGATAAGTGATCATACCCGTGAATGCTTTTACTTCAGCCACATTTGTTGGCTCAGGTGCTTCAACTACTGCTCTAATCTTTTCAGGATCCTTTCGAAGCCCGTTTTTATCAGTAATATGCCCTAATTATTTTACTTGGGGTTGAGCAAATTTACATTTAGATTTATTCAATCTGAAACCTGCCTCTCGCAAACGATTTAGAACCAACATTAAATTATTATTATGTTCTGACATTGTTTTACCTGTTACGATGATTGTTGGGAATTCAAACGATTAAACGACGGATCCCACGTTGTAACTTTATTACCAAAGCTTGTTGAATAAAAGAGAATTGTTGACCGATCCTATTTTCATAACTATAAATTCAAAACGATAGAAACTTTACTGAGCGAACAATACTTTAACGACAACTTAAAACGGTTACAAAAAAAACATAAAAGTGGATACTACTTGAAACTTATATGAATCATGAGGAAGGGGAGAAGTTCCATGACCAACAAGGTTTCTTCCATGGAGTGAAATTCAAGCGCTACTGGTGGAGATAAAACTAACCCGTTTAAATCTAACATCCTTCCACCAAGTCAAATGGAATGACAAAGAAATTTGACTTACAAGTTATGGACAAGTTCATACACGAAAATGAATTCTAGATTCTCAAAAAATTACAAAAATATCAATTACACATACGAAATAAGTAGATAGAATCAAGATTGGCCACACTATTTACAAAACAAAGGATTCCAACAAAAATACACTTGTTTGGTTCTTCACAAATCCAATCTCTTAGGTTTTAGGATTAAACGTCCTCGTCGGGTTAACAATGGTTCTCTAATCTGGGAGTTATCACTGTTGTCCAGGATTAAACCATCTTCTAAAGTGTCAGCAATGTCCTCTACAACAGCAGGTTGTAGTTGTCTAACATCCACTACCAAATCTTGGCGGAGGCGCTCACCAGCAGCTTGATCACTATCATCTGGGTGAATTTCAAGCTCCAAAGGGTAAATCCGTTGCACAGGCCTCACCAATTCTCCGGATCTGGTGACAACACGCACTATTCTAATGTTGCCGTCATTACCCCGGATCAGTTCGACTACTCTTGCAAGTGGCCAATCAATTCTTTTGGAGTCATCATTTCCAATAAGCACAATTTCTCCTAACTTGACGTCACGCTGCTTCTTCTTATTAGCATACAATTGCAGTTGACCCAAGTATTCTGTTCGGAATCGCTGGCGAATAGACGTTTTCAATTTGTGGCGATACTGAAGCCTCTTGCGTAAGTCAGCAGCTTCAATAAAATCATAGTCAGGCATTCCAATCTCTTCCAAATCATGCAAAAACATATTAGGCGTCAATGCAATGCTGCCTTGTTACGCCTATTGGGTCAAAAATACGATGTGCAGCACTCAAGATGACCCTTTTTGTTACCTTCTCATAATTTAATGATAGAAGGCTCTCAATGTTGATGAGAAGGGTGTCCTCAGCCTTGTTCCAAAGGAGTCCCAAAACATTGGTAGGTTTGTCATAACACAGCTCGCCAGTTCTCTCCCAACCACGAAGCTCAAATTGTCTTTCTTTCATGATAGATGAGGCCGTCTCAATAAATTTGTCAATTCGTTCCTCATCATCCAAGCTGGTAAGGCAATTGTCCACATAGAAACTCTCTGCAAGTAACTCCACTATTGTTACTGGCCATTTAGATTGCCCTTCTTTACATTGCTCAATCTTGGTATTTAGATGCAATTTGATACAAGACTCCAATAAGAACGGGCTTGGAGACACTCCAAAAACAACTCTACAGTGCCTATAAATCTTTAACACCCCATTCTTATCCATCCAAAGGAATCTGAGGTAATTACGATCCTTCTTGCAAACACTTATCTGTAGGAAGGCTCTTCTAATGTCACCAACTACCCCCACCTTCTTTTTTCGAAAACGCCCAAGACAAGAGGGTATTTTCTCAATGAGGTTGGGGCCCTTCTCCAAACAATCATTCAGGCTTGGCTGCTTATTTTCCTTAGCTGATGCATCAAACACAGGGCGAACTGGAGTAGTCGAACTAGGCTTCAATACATGTCGATGAGGCAGATAATGGCAGGCTTCCTTAAGTTCCTCCAGTGGTACTAGTTCGATCACTCCTTCATGCAGCCATTCATCAAAAACACCTTGATATGCATCGTAGTAGCCATCATTTTTCAGTTTTTTGAAAGTAGCCTGAAGTCTTTTCAAGGATAATTGATAATTGTCCGGTAAAACAGGATGTCTCTCCACCCACGGAAGATGTACTTCAAACCGACCCTCTTCACTAATAGAAACACTGTCCAGAAAATGTTGCTGCGTGGCCTCCTCAACTTCTGCTCTACACATCCTTTCAGAGGGGTCCGTAATTCCTAAACTGTCCAGAGTCCATAGATCAGTTAGTGTAGCCTCTCGATTAAGCATGGTAGTCACTACCATAGCCAAAGTATCATATCTTGAGCAAGGAGAATGCAGAAAGTGTCCATCCAAGTTTAGTCTCCATTGCCACCAGTCCTGAACTCAAGAATATGCGGCTTCCAGTCCAAAGCTTTGCGGCTACATCAGCTCCCACCAAGATTTCAATATCTGCGGGAAATCCAACATCACTCAATTCAAAATTTTCAGCAGCTAGTTCTTGCATCCATGGGCCTTCAGGAATGGTTGATATTTTTCCACAGATTTTCTTCTGGTCAAGTACAACAAAGTTGCAATTATAAGACAAATAATCAGGCCTTGAGACATACAGACGGAATACTCCATGGTCAACCGCATCTGTCTTAGCACCACCAAAAAGCGAGTGCTGAATGTATTCTTTTCCTTCTGGAGTGTACCCCATCTCAGCCACAGTACTTGACAATACATAGGAGCGCTGAGAACCACTATCAATCAAAAGTCGGGCTTTTTTGAATTGGTTGTCCTTACCTCTCACCAGAACCAAAAGTGTCTGCATGAGAACATCGCAACGGTTAGCTGTTGAGGCCAAGGCCTCACACTTATCCACTGTAACTGCTGCATTGTATGTGCTGGCATCTTGATTGTTCTTTAGTTTACTGTCTTGAGTAGTCTGACTACACATAAATTCAAAATGGGTTTTTGAACATCAAGGACACTCCGGCCTATTTCTACAACGAACAGCTGGGTGTCCCACAACAAGACAGCAAAAACAGGCTCTGCTGGCATTCACCCGCTCCCGTCGCTCTGCAAGTGTCAAGTCCCAAATCTGCTTGTAATCCTTAGATCTGTGACTTGCTGAACAAAAAACACAATAGGGTCCGCTCTTTCCTCCAGAGGCATTCAATAAACCAGCAGCAGTGGGACATTCCTTTGAATCAATCGCTTGCTGAGCTACCTTCTTTTGTCCACTGCTTTTGGAAGCAGAACTCTTATTTTGATCAGAAATACCAAAACCTGATCTAGCCATGTCCACCTTTTGCGCACCTTGAACCTCACTTTCTAAAAAACTCAATAAGTTAACCAAGAAATCTTGGAGGTTGCAGTAGGAGTGGCCAACTTGAGCTGTGGAACACTACTTCTTTCCCAAATCTGTAGCATTTCATCCGGGAGACAGGATGAAACTAAAGGCATCAGGATTGGTGCACAATTATCAGCAGAAACACCCAATGCCTCCAAATTACGAAGGTGACACTGCAATCTGTCATATAAAATCGCTACAGCTAATTTATCTTTTGAGGTGGTGTTCTGCAGAATTAATTTCAGCATTTCCCTTATATAAAATTCTGTCAACAGGTCCTCCCTCCCAAAACGTTCTTTCAAAGCCTTCACAACAAGTGGGTACATCCCTCGGGTTGCAGGGTAACTGTCAACTAGATCTCCAGCTGGTGACCCAGGGGTCATTGACATTGTCAGATACCCTAATTTATCCACATCATCTAGTTGTGGGTCCTCATCGATTTTCCTAAATTGAGACCAGAAAGGCATAAATTCTTTCAAATCCCCATTAAACTCCTTCAATTTTAGTGTGGGGAGTTTGTACTTGGATCGTGAGGAAGAGGGAGATGATGAAGTGCAAGATGCATTGCATGACTCGACCCTGTCTCTATTAGTGGGGGAGATAACGTTTTCAACAGCTATTTTTACACGAAAATATTCTTGCATATACTCATCAATCTTCTCCTGTTCTGCCTCTAGAGCCAAATCTTCAACTTGTTCTACTTCTATGAGAAGAGTGGAAATTATAGAATTCTTTTTGTTCAATTCGTCATACCTAGAACTTAAAATCTCGAAGAGAGCTTCAATCCTGTCCTTCAAGTCCGGCAATGGTGGTTTTTTATTCATCAACTCGTCGATCTTCTTGGCAGTCTTAGTAAAAGAAGATCTAATCATCGTTCTCTCTCTTTTTTCCGTGGTTAGCACCGGCATCACGAAAACGTCCGTAATACGATAAAGGATAAAACAAAGAACTCGCGATTGTAATTACCGACTACCGAAAATCTCCTTATCAATAACAAGCAATGGCGCTATGTCCTGTCACGGTCGCCAAATGTTGGGAATTCAAACGATTAAACGACGGATCCCACGTTATAACTTTATTACCAAAGCTTGTTGAATAAAAGAGAGTTGTTGACCGATCCTATTTTCATAACTATAAATTCAAAACGATAGAAACTTTACTGAGCGAACAATACTTTAACGACAACGGAAAACGGTTACCAAAAAAACATAAAAGTGGATACTACTTAAAACTGATATGAATCATGAGGAAGGGGTAGAAGTTCCATGACCAACAAGGTTTCTTCCATGGAGTGAAATTCAAGCGCTACTGGTGGAGATAAAACTAACCCGTTTAAATCTAACAATGATATCGTCTAAAAGTTCGCCACTCCTTTGATTATTTATTTATTTAAAACTCTGTACTTAGAGACTTTTGTCCCTTCCTTGTGTACAACTAACTACAATTACATGATACCCTTGGAAGACTTTCTCCACCTCCCTCTGAAAAATTTTACAGGCGGGTTTTATGCCTAACGGTAGACGATTAACCTTGTATATTCCCCTACCCGTGCTCCAAGCGAGCAACATAGCTGTATCAGAATCTACCTACTTTTAATTGATTATATGCGCAATCATGCACTTTGGATATGACGCCCATTTTTTCGAGTTTAGAAAGCTCTGCATCTACCTTTCCCTAAAAGCATATGGTATTGGCCTCGGCTTACAAAATTTAGGGTTGTTCCTTCAGGAACACTCAGTGAAACAGTACTAAACTGATATCCCCCTAGTTCACTGGAAAATAAATCACGGTACCTATCTATGACCAGCGATTTGAGGTTTTCACCTTCGGCAATACCTACCTAACATATTTACACGAAGTTTCATCAAATTATTTAAAATATTAAATTTTAATAATAAATCACGTCCAAGAAATGGTTTTAATCCACCCGGGACAATCAATAAATCACAGGTCTTACTGCTGCCATTGCAAGCGATATCAACAGATATCACATCAGTAGGTATACTATCAGTGTACCATTATGAACGTAACTTGGTGCTCCTTGATACTACCTGCACGTTATTAAAGTGCTGCTCATAAACAGATTGCGGTAAAATTGACGATGTGGACCCTGTATCGATCTCAAAACCGAACGAAATGCCGTTAACACAAGCAGAAATAAGAAATGGGTCATTAGTCTCACTTAATCTTGAAATATCAACTAGATTGAGCAACTGAATATTATCGACTTCACTGTCTTGATACTCTTTCCTAGGATCTCTGAATCTAGGTACTTAGTCTCCTTGTTTTTACAAGCAGGTGCAATGTGACCAATATTGTGACAAATTTTGCATCTGTACGTTTTGCACATAAATTTACGAAAGTCGTATTCTGGCTTATTACAAGCAAAACACGCTGGCTGGCTTGTAGAAGTCGTCTGGGCCTTAGGCAGCCGTGTGGAGGCGGGTGCCGGAACTGCCATTCTTCCCAGGTTTCTTCCCGCGAGGTGAACAGTGCTTCAGGACGTTTAAGGGAGCGCCTTGCTCCTTGACAGCGGACTCTTTCAATGCTACGTCAATGAAATGCTTCAAGTCTTCTTCAGACGAGGTAGATCACTTCGGAGAAGTCATCAGATGCTAATTCTAGTTGTGTTGGGTTGTTGGAGTATGTGCAGTACATTATGTATGCCTGCAAGACCAATATCTATGGCCTAAAACTGAAATCCCCAGCAGTTGCAACTTTACTAAGTTCAGTTCGTTTCTCCCCAACCGGCCGGTCCTAGTGAATGCCTAACGATAAGCTGTTACAGTGAACTGTGTTCCTACCACAAACTATCATCTAGCATGTGGCTACGTTTTGGGACAAATGTAATGCTGAAACGTTTGCAATAACTAAGAACCACCAACATATGTGTCAAATTATTTATTGTCTAGATTATCGAAAAACTGTCTAGATACCCATTTGCCTTACGTTAAGCTACCCAATTCTGCACCACCACGCTGTAGGGTAGGAGGTCCTGTCGGGCTAATCCCGTTACAATCCGTTTCATCCGCTCATGTAGAACTAAAAATTTCTAACACAACTTTCTTTTTGTTAGCGGACCCCCTCTCCTTGTGGCAGCAGGTCCACTTTGCAAGCTGACCACAACCACGAAGGAGTCCTGGACACCAAAGTCCTACACCATGGAAACCAGAACCCTCTAGCTAGTTGGTTACCTCCAAGGGACTAGTGTAGCCCTTGCAGTGAAGTTCTTGGTCAGCGCTGCTCCATTCACCGAACTCTTGTCTTCCAATAAGGCCACTGATCCTGGTAAACGGCCATGGACTCACAAGGGTCTACTTCTCAGTGTGCAGAGAAACCACCTGGATGGTCTCATGGGCCTTTTTGTAACAGGCGACTTTTCAACGAGAAGACATCCCAGTGATGAGCCAAGTGGTCCTGGCAGCAATGGGCATCAGAGACTCCAGCGACCTGCTCCCTCCATATCTTGCACAGCATGGCACCTAACCCAGGGTGACTCATCCAACAAGGGCGGTCTGGGCAGCCAGGGACTGGCTTCTTCTGGCAGGCAGACTGATGTGGTGGGCGCGGTATTTCGTATATTAGGGCCTGCCATATCCGGGAGCTAATCAGCTGTACTGATTAGCTAAACACGTGGAGCCGTGACGTATGAGAGGAGTCAACGAATTGGGCATCTGCAGGTGCCTCGTTGCTTCACAGTCGTCTTCCCCGAGCTCTCCGATAGTTAGGTTACAGTGTGGTTGGTTAATGTAAAGGAGTGGAAAATAAAAGAGTGAACTAAATTACCATGTAT
The DNA here is from genome assembly GCA_954871275.1 of Leptopterna dolabrata. Lineage (NCBI taxonomy): Eukaryota > Metazoa > Arthropoda > Insecta > Hemiptera > Miridae > Leptopterna > Leptopterna dolabrata. The sequence goes on along the minus strand of OX940977.1, from coordinate 61,279,423 downwards.
CCTGAGTGCTAATTCACCCTACGAAGGATCCATAACATTAGTAATTTTGAATTAGGTTCTTTAATGTTATGTAGCCATTCGACCGTATACCTGCAAAACCTCTTATGCTCCAAAATCAAAATTTTACAGAGGAGCCACAAAAAACGTCATGGAAACGACATACAGCGCCCATTGTTCTTTACTCCAGCAGATTATTAGGAGATTCACATGTTCTCGTAATAACAATTAATAGAGAAGCAAATTATTGTTCAAACAAGCGTTCCATTGAAGTTTTAGGACATACAAGGATTTTTTCAAGAACTTACCTTGACTTACGAGGATTTACACACTAATAACCATTAACGGGGAAACACTTTTTATTGTAGTTTGTTTCCGCCATTTGAATTGCGGCGGGCGTCCGCTCTTTAATTAATCGATTTATGGATTGATCCAATTCCACGAAACCGGTAGTAGCTTTCCTCGAAATCTGACTCACTCTCTCGTTGTTCTCTCTCTCGCACAAAAGTACCGTACAGACCTTGTAGTTTCCGCTCAATATCACGGATCGGATTGGATAAAACCTGTCATTAACGTCGCACTGAAATTTGCCCACAGTAAATTTATTGTTGTGCTCTAAAAGTAAATTGGCAACTTTCCCTTGCGTCTCCGGCACGGCTACGTCTACCAACTCACCTCACCCGGCGCCGGGAAGCAGCGAATATCGTCGAATTCGTAAGTCAACCAATATACTTGACGATAAAAGTTTGCCAATTGAAATTTGTGCAACAAGTAATTATTTTGTTCAAAGCAGTTTCACTGCCCCCGTCCGTATAATTCGTTCCATACAGTCCACTTAACACGCCCGAATTTTCCCAAGTGGGGAGTTTCGCCTCCTTATAAAACAAGGAAGTTATTCGCCCACAGTAGTTAGTATTAAAAAAATATCAATTTGAGATCAAAACTCTTAGGAATTGCAAGAGAATACTAGGAGCTATGGTATGGTACACTAGAGTACCTACCGTACTTATCACTGAATCACAGTCTTGACTTCAGAATCACATCATTAAAACTTTGCCTTTAATCCATTCTTACTGAAAGAGTCAGGTAAAAAGTAATATCACAATCAGTCTTGCCATTTAAAATGTCTAGCCTTCTAATCAGTCCATAAAAAATCATAGTGACAGTGGTACAATCACAGCTTTCAAGGCAGCAACCTAATTACCACAAAAGTTCTTGATAATTTTGTTTTTAACAACTAAACTATACCAACTTAATGAGGAAGGTTATCGTAAAACTGATGAAAATCGGTTGGGATAACAGCCTTCAACTCTTGAAGGTGGCGAAACCTATCGGATTTTATTTTTGGGTGGTACTTAATAAAGTTGCGTTATCTTCCCCATGGACTTCGACGTCTTCCTTCTTTCCAAAAGCACCCAACTTTCTGTAAAGTTTAACGTACAGTTCTCCATCAGGAGTGTACTTTAGCTTTGATGTCGGAAACAGTGGGTTCTCCAGTACTGTTCCTCCCAGACCTGATGGATGTGTAAGGTCCCAAACGACTGAAGTCTTTGAAGAACGTGAGGTCTTCAAGATACTCAACAACGTATGGCAGTGCACCTTTTCGAGCATTCTTGATTATGTATGTATTGGGCAGGGGTGAACTTCGTTTTTAAGTTTTCTTTAAATCAGGGCATGAATGCTGTCACATTTCATTTGTGTATGCCCTTTCTGCAGGTACTTCTGGACGATCGTGATTTTTAGTTCCTGGCTTAAATGTAGGAGTGCGTTGGCAAGGTTAACTTTGCGGTTCTGGTAGGCGCAGTTATCACTACACAGAATGACCTCAGCACCCTGACGAGGGCCGAGTCCATGTACGAAAATTGTAATCAGGGTGGCAAATTCATTCGATGTGACCCCTCCTTGGCCTTCACGCCATAGGGAGCTCTTAACCTCACCAGTTTTATTGTTAAAATCGTGAAATTGTGCACACTCAATTTCATTTTATAGTAACATGCTGAGGCTTAACAAAACTCCCTGCACATCCATTGTGAAAACCAACTTACTCCCCTGATGGGATTGGTTGTCAGAATCCATTTCACTTCTTGCCAGTGTCTGCCTCCTGATGTTGATCATAAGTGTCCTGCGAAATTGCTCCAGCCTTGAATCCGACGCAAAGGTCTCACTGATCCTTTCGTGGTGTATACATCGAAAAATTATGTCGGACAAATTGTTCATAAAACGTGTTTAGAGTGGCACTTGGAATATTTCTTTCTGAGGCGTAGGTATTTCTGATAGAGTTCAAACACTTCTGTTTTTGTTTGGAATATGGGTTCTAGATACTCCTTCTTTTTGTCCTTTTTGGAATAGTGAGACTCCATGTGTGTTAGAGATGTTAGGAATGATTTCAAACATTCCATTTTAGCCAGGACAGAGAGCGATATTCGCGCTTTCGGAGAGATTTTTCTGGTTGACAGAGCATCTTCTGAGGGGCTATCATCATCTTGATCGTCACCTTGCTGATCGAGGTCTGGTTCATTATCTTCATCTGGTGTGTCACAACTTGAAATCACGTACCAATCTGAAATCGCAAACGTATTTATAAGCATTTTTTTACAGACTCTCTTCCTCTGGTCTAGCTTCAAATGGTAGATGAGCGTTTGGTTTCGGCGGCTTGCCTGCGGTTCTTTCCTGTTCTTCAGATTTGACGGCTTTTTCATGCCTACCAAAGAGAGAATTAGAGTTTGCTTCTGACCCCAATCTTTCTTTCCCCAGAAGTCGCTAAACATTGCAGCTCTGGCAGCTTTAGTGAATTCTTTGTGTTTCAAATGTTTTCCTTACAGTGGCAGCGTGGCTTTATCACTTTTGCCGGTCTGGGAACATGATAGTTCCATTGCTCATCCCCTTTTTTTTCTCCTGTAAGATTTACCATGTTCCCTCAGCTGTTTTTCTCTGAGCCGGGCAACTCGAACAGTCGACGTTGGCTTGACTCGTTGAGCGCTTGTAGTAGGTAAGAATGGTCCAGCTAACACGGGGTCGTCTTCAGATGAAGAAGATAGATCAGTAGCCTCTAATTCGTCATTTTCGACCGCGTATCCGACGTCGCTGTGATCCATATCGGCGTCCTCCAACTCATCACATGAACGAAGCTGAGTGGCCTCTGACGCATCTAGTCAACAATAGGCAGGAACCAAAGACCCATTAGTAATTCAACAACTTTTGAATTTTGCCAAAAATAAACCTCATTGAGCTCAAAGAAAAATGAAACAAACAAACCTGGTTCAATGTTGATTTCAAGTTCATCGCCTGGTTCTACAACGTCGTTGTGATTCATATTGGCGCCGTCCAACTCATTTGATGAACGAATACCAGTGGCATCTAGTACTCCTGAAGAACATTTTTTTTAAATGGACACCAAGCCAAATCAATACTAGGTAGGTACTTCTTCCCCATCGAAAAACATGAGGATGGAGAAAAAGAATAATAGGTACCTGGATTGGAGAAAATTTCAAAGCCTGCTCTTGTCGAATCCACTATCGTCGGTACGTCGTCGAATGTTTCTTGGTCAACTGGTGGAAGATGAAATCCTTCAGCTGCGAGGGTTTCGCACAAGTTTTCAGCCACACTGTTGAGTTCGTCGCTATTCAGACTGTCACAATATGCATCTTCATCGTCTGATATTGCGTCGTTTAAGATGCAACACCACCTAACCCACTTTCCTCTATTTCTCAGGAGGATCAAAAAACTGTTTTATTAATAAACTACTGGTGATTCCAAAAACAAAAAATCATTTTCCATTATCTCTCGACGAGCTCGAAGTAGGTACCTCACCTTAATAGATAATAAATTAGTGGTGATTTTAAAAAATGCGTGGGTTAGGTGGTGTTCACGTTTGAAATTGTGGGTTAGGTGGTGTTGCGTTCGGATTACTGCTGTTCATTTTTATCCAATTTCTCATGGAATTTCAGAATTGCGCGTACTAGGGCTATTATTTCATGGTTTAGTATGAAAAATTGAAACACTAGGTAACCAAAAAATTAGGAATGGGCACCATGATCAATACAATCATATTATCGAACACCATGAAATAACACTTTATTAAGAAATATCTGGAGTAACACAGCGCTTCAGTTAACACAGCAGGTAAATTACTGCAAAGGTCAGCAAAATATGCTAAGTCATTATTCTCAGCCTTATAATGAATTCAGTCTTATAATATCAATGAAATATGAACGTTATTTCACTATTAAGTATCACAAACATTATCCATTTCAACAAAACGACGTCTAATTTGACCAATTTCTTAGGCACAGTTCACAGCCTTTCAATGTGAGAATCTTCATTCTAAGAAAAGGAACTTATTCAATTTGGCTTTTTAGCTTTTTATTTTGGCGATTTTCTTGTCGCCGACTTTGGTCTTCATGTGGGAGTTGGTCGTAGAACGCATGGGAGTCCACTGGTAAAAATTGCTTGAGGTTTTGTAGATCCATCCATTTGTCCTTGGGAATTACTTGTCTTGCGGTGAATAAAGGTGGGAAATTCAGGTCAAATGTTCTGATCCTGTTCCTCTTCGATGGGAGCTCTTCGAATTCATCTCCGAAGTTCAGCTTATAGTAGATCTTGCCTTCAGGACGATAGGACAAGACGCGCAGGTCCGTTACTGTTGGGGCACCCTTTCCCTTCCCAGGGCGGATGCTTGAGTAAACCATTCTGCCTTCCACTCCATAATTCTTGAAAAATGTATGGTCAATGTACTTTGCTCGATATGGCATAGGAACTTTTCTCGCGAGTTCAGATAAGGTGACATACTGACTTGGAAGGTGAATGTCAACGTTTTCGATATAACGTTCGACTGTGCTGTGGACTGAATCTCCCTCCATGTGGGTGTGTCCCTTCTCCAAATACTTGTGAGTAATAGTAACATTGTGAACGACAGCCACATGGAGAAGAGCGTTTGCGAGGATGGCATTTCGATTTTGGTAGGAGCATCCGTCGCTGAACAAAATTATGGATTTCCTCTCCTTATCGATGAGGTTGAGAACATAATCCACTATGCACGACGCGAAGGTGGTTGCATTCAAATTCGCCTCAGATTCATGGAACCAATATAGAAAAGCGTCGTGAGATGCCAAGTTGTAGACGGAGAAATTGTGGAGAGTCAACTTTAATTTATAATAAGCACTGCTTGCCGTTATTTTCGGCACAGTCTGCACATTCATTAAGTCGAAGCATATAGCCCAAACCTCCTGATTTTCTGCAGCTTCTTTATCTTTTCTTTTTTCATTTTGTGCAAGGTCCTTCTTTTGTACGTGAGAATGTAAACGCTTTGAGATACATGACCAGCTTCGTAACTTAGACAAAGGTCGCAGCGATCTTTCTTGGGGGTGAAAATGTCGAGTCTCTCTCGTTTTCTTTCCTTGTCAAACGAGAACCGGCTGTAGCAGATGTCCTTCCCAGATTCAAGACAACTAGTTTTGTACTTCTCTTAGAGCTGGCTCCAGCTTTTTATGTCTGCTTGAAGGTAAGTTTTGTTAGTGCTCTTCCTGCAGTAGTGTGAAGGCATTTTAGGTAACCTCCCGAAAAAGGCAGTCAAAAACTCAAGTTTCTCTTGCATAGTGGCAGGGGAAAGTTTTGGTTCAATCTGTGAAAGAGATTGTTCTTTTGGGTTTTCAGGAAATCCAGCCAGCGTTTGTTCAGCATCACCTTCATTGGGCACTTCTTTAGGATCATCATCCTCATTGTTGTTTTCAGGTTCTCCGTTATTTCCATTCCTCTGTTTTTTGAGGTTCTTGACGCACGGAACATTTTGGTCTCGATAATTCTCCAGCCAGTAACGAACTTCTGAGTGCTTCACTCCCAAAGTATTGAGATACATGGTCAGACAAACCGGAATTTTTTCACCATTAATTTTCAGATGGTATGAGAAAGTAGACTCTCGATTATTATCATGAGAATATTTTCTCTTTGGTGCAGCTATGTCCACAGTCGAGCAAATGAACATCCTTTTTGTTGGCCAGGACATTTTTTTCCAGAAATCATCGAAGTGTTGCGCGCGCTCATCTTCTGAGACCTGGCCACACAAAGGAGTCTTCCATTTTTCGCACGCTTTGGAAGTGCAGCGTGGTCCTATGAAACGCCCTTCTCTGGGAACGTCGTGCACGATATTTTTTGTGCTTTTCTTGTTTGCCCTTCTAAAACCCACGTACTTCTATCCTTTCATCCGTTTCCTTTTTTCCTCATTCCTAAACCACTCTTTGCTCTGTGGAAGGCTATTGCGGCTTCGTCGGACCCTGTTCGCGCAAGAAGATTGAAATTCTCTGTTATTCTTGATTGGAACTTCCGGAGTATCATCTAAATGACTTGGACCTGGAATCATCTCATGCCAGGAGAAGATTGAAGTTCTCTGTTATTCTCGATTGGAACTTCCCGAGTATCATCTAAATGACTTGGGCCTGCAATCATCTCATCAGTCACTACATGGCCAGGAGAAGATTGAAGTTCTCTGTTATTCTCGATTGGACTTCCGGAGTATCATCTAAATGACTTGGACTTGCAATCATCTCATCAGTCACTACATGGCCAGGAGAAGATTGAAGTTCTCTGTTATTCTCGATTGGAACTTCCGGAGTATCATCTAAATGACTTGGACCTGGAATCAACTCATCAGTCACTACATGGACAGGAATGTCCCAAATTAACGTATCTCCAATTTCAATTTCGTTCCCTAACTCCTCCCACGTCATGCCGATCGAAAAGTTAGAGGGTACCATTTTGCTCGTGGTGGGTGTAGGTTCTTTCAAGGACTGCTTCCTCGAGAAATTTTACGATGTCCCCAACAGAGCAGGGTCCATTTGAGTCTTCACTCTCACTATCCATGGCTTGCACCTAAGGAGAAAAAATACACAAGTGGCTATATCAGAAACGTCGATCTAATATTAAGAGTAGACGAAGTACCACATTGAAACAGCAGAGAGGTGAAAATCGATACCGACATACACCAAGAGGAATGAATAGGTAGGTACTAGGTACCTACATCTCAACTTGATCAACAGTCGGAGGTGTTGAATAAAAACCTTCAGTCTAGCTTCATAGAGAAGGTAGGCTTTAATGAATTCATGATAAACGCTGTTAAAACTTAGTGATTAAAAAAAAAAAAAATCAAAGAAGCTAAGTTTGCATGACACACAGTGATAGAATGTTGATATCGATTCTAAGCCAAAATATCTGTCGTTTATTAGAAATTTCTTTGCAATACATTTATACTTCACGGCGAACTTGCAGGATGATAATATTTTGAGCAGTTGAAGAATCAAAAATACTTACTAGGCGGTGAAGAACACGAAATACCGGCACAAAAACTCGGAAGGTGATAACTGATAGCTGAGGGTTAAGGGCCCGTTCGAGAGAAGCGGGTTACTCCAAACTCCGGGGTAACCCCCAACTTGCGCCGAATGTGTCGTTCGACAAAATGCGATAATCGATTTTTACTTCAATATAACCCGATTTTCAACCCCGGCACGTAACTCCACTCCCAGTCGGAGTTACCAGTCTGACCCTGCTTTCTATTGGTTGAGAGGCAAGTGCGGACTTTCAATATGGCTGCCATCTCACAGCTGATGTGTTGTTTGTGGCCCATTCCATAATTTTTATCGTAGTGCACAGTTTTTATAAAGTAATTATAATTATTATAATTATATCATAAGTAGGTATGGACAGTTTTCATTATGATAGCGACGACGATTTCATGGATCTCGCGTTATCTTTATTACCGCGGCCAAGATCTGCTCGGATTCGCTATCCACATTTTGATCGTTGGAATAACTCCGAATTTTTTGAAAGATTTCGGTTGTCCAAGGCTGGCGCCACTTATGTCCTCGAGAGAATACGAGAAAGAATATCTTCAGATGATCAGCTCTGCTTCTCTCTCCTCTGCTTCACTTGCTGCTATATCGTTGAATAAAGTTTCTTCAACTGCAGCGGCAGTTGAAGAGTCAATTGGGGGCATCTCTTCCTTCAGAAGGATAGCAATATTATGAAGGACGGCCGTTGCTACTATGATACCTTCTACCCGATCCAACTTCACCTGGAATGAAGTCCACAAAATTATGAGCACATTGTCAAACTAGAATAATTATAAGTTATTATCAAAATCTTCAACATATTTCCGATACTGCAAAAAATATGGGGCAAAAGAAGTCATTATTAACTGTAATTTCATTCGAAATTAGAACCCTACCCTTATCCCATTAGCGAGAATGGGGAACCTCCTCTTCCATACTCCGTAACTTCGCTCAACTACATTTCTCGTTCTGATTTGAGATTCATTGAAGAGCCGTTCTGCTCTTGTAGTCGGGTTCCGGATTTTCGTAATCAGATTTTTCTTAAGCGCGTACCCACTATCTGCCAGAATAACATCCTGGCCCAAAGTTGGCAGAATTCTCCAAAGACTTGAGTGGTGGAGGATGGTTGCATCGTGGGTACTCCCAGGCCACCTTGTAATGAAAGATGATAGTAAAGGCACAATACAATGACTGGTGGTAATTTATGTGATACATCTAATATTTGTTCTGAATCACTTGAAGTATCTGTGGAAGAATCACCATCTTATAATATTAGGTACTTAGAACAATATGAGGTACATACCTGGCAACAATATTCACGATTTATAGATCTGCATCTGCAACCGTTTGCACGTTAATAGAATAATAAGATTTTCTATTACGGTACATTTCTGCATCGTCTCCACCTACAACAGATGATAATAAAAATTTGTGTACAACACTATGACCTAATAAAAATACACTAGGTAAGTATACAAGTTTGATTATCAACGTACCAGGGGATACGATTTTCACGTGGTTGCAGTCCAGAGCTCCAAGACAAGATGGAAATCTGCTAATGAGGTGAAATTTTCTTCTTGTTTCCCTTTTCTCTTCTTCTGATTGTGGTAAACTGATAAATTCGGGGGCGAGTCGAGCTATAGCGTCTGATACCTGCAGACAAACAATATAGAAACAAATCAGAACATGATGCCGATTGCACTGGACGCAGCGGTACAGCATGAGTAGTTATACCTACCTGGTGAACGATTACGCAGACACTTGACTTTGACAACCCATGTCTGTCGCCACACACTGACATAAACGACCCACTCGCATAAAATGAGAGGGTTGTCAGGAGCCTCTCTTCCGGGCTGATGGGATTTCCTCTACAAGAACAACAAGAACTCGTATGAATTTCATGCCAACTGCGTTTTTTCTAGTTAGGTATAGAGTATGTAAGTACTTATGACGGTAATGCAAAAACTAATTCCAGAAGGTACCTACTCTAGCTTCCTACCTACATACATCTGCGTACAGATTTACGTACTATTCTCTACATTCACAAAAGAATTTTGGAACTAACTTACCTCTGACCACCGTACAGGGTACACGGTTCATTTCCTATTTCGGATCGCTTTGAAATATGGTAAAACGTTCATACCTGCTTTTGAATGTTCGTACCAGTTGATTATTATTAGTTAATTATTCATTTAGTTTTTCATTAAAGATATACCTACCTAATTATTGTGTGTGCTCATTCACCCCTATTTCTGATGAGGATAGCAAGGGTAAATAATAAATATGTACATAAAATCAAGTATTTCAAATTTAATGCCAGCAATTTTTTCTAGTTTTCATCAGCATTTTGTGTAGCTCGTTTCATTTCAATTTCTTGCAGCTTACGTTCATGGTCACGTTTCGCTTCCTCTCGCTGCATTCTTATAGCATGAAGCTGTCTTTCGTTTTCAATTTGCAAATCAATCAACTGGAGTTTTTTTAATGGATTTCGCATTGGTTTTTTTCTAATGTTGACTTCATGAGCTGCGAGGTTTCGGCTTTGGCCTTAGCCCAGCTGCTGACATAGTCCCTTGCCTGATTACGAATTCTTGCACCAGGCCCTAAAACATTGTTTCGCCAAATTAAAAGACTAATATTGTCTTGATATGTATTGATGTTAGAATAGATATTTTATACTTCAAATTTCATTGCAATATGATCATCACTTACTCAGCACCTCAGTAACAGGCTGACGCAAGTCTGCCACATTGTGGTTACCCCAATCTGGAACAGTCATTAATAAATAGTAAACTAGCTGCGTTGCTCATGCTTTTTTCGCCAATTGGGAAAGTCAATTCAACCTATCTGGTAGGTACTACTACAATTTATGACAGTACAATTTCGTGAATGTAGTACAGTTGTGATATTAAACTAGTAGATACCTGTGAGAGGAGTGGCGACTGGAGTAGAACTTGTAGGAGCAGGACCATTTGGGAAATTTACTTCTCTATCAGTACCTTCAAATGAATTAAACAAAAATGCAGTGACATACGTACCATTTTATTAATTTGTCTATTTTATTTGTTTGATATTGTGATTCATATGGAGTTATCTACGCATGAAAGCACTCCTTCCTTTTTATCAATACTATTCCAGTATTTCTATTACATGACGAGTTTGGGTGATAATAATAAGGAAGGAATATATACCAGCGACTGGAGTCACGGTCTGTGTCAGTAGCGGTTCAGAGGACCCTGATGGATCACTGACGAAAGAAAGGTTACTGCCTGCGTATGAAAACATTTATGTAGATAGGTATAAAATGCAGTAGGTGTCAGCTATGATCAATTGAAATGAATTGTGAAACTCCTAACACACCACCACCACCACAATTCATAGACATAAACAATAACGTGCTGTTTGCAACAAAGATCTTCTACAACATACATGTTGATGGGCGCACTGAAAATATAATAAAAAAAACAACAACAAAAAACAGTATAATGCAAGTACAGGCAAACCCGCAGACCAGACACAGAAAAACACATAATTTTACCCGTAACAGCCGCACGCAATAGATTTATCTTCGGTTTTTTCCGTGGGCACACTTCCTTATTCAATGCTGCAGTTCAAAATGTTAAAAAGGTGTTAAAAGGGGTTCAAAATGTTAAAAAAGGTGTTAAAGGGGTTCAAAATTTTTAAAAAAGGTGCTACGGTTCAAAAATGTCTAAAGCATTTCATGCGGTACAGATACTATGCCGAACCTTTACATCAAAAACTGTAGATCCGGTAAAAACTGGTAATGTTACATCAATACTGTTCCAGAAATAATGTTGAGGTAATAGGTATATTAGTAGGTACATTATATTACCTAGGTAGATTAGGTACATTATATTACCTAGGTAGATTAGGTACATCATATTACCTAGGTACATTATGTACCTTTTACCAATGTACCTAGGTAAATTATTATACAGGTACATTGAATTATATTTACCTTGCGATGACGGACGAGGATCGTAATGCAAAGTGAGGCTCCTATCCTCTTCAGGCGCAACTGTTTCGCAGAAAACATCTGCTCAGTCAGAACCGAAAAAATAATTTCAAATCAAATTATTCATCAAATTATTCTTTATACAGAAATGAGGATGACGTAAAATATACTTGTAAACTAGAAATGTTTGCGATATTGTAATATATTTGTAAAAGAAATGTGGGCTCACTTTCTGGAGGTACATAGTTGACTTCTTCGAGGTCACTATTATCCTCTTCGTTTTCGTTCGTGGCATCAACCCCTTTTGAGTTGAAAAAAAAGATGATTGATAAAAGAATGGAAAAACCAAGTTATGGATATGAGGAAGCAAGAATGTAGGTGTCAGGCACCTACTAGGTATGGCTCATCTTATGAGAGAGTAATTGAACATTTTCACAAATACATTCTTATGCATAACGGAAAATGTACTTACTATCGTGTGCATCCGAAGCATACTTTGGGTTATGCCCGAACGCTTTTGTAAAACCCATCAGGTTCATCAGTAGGACCTGATTTTCGGACAGGTCCAAATCCGGAAGCGGAGGACCCCCTCCTGTCCCTTTTGAATAATTCTTGCGGTCCCCCACGTCGCTCCGTAATTTTCTCTTCATGTTCTTATATTTGGCCCGCAGTTGTGTTGCCGTTCTCACGGACGTAGGCCCGGAGGAATTGAACATCAGTTCAATATCCTCCCAGGCCTGATTCTTCTGCCTCGTGGACACCATGTCACTTTTTCGGCACTCCACGATGTGCCGAAAATGATTCACACAGTTAATTAGAACTGTTTCGTCGCCCGAGGAAAAATTCGATGATTTCTTCGGTAACATGACGTTGAAAATGTATTACTTAGGTGAAAAACTTATTACTTGAACTTATTGCTTGAATTATTACTTATTAATCAAGTAATTAAAACTTATTACTTGAACTTATTACTTGAACTTGTGAACTTATTACTTAGGTGAAAAACGGTTTGTTAGGTGTTGTGTGTACACGTGAACAAAAGCCAAAACAACTCGTTTTCCCGCGTATAAACAGATTTGGCGAAAACAATGTTGCCAAGAATGTCTTGATAAATGTTAGAATACGATAGAATTGGCGTTTGATCCATCTATTTCTCATGGATTGTGTATAGTATCCATAAGTCCTCGGGGTTACCCCGAGTAATCGATTATTCAGGGTGACTCGACCCGTTATCGACTTTGTCGAACGCGTTTTGGGGTTACTCTGAACTCGACACTGAAACCCGAGTTACGCTGAGTCTGGGCTTACCCGGATCTCTCGAACGGGCCCTGAGTGGTGTTGCCCAGCTGATAAAAAAAAAATCGATTAGGTGGTGTTGACTTTTTCTCGATTTTCACTGCCCTAGCGACGAATATTTGAACTTCTGGTATTACCATTCTATCCGGCGGGCTCTTATCTCATTTTCCTTAAAAATGTGGGTTAGGTGGTGTTGCATCTTAAACGACGTTGGTTCATTAATATTCTTAAGGCACTGATGGAGAATCTTCTCACCTCTGCTCCTGAACAGAGCCTTTCTAACAGAAGAAGGACGGGTCCATTATCTCTTCTCAGAAACTTCTTCGATATGTTTAGGGTTACAGGTAGGCAATTTTGATTTCTTATGACCCCAATCAGGAAAATGTTAATTTATAACAACATTAATTTATGACTACAGAGCAAAATTAATGGAAACTTCATGAATGCAAGAGAACCTTATTCATCAGGTGGGTAGGTAGGTACCTAGATGACGCTGAATGGAACCAATGTCATTTTTAAGTGAATTCAAGATGAAATTAATGACAGAAACTAGTTTTCTATTCCATTTGATGTCATTCAAGCGCGGTTCTTCAAAAATGAAGTTCACAAGAACTAATTTATTTTCAATTCCTGTTGTATAAAACCTCGTAAGGCTGTTGATTGCCTAAATCATTGTAAGTCTCATGCCCATGGGGACTTCAGCAGTATCGCAAGTATGACGTGTCAGGTCTATCTAAGCAAAAAACGCTGCAAATCCCTGCACAACGGTTTATTATTTTGTATAGAATACCCTTCTGTTACAGATCACAGCTCTATGTATAGATAACCCGTCTATATAATATGATATGTACTATTATATACATATTATGTAGATCGCAGACCCTCCGTAGGTTAGTACCTAACCCCGTACTCGTTACTAGGTACCTACCTAAATCACGAGTTAAATGTTGCTAAAATAATTCTGCCGATGACAAACAGTACCTAACAAAAAGAAACACACATAATGAAGTTCTGAAAAGAAATTGTTGATGAGGAGTGAAAAAAGTTGCAAAAGTACCTACCAACAAACTCCAGCCCCTTCTACGTAGATGGTATAATGAACCGTTGTGTAATAATTTACCGTTGAGTAATGATTTACCGTAGTAATAATTTACCCATCAATAATACTTCAACGTTTGTTCAAGTTTCACTACCTACCAACAAACTCCAAAAGAGCCATCATTTTTCAAATTAAATAATATCACAGAACAACCAACTCGACTTCATACTCCGCCAATATAATCAGGTGATCCCTACCAATGATTGGCCGTATTCACAAATTCCTATTGTGGGCGCGTCTCTGGTTACGAGATTTGGTTTGAATTGTATACAATTTCATTCACACTGGAGTCGAAAATGCCTGTCGGTGCAAACTTCGGGGCCTTACTGTGAACGAACGGCTGGACGTACGATGCTCCGGATGGGCTTAAAAAACTCGCAAGTTCAAGAACTATTTAAAACCGTAAAAATATTTACGTAAAAAAATGGTATAGGCGTTTTGAAAATTTCAACCCCTATTTTGAACCCCTTAGAGATGACTCACGGTAACGTCGAGCTTCGAGGACCAACTAGACGCCGAACGGAACCTATAACCCGAATTTCATCAATTTTTTTTCATGGTAACTAAGAAAAGTGGCCCGTACGGCGTACGGCGTACGGCGGACAGACAGAAATATTTTTATTGCAGTTTTGGATTCTACATACCTTGAAACGTAAACCATCAAATTTTGAGGGGGGGTAAGAATTTTTTTTTTCATGCTCGATTCCAATGGTTCATTATTGAAAATAATAAACCAAAAGTGCAGAAATTATAACAAAGAACTTACGAAAATTGAAAAATCCAGGAGACATAACCAGAAGCCGGGACTTGCGAGGTCTTACAACCCTACTGGAAGGTTCTGGACTTACAATCGATCATAGAGAAGATGTTTCTCATGGAATCGAAACCAAACTTCCACAGAGGAGCGATATCCTTACCTTTATGGAAAACGTCAAAACCGTATTTTTGGGAAAATCGGACTAACGAGGTTTTGCAGGTATGCAGTAGCATTGTAGAGGTTTATGGTCGGTCCGAATAAGGAATTTTCGGACATAAAAATAAGGAAGAAAGTGTTTGCATGCACATACAATCCTAATTGATGACCTCACCAGACGACAAGTCCCATCTTCTGTAGGATGTTTTGGTGGCTTTCTTTCTCTCTTCCATTGGCAAATGCTACAAAGTGCTCTAACAAAATTGAGAAAGCAACAGCTGGGGGTTGGTGATAGAGGCAGACATCTGCAGCTTGCCAATTCACAACCATCCTTGAGTCACCGCTACGAGAACACCTGACGGAGAACAGATTCTCCACCAATCCAGGAGCAATTACCACGTTTCGCAAGCAAGATACCATTTCAGTATCATTATTTTGAACAATTACATCCCCCAGTGACTCTGTGTTATTGTCAGAGTTTGCACAAGTAATGCGCCTAGGTTTTGAAAGCGGAGTGATATTTACAAAGTGTTTACCATTATTAACTATGTGATCAGTTGTTCCTGAATCTGCAATAAATTTTATAAAATCAGGAGTAGGGGACCTGAGGTATTGAAGAACTACACGGTTGATATTGAGAACTTGTCTGTATTGAAACAGGCTTAGAGAGACACAGAATTACGGGGTGTCGACGAGCCCCGAGCGTCCGACCAACTGAGCTGATTCCCACCTTACAATCGATATGTCTTCTCGATATATCGTGTTACTTATCGATATATGTGTTACGCTTCCCCTTACATATAAAAAACAATATCCACAAGGGATGGTGACGTGAATAACATTCAGAAAGAGATTGAACAAAAAAAACTTGGGTATATACTGAAAAGGGTACTAAAACCTACTTAAAATTAAAGTGAACATGACATCAAATTCAGCCCTTAAGACAGAAACAAAATTACAACTTGGGTATATTACAACTGGGGTTCACACTGAAACATGTACATTGGGCTTTAACTCCCAATAAATTGAGCATTACACATGAATAAAAAAAACCTTAATACGAATAAGCTTAAACTACAACTAAATTTCACACGAATAAAAAACCTTAATGCGAATAAAACTTGAACTATAATTAAATTACTACAATCAAATAAAACCGTTGTACTGAACCAAAATCACAATTAAGGCACTACCAAAATAGACCTGGATGAACTGTCATCAAGGAGAACCCAGCACTATTTGTTCCAACAGGTACCTAATGGCAACTGAGACGCAGATAAGTAGTAGGTTTACTCTGCGGATTTAAGAGGAGAACCATTCATTTACCCCATGGTCAAGGATCCCATGACTTCATGTAAGTCACCCTGGAAAAAAAATTTAAAACACAATCAATCATACTATGAAATCTTTCTTCCAAGCCGGCTGCTTTATCAAGCGTCCACGCCTACTAAGTAGTCTGATTCGTGAGAGGAGCACCAGTACCCTGCAATCCTGTGAGATGGGAACTCAGGGGAGCGGGTGAAGGTATTGGGTGGGGGATTCTGGATGTTTGTGGGGTTCTTACTTGAAATTGAGCCACTGGACTCCCATGTGGTTGTGAGTCAACTGGGAGCACTGGGTAGTTTGGCCAAGGCAAATAACTTGGGGAGGTACCTAAATCAGCAACAGGAAAGGCCGAGTCCAGTGCTACTTTCTCCTCAGACCCAAAAGTGGGAGAATATACAGAAATATGAGTCTGCTGGGCATCTTGGGGTTGGATGTCACGTTCCCGCAGCTGGGCAACATGAACACGATGTTGTGTCCCCATTAGTAGTTTCACTATTCTCAGTGATGAGGATACCACTGATAAAACCACTCCCTTCTGCCAAATTGGATGTTTAACCTGGGGGTGCACCATGGCCCACACAGGATCATTTGTGAGAAATTTTGAAACTTGATTCACATCATATTTGACTCTAGGTTGAGCACAAAGTTTGTTAATAGGCGTGGTTGGAGGATACCGAAAAATCATATTCATGGGAGAATCACCCGAAGTGGAAGGAGTAGCATGCTGTGCTGCCAACACATGAACCAAACAGTCCCTAAATGGAATAGATGGATGGTCTTGAGAAACTTTCCTAAGCCCTTGCTTTAAACTAGCAATTGCTCTTTCTGCACGTCCATTGCTTGGTGGGTTATAGATAGATATTATAGCGCTGTTGGCGCATACACAATATCCCACTTTTTGAGGAATTCCTTAAATTCACTAGAATTGAAAGGGGGGCCATTGTCAGAGACCAACTCTCTAGGTATTCCAAAAGAAGCCATGAATGATTTTAGGAAAGTAATAAGATTACAAGTGTTAGGAGGATGAAGTACATTTGCATGTATCCAATTTAAGAATGAATCTACCAGGACACACAGTGTGTAATTTTCAAATTTACATAATCCATATGAATCCTGCTCCAGGGTTTTGTGGCTGGAGGCCGATCTACTCTACTGGAAGCATCTGTTTTACGCGGGTGATGAATGTTACAGGCTTCACATAAGCTGCATTCTTTCACGATGTCGGCATCCAATCCAGGCCACCATAGAATAGGTTTGGCAGCCGCCCTCATTCGTGAAATACCGGCATGACCTGAATGTAATGCTCTAATCACTTGTGCCCGAAGTTTATAAGGCACTACCACTCTACCCTTATGGAGTAGGAAACCCTCAGAGTGTTCAAGATCTTGGCGCCCATTGAAAAACTTGGACACTTCAGGGTCTGATGGTTTTGAAGTCCAGTCCGTTCCTATCAGCTTAATAACTGACTGCAACACTGGGCATTGGGCAGTGTGGGTCTTGACTACATCCGCATTTAAAAGTGGGGAGATTGCTTCGACAAAACCCACATCAACCACATCCGGGGGCTGGTTCAAGGGTAGCCGAGAAAGGGCATCAGCCTGGGGCAAACTTTTTCCCGGTTTATAGGAGATAGAATAATTATATGCACCCAGGATTTCAGCCCAGCGCACCAGACGAGCAGCAGCTATTGCCGGAATATTCTTGTCAGGGGCAAGAACAGTTTTGAGGGGTTGGTGGTCTGTTTCTATAATAAAATGTCGGCCCATAAGGTATTTATGAAATTTTTGTAAACCAAAAATTATGGCCAGTGCTTCTTTATGAATCTGACTGTATGACCGCTGAGTTTGTGTCATGGTTGCTGATTCAAAAGCCAGTGGCACCAATTCATCCCCAATCCGTTGACTCAATGCTGCCCCCACCCCATACTGACTAGCATCTGTGGATAGAATCAATTCCTTGTCTGGGTCATAATAACTTAGTGTTGTGGCTTTGGCCAGGGCTTCTTTAACTTTACCAAAAACCTCTGAGCATTCAACAGTCCAAGCCCAATGAGAACCTTTCCTTAGAAGGCGGTGTAAAGGTTCTAGAGAATTAGCAAGGTGGGGGGCAAAATTTCTATAAAAATTCACTAACCCAAGGAAGGCTCCGTAACATTAGATGGAATTCGCTTTCTCTGGGTCTGGGGATCTTCCCTTACCGGAGATGGTGAATCTGAGGAAGGGTAAGGAAGTAGCAAACCATATTGATTTGTTGGCATTTAATTTAACATTATGTGAATCAAGTCGCAACAAGACTTCTCTCACATTTGCCTCACACTCTGCCCTTGTTCTCCCACCAATCAAAGTATCATCAAGCTACCTATGCTCGACAAAACGGAATGCCCTTGAGTATTTTATCCATGAAGGATTGGAACAGCGCAGGAGCTGAAGTTAACCCAAAAACTAGCCGGGAGTAACGGTATAGCCCAGCATGAGAGTTGATTGTCAGTAGGTGCTGACTAGACTTATGAACTTCCAACTGTAGATACGCATTTGATAAATCAAGCTTACAAAATACTTGACACCCCAGAAATTCATGAAAAATTTCTTCAGGGCGAGGGGTGGGGTAAAAATCCGCTCGGATGTTAGGATTCAGAGTCCGTTTGAGGTCTACACATAATCGGAGATCACCCGACTTTTTCTTAACAACCACTAAGGGGGATGCCCATTCCGTTTGAGTAACCCGATACAGGACCCCCTTGTCCACCAGATCATTGAGGTGTTGTTCTACCTGAGTGCGCAGAGCCAATGGAACACTTTATGGCTGTTGGAAAATGGGAACTACCCCAGGTTTAAGATTTATGTATAGGTACCTGAAAATTTGCAATGGGTAAATTATTGTCTTTCAAGCTAAAAGCCCTTGGAAAGAGGTTGGGAAAATCCCCTGGAATCTCTATCCCTACTGACCCTACATGTGTACTAATTAAGGAAGGTTTCCAATTTGGAAAGATGAGAGAGAGGACATCCCTACCCAAAATAGCCTTTGGTTTAAGGTTGGATACAACTAACAGGCGCACTTCATTTTCCATGTTTTTGTATCTAAAAACTGTGGTTAACCTTCCGTCGGGCGCGCGCCCGCATTTTGTGCGGGCACGTTAGTGTTTTCAAAACACCGGCTGTATGCTTGAAGGGAGAAGGATGTCAGCTGGTCTAATTTAAGGTTACTAGTTTTGACGCAAGACGGTGCCACCGGGAACACGATTCGCATTGTCTTCAGTCGTATACAAGTACGTAAACGTAAATGTTCGCTCGCCGCCGCACAGAGTGAAGAAGCACGCGGCCGTTCATGTCCCGATCTCTCCAGCACTCAGTGCGGCATGCGCCCGCTGACGAGTCTCTATCGAGGGAACCACGTCCTTCGACATCTTACGCGTATGTACGAATTATTACGTTCACAATATGTTCTTCCGTTAGTATTTGGCATTGTATCCTTAAATAGGTAGTTTCATCATTGGTAACTTATTATATTTGTTTTGTAAGTAGGTAAATTGGTCTATCATTAGGTACGTAGGTACCTAATATTTTATTAGTTTTTCACACCTTTTCAACTTTTTTTTCTAGGTCTAACTATATGAGCGATGATGATATTAGACGTATCCTATTCGAGCTTGAAAATGAACATGAAGAAGATGAAGACGATGATTTGGATCCAGCAGTTTTGCAACAGGAAGAAGTAGTAGGATTAAGTACCAAAAATCGTTAAGGTAGGTGCTCAGTAAAATACTGAAGTCAATTATTTGTACTATTGTTCTGGAGATTATTCAAGTTACCAGCAAAAAAAAAAATCCTTTTGAATGACTGATTTTGGGGTTGGGTGTTTGGGGTGTTATGTATTAAAGTTTTTATTGGAAGAAAATAAATTTGTTGCAAAGCAAAAACATAAATTTACTGTTTCACACCTTTTCCTACATTTAAAAAGAAGATTTAATTTAAACAAAGAGCAAATATAGATTGCCTCACACAGTGCGGCACACGCCCGGTGGTGTGATTGACCAAGGCACGCCCGACGGAAGGTTAACACACCTTTAACTACAAGTGAATCTCCATTAGCAGCATTCACCTTGCCAAAATAAGGGGAGAGTTTTTCATCAGAGGGAATCAACGATTGATCTACACAACTAACTGCTGCCCCTGTGTCAATTAGAAAATAAGTAGGTTTGTTTGAAGAGCCTATGTAACATGATGCTAGGAGAGGATCAGTATTTACAGCTAAACCCGCAAGGTCACTAACACAAGATTGATCTTCTACCAGTGATGCCTGTAGTTTGGGTCCTCCTGTATTGCTAGCTGCGTTGGTTGACGTCTTGAAACCTGATGCATGTCTGGGCCCATCCACAGGGTTAGCAGCACAGCAGACGCTAGCCAGATGGCCTTTGATGTGACAACGGTTGCAAGTGGCGGTCTGCCACTTACATGAAGCTGGCTGATGATCAGAGAAGCAACCAGGACAACGAGGAAACTGAATACGGCCTGACAAGTCTTACTTGGAACGTGGTTTCCCTCTTGAGTTCCTTGATACAATAGGAGCAATTGTTGATGCTGATTGAGCAGGCACAGTACGTCGCATTGTGTTGTCAAAGATGGTCTGTGCCATTATAGCAGCAGCAACCATTTCAGTATACTTGGCCTCAGGTTTTAAAGCCAAAAGGGCTGCTATGATGTGGGGTTCCGAAAAATCTGCATGAAACGATTTTTAAGACAAATTTCCAAGCCTTCAGGTGCCCACTTGCATCTGCCCCCTAGATCTCTGAGAAAATTGGCAAATTCTTGAATTGACATGTCTGTTGGGCGGGTGGTGGTTAGGAATTTAAACCTGTTGTTATTTACATCATCCCCTTCCAAAGCAGCTACTGCATTACGCAATTCCACCCAAGTGCAGTCAACCAGAGTTCTGGGCAAAATAGCTTTAGTTACTTTGTCATAATTTATTGAATCGAGGCCAATCAAAAAATCATAACATTTTTCCTGATCTGTTACCACTTTAGTCCGTTTGAAATAAATTTCTGCCCTGTCGGCATAAGCAAAAAGCGTTTCGGACTCAAAGCGCTTCAACCCCAAAGAAGAAGTTGCCATTCTGTCAGAAGTAGCGTCACACCGTTCAATAGGAAACTGCGAAGAAGAATAAGGCAGGTTTCGCGTGATTGAAAGCTGTAGCAGATAGGTGGATGTGAAGTAACGTCAGCATGGAAAGATGGCGGGAAGCGGGAACCAACGGCAAGAACAACAAACTCGAGAGTTGATGAGAGGCCACGAAATTCTGAATTTCAGCTCTTTTTGTTGTTTTGTGTGTATAAGAAAAACCCAGAGAGAAGAGAGAACTGGATTAGATACTCAACAGTTGAGGAGCGAATCTCCGAGAAGTCGATGTACGGGAAACAGAAGGTGGCGGGGTTGAATCCAGCCGATGCACGGATTATCTTCAATACACTGCTGTTCGAGAGAAGAGAAAAAAAAAATCCCAAATCCGTCGCCAATGAGGTATTGAAGAACTACACGGTTGATATTGAGAACTTGTCTGTATTGAAACAGGCTTAGAGAGACACAGAATTACGGGGTGTCGACGACCAACTGAGCTGATTCCCACCTTACAATCGATATGTCTTCTCGATATATCGTGTTACTTATCGATATATGTGTTAGGACCTACCATCAAAACATCACAGAGCTGTATCTTGAGTTGTTTTCTGAAGCATCAGCATGCAGGATTTCATCGGAGTCATTGTCACACTCGTCACTATTCACCCAAGCAAACCTCTGAGCTTCAGGATTATTCTCAGTTTCACAGTCAGTCTGAACAGTGAGATGAGCATGTCCTTTGTTTTTACGGATATTTTTCTTTGTTTTCCATGTTGGTTCTCGCTTCACCCCTTTGTGTTGCCCGCCTCCTTTCTTCCTTTGTGAGATTTTCCTCATCAAACATTAATCTTTTTATTTCAGCAACTGTTAATTCAGGCGGTATTGCAGTGGATTCTATATTGTAACACTTGGCAATGCCTGATTTATTTCAAGGATCAGTGATCTTTTTGCTTGTTCCTCAGTTGAGATTATATACCTTCTCAGCTGCACAACCAAGTCTTCATATCTCTTGATAAATTCTAGAACTGATTGATTCTCTGGAAGGTTCGAATTTGAGGTCAACCTGTTTTGTAGCTCATACTCTCCAAATTTGCTCAATGGTTGACCTGCGTCTAGCAATACCATCTTCTCAATAGGGTCATCAGGGTACTGGACTAGGGACTGATGAAATGGACCAAGATGTCCTATTATGAATGACCGGACACAGTATTTTATGCTCTCCAAGTCTTCTGGGCTATACTGGCCTCTTGATTTTCCATTTTTCTCAAGCACACACAGGCAATCATTTGCCAAGATTTCAGCCCGTATTTTGTCCCTCCATAATGTATGGACACTGTCTTGAGTCAATCTGTTATCAAAGCGTTGAAGTCAAAGCTTCAACCAGGGTCTTTGTGTGGTGTCTGAGGCATTGGATGTTCTTGGTGGTTCCTCTGTTGGAAGAGGCACCATGTTGACTTGTCGCTCTTGGATGCACTCAAGTAACTGAGTGAACATCTCCTTAGTTTCTTGTTGATTTCAATGCTTCATGATGCTTTTTCATCCTCTGTCCTATCAGTGTCAATCTGCCATCAGTTACTTGCGTCAGGTCTTTGCACAATCGTCTTTCAGTAGGGTGACTGCGGGCATGTGCGCTCTTCTCTTATTTCTCCACTACGGCAACTCCAATTTTTATTGTCCGATTAATATTCATTAGGTCAGGTGTTCCTGAACATCTGATCAAATTTAGAGCTTCCTGGCAGCTGAGGAAGTTAATTTTGTAGCTCATTGAAAAAAAGGTGTCCGTCAAACTCGAGTTCACAATTCAAGCTATGTTACAAAAGTTGTGATTTTGAGCCTTTTTTCTCATTCCCTTGACTTTTCTTTTACCAGAATCGATTCTTTACATGTTTGAGCGTAAAAAACGCTCAAACTGTCGCAAATAAACCCAAAATTTCGCTTTTTATTGAAAGAGCGCAGTTGCCCTCGGTTTTGAGGCCATGCGGACAAGTGCGCTCTCGCCCATGCGAGCAAGTGCGCGTGGGGTGGTTTTGAAACTCCGGAGGCTCGAGGCAGTTCTTTACTAAATTTTTGGATAGCTTCGATACAATTTATGTGTACTTTTCTTGGATTTAGACGTCGTCCTGTCAATATTTTACCCATTACCCTTCAAAAACAAGGAATCTTTATTTAATTTGGTTTAAGATAAACCCCTAGAACTGATGCTTGATCATCCTTACCTGATCAGTCTAAAATCGTCAGAATTTCGGTAGGTATCTAGGTATCCTATATTCCTGTACCTATTGAAGGTCGTGGAATGATACGAATAATCATGGTATAAAACTAATATAATTTATTATAAAAGACAACAGTCAAACGGAAACGTTTTAAGGCGAAACACAGATGAGCATCGAGCTATAGAAACGAAGTAGAGAGGGAGCAACCTCTCGGACGACCAATTTAAATTGATCAATGGTGCCAACACAACAGCAACTATTGGAATGATTATCTTATTTCTATCACTCTCCCTTAATCATTATAATAGATGGAGGCAATTGACAAAAATGCTGACAGTGCTATAGGTTTCATCTTAAATTAACCCTACTCCTTGTGAGCAAAACACATGCTTTTCCTTAGGCACACTTTTGGTTAGGAAATCAGCTAACATTTTTGTAGTGGAAACATAGTTTAACATAATTTCACCAGAAGACACTTTGTCTCTTACATAGTGATACCTAATATCAATGTGCTTGCTGCGCCTATTAGTTATAGGATTTTTAGCAATAGCAATAGCACTTTGGTTATCACAATTAATTTTAGCAGCATTAGAAGCATTCCAAGAACAATTTTTAGCATTTTTAACAAGTTCTTTAATTAAATTATGAATATATATGGCCTCTTTAGTACCCTCACTCAGAGAAATGTATTCAGCCTCAGTCGAGGACAGTGAAACGGTATGCTGCTTTCTACTCTCCCATGATACCGCCGCATTACTTAGAAGATGCACCAAACCCGAATATGATTTTCGGTCAGATGCATCATTGGCCCAGTCAGCATCAACAAAACATTCAAGATTTTCATTTGATTTAGAAAGCTCAATACCAAGGGATCTAGTTCCCTGAAGATAACGCAAGACTCGTTTTGCTGCAAGCCAATGAGTCTTATTGTAGCAGTTATTAAATTGACTAAGATGGGATGCTGCATAAGAAATGTCGGGACGACAAGTAACTGACAGGTACATTAAAGATCCTATAAGTTCTTGATATGGATAAGAATTATCAATTTTACCATATTTTTCCAGTTTAATATTGGAATCCAAGGGTGTTCCAACTGGATTAGCGTTCATCATGCCAAACCTATCAAGAATATTCAAGATGAACTGCTCATTACTCAACTTCTAAGTATTTTGCTGGAAATTTCTTTCGATTTTCATTCCAAGTACATGGGTTGCAGCTCCCAAATCTTTAACTTCAAAGTTCGATTTAAGCTCATTTTTGAGAACTTTACATTCATTGTAATCATTATAAAAAATAAAAAACGCTGCAAATCCAAATTCTGCCGATGACAAACAGTACCTAACAAAAAGAAACACACATAATGAAGTTCTGAAAAGAAATTGTTGATGAGGAGTGAAAAAAGTTGCGAAAGTACCTACCAACAAACTCCAGCCCCTTCTACGTAGATGGTATAATGAACCGTTGTGTAATAATTTACCGTTGAGTAATGATTTACCGTGGTAATAATTTACCCATCAATAATACTTCAACGTTTGTTCAAGTTTCACTACCTACCAACAAACTCCAAAAGAGCCATCATTTTTTAAATGAAATAATATCATAGAACAACCAACTCGACCTCATACTCCGCCAATATAATCAGGTGATCCCTAGCAATGATTTCATCTCCGCCAAATTTCCTATTGTGGGCGCGTCTCTGGTTACGAGATTTGGTTTGAATTGTATACAATTTCATTCACACTGGAGTCGAAAATGCCTGTCGGTGCAAACTTCGGGGCCTTACTGTGAACGAACGGCTGGACGTACGACGCTCCGGATGGTCTTAAAAAACTCGCAAGTTCAAGAACTATTTAAAACCGTAAAAATATTCACGTAAAAAAATGGTATAGGCGTTTTGAAAATTTCAACCCCTATTTTGAACCCCTTAGAGATGACTCACAGTAACGTCGAGCTTCGAGGACCAACTAGACAGCGAACGGAACCTATAACCCGAATTTCATCAATTTTCTTTCATGGTAACTAAGAAAAGTGGCCCGTACGGCGTACGGCGTACGGCGGACAGACAGAAATATTTTTATTGCAGTTTGGATTCTACATTCTACATACCTTGAAACGTAAACCATCAAATTTTGAGGGGGGGTAAGAATTTTTTTTTCATGCTCGATTCCAATGGTTCATTATTGAAAATAATAAACAAAAATCGTCGACATAAAGAGCAATGTAAGTGACAGATTTTCCTTTGATTTTATAAAACAAACAAGGTTCAAATTTACTTTGTTTAAAATTTTGCTTTTCAATAACAGTTTTGGCTTTATCGTACCATACCCTAGATGACTGTTTTAGCCCATAAATTGCACGCTTCAACAGGCAGACTTTATTTTCTGAACCTGGCAGAACAAAACCTTGAGGCTGAGACATATATATTTTCTCTGTTAACTCACCATGAAAAAAAGCACATTCAACATCTAAGTGGTCGATTTTCAAATTCAATTCTATAGCCAAAGCAAAAAGTAATCTTATTGAACTGTATTTTATGACAGGAGAAAAAGTTTCATCATAGTCAATACCATATTTCTGACTAAAGCCTTTGGCGACTAACCTAGCCTTATATTTAACTATTTTCCCTTCACTGTCCTTCTTGATTCTATAAACCCATTTATTTTTAACTATATTACAAGTTTCTGGTTTATCTACTAGAACCCAAGTTTTGTTTTTATTTAAACAATCAATTTCGTTTTTCATGGCATTCTGCCATTTATCGCGATCTGAATTACAATCATTGATAGCCTCAGTAAATGATAAAGGTTCACCTGAACAAAAATAGGAAATGTAACCAGGAAATTATTTTTTCTTACGTATACGAAGTGGGTAGCGATCGCTTCTCTCCTCTTCTATGGGTCCATCGTCATCGGTGTCCCCAGTAAGATCCACTGTTCCACGAAAGCCCACAGTCTCCAAGTTATCTTGAACCATTTCAGCATCTTCGGTAAGTATTTCTGAGGTCTCCGAAGTCATAGAGCACCACTGATCAGTATCTGATGGTGCATTATTTGAGATTTCAGGCGTAGATTCGTCATCAGATGAACTGGGTGAAGCGTCTGAGTCATCAACTTGCTGGGGTAAGCCAATATTTTCAGCATGATCCACGACAACTCTTGAGCTAAATTTAGACATAGTAGAGTCAATATTCACAAACTGATCCTCAAAGAAATCGACAGTTCTGGCTATCACTATATGTCATGAGTTGTGGTATCAAACAGTCAGTAGGCTTTGGAAGTGTTGCTATAACCAACAAAAACATATTTCTTGGCCTTAGGGTCCAATTTCTTCCTTTTCTGCTTATGTATATGAGCATAAGCTGGACAGCCAAAAATTTTTAGGTTGCTTAGGTCCACCTTTTTATTGGTCCAGAGCTCCTCGGGAGTTTTTCCAGGGATTTTCTTTGCTGGTGATCTATTTATGAGGTAAACTGCGGTATTTGCAGCCTCTGCCCACATGCGCTGATCAGATCTAGCCTCTTCCATCATGCACCTAGCTTTGTCCATGATAGTTCTCATGTATCGTTCAGCTAACCCATTTTGCGAAGGTTCATATGCAACTGAGCGTTGATGCACGATTCCACTGCTGTTGAGAATATTATTGGTTTATAGTTACAGAACTCAGTTCC
Organism: Leptopterna dolabrata; assembly: GCA_954871275.1. Classification (NCBI taxonomy): domain Eukaryota; kingdom Metazoa; phylum Arthropoda; class Insecta; order Hemiptera; family Miridae; genus Leptopterna; species Leptopterna dolabrata. The sequence goes on along the minus strand of OX940977.1, from coordinate 61,252,506 downwards.
GTTGTCAGATCGGAAAACTTTGATTTTTCGCTCGCATTCATTTTCAACAAAGCGCTGGAACTCTGCAAACATCTCTGGAACTTGATCCTTCGATTTTAGAAAATAGGCGAAAACTTTTCTTGAGAAATCATCAATAAAAAGAAGCATATACATATCTTGCTCCACCCCAGGATGTGACTGGCAGCGGTCCGCATAAATCGGAATGTATGAGGTCCAACTTTGCTCCAGCTCTTCCGGTTTTTGATGGCTTGAATGGCTTTTGAGGTTGTTTGCCAGTGACACAAGTAACACACTTGCGAAATTCACAGTCTGGAAAGTCAATGCCATTGGCTATGCCATTCTTCAATAACTTCATACTCACATTGTTGAGATGCGCGAGTCTTTTATGCCACAATTGCTGCATATTATCTGATTTAGCCAGATGAGCGCGTCCAGATGAAGTATCGAGGGTGTACAACCCATGAATGTTGGTAGCAGTGGCAACAATCTCCCTCAAACTTAAATCTCTCATCCATAATGTGACATCCATTTTCATCAAAAACTACGTTAAATCCTTCTTTGACAAGGGTGCTGACTGATAGCAGATTTGCTGACATGCCTGGTACAAACTGGACGTCAGAAATTGTCCTAGTTTCGCCGGAAATAATTTTTATAAGGCTATTTCCAACACCTCGGCAAATCAATTTGTCGTCATTTGCAACAGTAATGAGTCCACCAGTTTCAGGAGTGAACTCATTTAATAGATCCCTATTCCCTGTCATGTGGCCAGTTGCACCACTATCGACATGCCATAGATAGCTGGGGTTAGGCTCATATTGCGTGAAAAAGGCTTTGCCTTGGCCTTGCCCCGTAAACTTTTGGTTGGCGGACTGATTGGGTTGTGATTGGTTTACATCTTTAGGTTTAGCCTTACAATCAGCCTTAGGATAGTGCCCTTTAACTTTACAAAATTTGCACCAGGGACCTTTCTTTTTCTTTGATTTGTTATTGTTTGACAACAAAGCCCGTTGGCTTTCATTTGATTCAGAATGAATAACTCCGTATTAATTGTCTTGTAACAACTTCGTTTTAATAAGGTCCGAAGTTATGACAGTGGCCGAATTTTCTAATATGATCATGGGATCATATTCTGAAGTTAATCCAGAAAGCATTATGACCGCAAGAAATTCGTCATCAAGGGCCTTTTTCGTGTTTTGGAGTTGTTGCGCTAGCTGCAGAATCTCATTTACATATGCTTCCATGGTTTTGAAGGAAGACAGTTTGATATTGCAAAGCTGTCTCAGAACTCTGAGGCGGCTGTTAAGTCCTGAATCTTCAAAAGCAGCTCTAAGATTCTCCCAAGCATTTTTGGCTGTTATTGCATTAATAACGTGAGGGAATGCGCATTTATCAACTCCAAGGCAAATCCTAGCAAGGGATTTTTCTCCTCGTCTAGCTCTGGTAGTTGCGTCAGTTGTGTCGCCTTCTGGGTAGCCTATACCTGCATACCACAGATTATCCATGATCAACGCATTTTTCATCTGAAAATTCCAATCTTGGTAATTTTCCCTGCCTTTCAGCTTCTCGGAAGCATAAGAAATGTTAGATGAGGGGTTCGAGTCACTCATTTTCGATTATTGAAGGTCGACAGATAGAGGTTAACCACTCAACAACAATGTAACAAGAAGAGACAAACTTACGATGAAAAACGCTGTTTTTCTTCATTCGTGATTCTGGGCCCATAACCTGAAGGTCGTGGAATGATACGAAGAATCATGGTATAAAACGAATATAATTTATTATAAAAGACAACAGTCAAACAGAAACGTTTTTAAGGCGAAACACAGATGAGCATCGAGCTATAGAAACGAAGTAGAGAGGGAGCAACCTCTCGGACGACCAATTTAAAGTGATCAATGGTGCCAACACAACAGCAACTATTGGAATGATTATCTTATTTCTATCACCTATCCTATCCTGATGCATGTTCCTAAAAAATTGTATGTTGCATAGGCCCTTTTATTTTCAGCGCAAAAAATGCCGAGCAAGTACGTGAAAAAGAAGACAGCAGCATATGAAAAGTCATCGTTGGAGGAGGCAATTCATCTCATAAGAAAGGGTGAGTTGACGATCAACAAAGCTCATGAAATATACGGTATCCCACCCGGGACCTTAAGAGATCATCTGTCAGGTCGAAGGGGCAAAAGTACCACAGGCGGTCGGCCTCAAGATATTCCTCTCGCATTAGGGAAAAGATTGTCAACTGGCCTAATTGCGATGGAGAAATGGGGATTTGGTCTCTGCAAAAAAGAACTGCTTGACGTGGTTCGTAACAGAGAACCAGTTGAATACTCAATTCAAGGAAAATCGGCCAGGTCAAGCATGGTTTTAAATTTCAAAAAGAGGCACAATTTGTCAATAAAAAAGCCCCAAAACGTAGAAGTGGCCCGTCGGAAGAGTGTTGATCCCTTCATCATCCACGAGTTCTTTGAAATTCTAAAAACCCAGTTGTCCACTCTTGGGTTGGAAAATAAGCCGGGTCAAATTTTCAATGTAGACGAGACCAGTTTCTGCACTGACAATTCCAAGTCTAAGGTGGTCGGTTTGAAGGGTGCTAATTCCACCAGGACTACCAACGGACCAGGCAGAATGAACATAACTGTATGTTTCTCAGGAAATGCTGCGGGATTGAAGCTGCCACCATTAATAATTTTTAAGGGGGTGAATCTCTGGGACCAATGGGTCGCAGAAAAAGGTTTCCCAGGAACCGTCTACGGCTCATCAAAGAATGGGTGGATGGAGAAGGACATTTTTACAAAATGGTTAAAAGATTGTTTCATTCGAAATATTGGTGAAGAACGGCCAGTACTACTAATATTCGATGGACATACCACTCAAATCACCTTGGACGTGATCGAATTGGCTCTATTAAATCAGATTGTTTTATTAAAGCTGCCACCCCATTCGTCCCACATCCTTCAACCCCTGGACTTGGCCGTCTTCAAATCGCTTAAAACCAAGTGGGATGCCACACTGGTGGGATGGCAAAGAAAGAACAGGCAACACATGCCAAAAAAAGTGTTTTCTGAGAAGATTGGGGATTTGTGGGCCAACATGGATCTTCAACTCCTCAAGTCAGATTTCGCGAAGACTGGCATCTACCCCTTCAATCGCTCAGCAGTCGGTGAGTCTTTCTTCGAACCCAACGCTCTAGAAAGATGGCGAAAAAGTCACAATATTTCAGCCCCACCAAATCCCCCTGCAGTATGGTGTTCGACCAGCACAATGTGACGATATTTTTTGGAAACTTGAAGTCTATCATAGAAAAATATTACTTCACACCTGAAAAAATACATAATGTTGACAAAACAGGTCTCACCACTGTGCAGAAGCCTGGCAAAATCGTGGCAGAAAAAGGAGTGAAGCAGGTTGGTCTCGTCACCTCTGCTGAACGAGGGGTTGGGGGAAGTTCCCTAATATGGCATAATGCCGAATATGGCCGTATACGATCGCAAGGTTTCTTGACTACGCGCAGTAGGCGTTAGTGTTTATTTTCCTCCTTATACCACTCTTGCTTGTATAGGTGGCGGACAACTTTGCGTCCCTCAACAGATTTTTTGATACCTGCCTTATATTGGATTTTTCACTAACAAAGTAAGCTGTTTTTCCAATATCCTAATGCGTGAATGTTTTCATGAGATTCTAAAGCACATTTTCCACCTACAATGTTTGTCTGTTCCCACATTTTTTGAGTTATCTGAAAAATGTTGTAACACTTCCTTTTCCCAATATGGCATACTTGAGGTAGCCAATTATGGCATATGCCATATTAGATAACCCATGATTTGGTCAGTTGTGATTTTTTTTTCTGTTTCTCTTTTTGCATAAAATTAAGCTTTTCCATTATGCTGCAGATGTCAGTTCCTCTGCAAAAAACAAGAGGAAAAAATGGGACAAGGAAAGTATATTGGAAGCAGAGAATGCTGTTCGAGAGAAGAGGATCAAAACTTATGATGTCCCCCTAGAACTCTGAGGAGGTATGTTGAAGACGATGTCCAAGATGTTAAAAGATTTAATGGCTGTTAAGCTGGGTAGGAAACCTACCCTTCCAGAAGACCTGGAGTAAGCTCTAGTCAAATATTGCATCGACACTGATAAATGTTTTTATGGCCTTAGAACCACAGATATCCTTAATTTGACTTAGAACCACAGACTTCTTGACTTTCCAACTAGCCATTAAGAACAACCTCCGCCACATTCAGAGAGGAAAACGGAATGGCAGGGGAAAAAAATTACTCCCTCGTTTTCTAAAACGACATACTTACTGAGCATCAGACAAACGATTTACTGAGCATCAGAAAATCTGAAGGGTTGTCCCTCAATTGTGCCAAGAGTTTCAACCCAGCTAATGTCTCTGCATTTTTTGACATATTTGAAAGAGATGGAAAAAATAAAATGCAATCCCCATCGTCTCTTTAATGTTGATGAGACTGGGACTAAAGCGGTTCAGCAGAAGAAGTCCCGGTCATTTCATTGAAAAGCACAAAGCAGGTCAGCACCATCACTTCTACTGAAAGAGGGAACTAGTGACTGTGGTTACGTGCGTGAACGCCAGCGGTTTTTATGTGCCATCTCTTATAGTTTTCCCAAGAAAAGAAATGAACATGAGTTTGATGGATGGTGCTCCTGCTGGGTCCACTTATTGTTGCCACAAGTCCGGGTTGATTCAAGCTGAAGGGTTTACAAAATGGTCTAAACATGCCATAAAAACTACAAAAACAACCAAAGACGATCCAAATTTGCTAGTTCTGGACGACCACAGCCACACCAGAAATACAGATGTTATTGACATGGCTAGAAAAAATCATGTCACGAAATCATGTCTTCCTCCCCACTCCACACAGAAGCTGCAGCCTTTGGATGTTGGGTTCATTGGGCCTCAAGACCTAGAATCATGGCTGAGAACCCATCCTGGTAGAATACTGACCATCAATCAGGTAAGTATATGAATTACTTGTGGAAACGGATTTTGATTTGGAATTCATCGAACTTGATTTCTTAAAAAAACCTTCAGAAGGGATTCCCAATTCTGGAAAAGGTGAATAAGCCACGTGGAATCGATGCTAGGAGAAGGGATGCCACTCTAGCACGTTTATGTGAGGAAAATAATGCTATTATCCCCCCTTCAATATTCGAATTTTGGAAAAATTTACCTGGCGGGGGTAATGAACGTGAAAATGATATTACTATCTATCGCCATATAACTACAGTCGTCTGTGTTATTCTGTAAGTTACAAGTTATTATGTCTGTGTTATTAGGTTGGAACTTGGTCAAATTGTGATTATACAACAATCGTGTCATGTTTATTAATAATAAATAACTTCAATAGTTCATAAAGATGCCTAGGTAGTTAATGACAGTCATGACCACACTAATAATGATGGTATATTTACGTAGCAGAGTTCGAGTTATGTTTGATAATTACCTATGTTACCGAGACTTCGAGTTCCTGAATCTTTACTGTGCAAAAAGCAAAGACGATCTAAGCATCTGTGTTACATGCAGTGATTGCATTCAAATCGTGATTTATTATACAATCTTGTAAGTAAGTAGGTAGGTACCTACTTTTTGTTGATTAAGTTTCGATATTGTTGTGTGCCAAACGATATTTTAATAGAACTGCATTTTTGTATTTATAACACAAAAGACTGGGAAGAAAAGGCTGATATATAACCTACTTATTTTCTAAAAACTGTTTTCATTCAAGTGCAATGTTGTGTCAATGAACATTTTTATAAGCTTGAACCAATAAAAAACTTGAACATTCAAGTAGGTATCTACCTGTCGTGACCAAACATTTCTAACTTCAAGTAATTCACCATCTAGTATATCTATTCACCAACAATAATGTAGATTATGTTTAATTATTCCTGTCATTTTAATCATCTTTTTCGTTCCGAAAAAAGACAGGTAAGATTTTTTAGCTTAGTAAAATTCAAAACAACCAAGTGCATTTTGCTGGAGTAGCGAATCGTAACTGCAATTTGCTAGTCAAATACTCGTATCTATGGCAGATACGTAGAAAACGGTAAGTGAAGTGCAGATACGAGTTTCTTGCTTCGTAAATTATCGCCAATTTTAGTACACAATACGAGAATGAAATTCGTGCGGCGTTTTTTGGTATCTTGCGATGGGAAAACTCAATTTCTGACATCGCCATTCGATTCAGCAAGAAATTTTCTACTAGGACAATGTTCAAGATTATTTTGGAAACTAACGACAATATCGGAGAATTTCGACGCAAAACCTATTTCTCTAAAGTTCCAGAAGCCAAGACCTTCGACGCCATCTACTACAACGTCTTCGTGCCATATAGATAGAACCTGTCTGGTATATCCTTTTTACCAGCAGAAGTATCCCCTGTGGAGAAAGGGTTGAAGCAAAACCCCACCTCATCCTATGGCCTTGATCATCACGGGATCTAGCTTTAACCATAGAAGCTACTGAAGGTCCACTTGTGGTGAAGGCATTGTGCGCAGAGCTGATGAAGACGATGACACCGCCTGGACAAGAAGAACGGCTGGCATCAACAGTGAGGAAGACATTTGTGGATAGGAAGCTTGTAGCCCTTAAGGCAGTTTACTACAGTCATTGTGAGAAAAACTGAGTAGGTATGTAGCCAAAAATGTTATTTTCTGAACGACAATAATTTATTGTCGAAGTAACAGTATATTTTTATAAAACCAGGCAGTTGTCTGTGGTCTGAAGGAATTATTCTGAGTGTCCAGTGTTACTCTAAGAGCATACAATTAAGAGCAAATGACTTATGATGACGTTGAAAAACTATAATAAAGTGTTGACTGTTCGTGAGTTGACAATTTTTCTTGTGCTCCTAATATGGCATGCTATGTGAAAGCACATAAATTAAGCAACCCTTTCGTAAACCTCAGAACGACAAATTTTTGAAAAACTAGTAGGTATTACTTACTCCTCTTGAATGGTATTTCTGAATTTTTCGACAATGGATTATTGTTAAGGGATAGTATAACTATATCTAGGCGTTTTTTCACGCGAAAAAAAACACTTTTATTTAAGGTTCGAAAATGGGAAAATATGGTAGGTACGTCATATTGGGGCACTTTCTTCTATGCTCCTGAAAGAGCATAGAGCGTATTGCTGCGTGGAATTGAATGAAAGGACTTGCATAGGATGTTTGAAAACTAACAATTTGTTGGACGAGCCAGAGTCAAAACCGTTTCATTTGTGCGGGAGTGTAATGAAACAAAGCCAAAAACGTGAATGTAACAGTGAATATCGTCAAGTTTTAAGGTGTTATAGGTAACAAGCGGTGCCGCACTTCAGTCTGTTAGAAAAGGGAATGAATTTTTCCATTATACGGACTGTAACGACGGAATGATCACGGCTGAAGTTATATAAAATTTTGGAATTAGTGTTCATGATCGTGATGAAAATATACCCCAAAACACCGTGACAGTAGTGACGGGAAGAGCCAACCAAACCGTTTGTGACTTGTACAATTTGTGCGGTGAAGTTTGACTTACTGGAACGTTAAAATCACGCGGAAAGATGGTTGGTACAGCAGACAATCCCATTCAAATAGACGAATCTAGGTTTGCGGGAAAACGTTAAGTACAATTGGGGGAGAATTTTGCATGGAAACATTTGAGCAGCAAAGGCTTCAATCATTTAACTGTGAACCATCAGTCACCAGCAACATTTTGTCAACCCTGATACACACGCTCATGTACAGGGGATTGAACGCTCGTGGCTAGACCTTTTGCTGGAGACAAATGCGAAAAAATAATCCCGATTTGTTCCTTGCATTTCCATGTCTCCACGCCAAGATGTCAATGCTGAGGCTCCTCATCAAGATGGTGTTCCTCAAAGAAAGGTATCACACGTTCGTCCATGAGATGAGGAAAGCAGGAAACGAATCAGAAATGTCCTCAAATTGCCCACATAGTCAAATGAACTAGAAAAGGATGCTGGGCAGCCCTACTGGTCATGTTCTACCAAAACTTTTGTCGCAGGGAAAGCTTTGGGAAGGGATGTACAGAAAGTTGTAGATTCAAATGACAACAGAAAATAACACATGCTGAGATGTTATTATTTTCTCGCTTCTGAAAACTCGAGGATTTGCAGCGGCAGAGGGAATTCGTTCGCTGGATTAATTACCTACTCAAATTGTGATACCAACAACCAGGCTAATCCCTGAACGTCGCAAACGTGATACTCAACGATCTGCCAACAATGCATTTCAATTTATTGTCAACGAAGCCCACATAAGATTTTGCAGGAATTTTTTTTGGAAACATTGGCAATCAGCCACAGGTGGATTGATACAGTAAAACTAACAACTAGCAATAACTAACAATGGAACTAGCAATGGAATTCTTGATAAGACCTCACACCCTTGCGAGAATAGTGTTACAACTTAAAATTTGGCGGTTTTGCGTTTTTAGTATCAATGGATTCAGAATTACAAGCTCTATTGATCTCAAAGAACTTTTTCAAGTTTAGTGCCTCTAGTGGCCGCCAGGAAGCAGTTGAAACGCTGTTGACGACTCACCTCGTTTCCCCACCATTCTTCCACACGGTCATAACATGGAATAAAGGGAGAAGGAAGGCTCACTGGGTAGCCAGATGAGTGACGACTTTGACGAGTGCTCCGTGCAGTGGGGTTGAGGTGAACTGTGTTAGTATGATCATTTGCCGCGAGAGTGCAGGGTCCCACAAAGCTTCACGGGGTGTTGGCAGGGATTGTTTGGTGGAGGGGTGGGGGGGGGGGGGGGGACATCGGCACTCCGCCATTATTTGTCTTTCATGTTGCGAGCCATTTCTCTGTTAGTGTTCTTTTTGATATTTTTTGCTTGAGTCTTGTGCCTTTCGTTTCATATATTCAAGTTTTTATTATTAGTAGTTATGTAGGCAATACAAATTACATACTTAGTGCTTGCCCTCGGCAAGCACGTCCCATCTAAAGTGTAGCTTACTGTGGTGCGGCCGGTCCGCTTTTATTGAAAACCACATCTCTTTACACAAGGCTCCAGTCGATGGAGAAAAGTAAGTTTTATTTTTACGAGTCTGTAGTAGTAGATAACAGAAGTCGATCAAAATTGGGTACGGTTATTCTAGGTTAAAGAACCTACCTACAGGTTGTCATGTCTCCGTCTCCCTTTTAGTATGTATTCTTAGGGAATATTATAGAGGTCTCTCTCCTACTTATCTTATTTATTATTATAAGTATTAGTTGTGGAGAAACACCTACCTACTGCAATGATTTGTACCTACATACAAAAGTCAATCGACCTCCCTTTCTTACCATCATCTCATTTAATTATTGTGGTTTTCTGATTTCAGGCAAAAACAGTGGTTACGTTTTATCGCGCGCCCTGAACTAGACCAAAAAACTCCTTCAGCCATAGTATGCGGAGTTCGGGTTTGTTCCATTCATTTTAAACGGCAAGATTTCAGAGTCATTGGACCACAAAGAAAAATCCTGAATGCAAGTGCAGTCCCATCTTAACACCAATTGAAAAATGAGCCTCCCTTCGACCCTATCATAGACTTCGGATTTAAACCACTCCCCGTCCACTCGCCTCCTAGCTTACTACCACGATCTTTCACACTTTCACCTGATTCGCCTCATATAAAAATTCCAATTCACAAAAAATATTCTCGAACTTCTTTTGGTACGAGGACGGCAACCTCAGATTCTCTGCTACCTCGCCACACCTGTCTCTCGCCCTCGAAAGGTAGGTACCTAACTCTTTAAACTTTCTGCTACCTATTCATTTATTTCCATGTTGTGAGTGCACCTGATGAAATAGGTAACCTCGAAATGGCGCTTGATTGGAATATAGGTACCCGTTGGTTTTTGGGGTGAACAAATGGGGGCGAAATTAGGTATTTTTGAGGTTTTGTGAACTTCTGCTTATGATGTATCGTTTTCCACGTTTTTGGAGCAAGGAGACCAAATCTGAAGTCGATGTTTTGACCAAAGATTGAAGGATTGTACATAGTTCGAACGCAGTTTCCCCAACATTCCATTTTTGTTGTGGGTCGAAAATTGCTGAAATCACCACAGATTATACAAATGTATCATAACACAGGAGGTAGTATTGGCAGGTGAACCAAGAAAATTCAATGACCGAAGATAATTTGTCAAAAATAGAAGCCCAGTTCGAGTTTTTGTGGTCCAAAATTTCTAAAAACTGTCAAAAACAGCTACAAAATACACATGGGAAACCAAGAAAAACGCAACACAACCAAGTCCACTAGGGTAAATGCACAAATACTGGTATGTAACTATTAGGTTGATGTAAACCGATTATAATAACAAAAACGTTGTCAGTTTCAGATAATCCTGGAGTAGTGGTTGTACGTCAGAGCCTCTTATGCCCAGGAGTACTACTTTCTCGTCCGCCTCAGGTAAATGAAGCAACTCTATCTAAAATCAGGAGTATTTCCCCTGATTTAAAAAAAAAATGTTTGTATCAGTAAGATTCAAGCGCGAAAATTGCTCGAGTGTAAAATGAGATCCGTCGTCAGCCTCCTATCCTGTGTAACTATGTAGCTACATAGTGAATGAGTTACCTACTATTATTCTTACTACTATTGTGATTTTCAGTTAACATCTCCAACAGTAAGGAAGGTTTCACTGCAAAAAGAGATGAAGAAGACCATAATTTGCATCGTACTCCTCAACATTCTCAAGGTATTTGAACACTCTCAACCCAGATTAGTACCTGTAACCATTTAAAATTATATATTGTTCAAAATTTTATAGTATAGGCATTAGATAGTGGCCGGCCGTACTGAATGAGGTAAGTAGGTAGCATACACTGACATGGGCCTTCATCGTAGTCGAACTTTGAGAAAAAGTGTAATTCAACAGTACCCCCTCTCATTTTGGTTTATTATTAGGTGAATAATACACCTATGTAATTGCTCAGCAAAAAATTTTATAACACCCCCTCAAAATTTTTTCTTTTACGTTTCAAGGTGCATAGATTCCAAAAATGCAATGTCCGTCCATCGTACGCCGTCCGCCGTATCACGTGTATCGGCTTCATTTTTGGTCTAAAAAAGTCGTTCTTTCGCACACAGGCTCCATTTGGGCCCTAGTTGTGTCCCGAAACTTTTCAGCCCGATCGGAATATACCCAGGGGTGTTATGAGTGAAAATGTGTATAAAAATAGGTACTTTTTGTGTTTTAGTAACATATTAGTAAAATGAGCTTTTGAGGTACCTTTTTCCATGTTTTTGGGGACGAGAAGACCGAATATGAAGTCGATTTTGACCAAAGAGTGGAAAATTGAGTTAAATCAAATGTTCAGCTCCCAAAATTGATTTTTTATGAGTCAAAAACCTGGGAAATCGTCTGAAATCACCATACATTTTTATAATAACACTGGAAGTAGTATCAACTCGGGGATCAAGACGATTAAATGGCACTACCAATGATCGAAGATAAATTGAAAAAAAAAAGAGAAAAGGAGTGTACCTAATTCGATTTTTAGGGGCCAAAAATGGTGAAAACCATCACAAATGGCTACTTCAATTATTTCACATGAAATAAACAATAAATAAACAGCCAACATTTCTGTAGGTATATCCAGTAGAATAATAAACCCATGTGACAAGGACTTTGCAGCGTTTTTTGAATACTATGATTTTTTGCTGCTCTGATCTGTATGCACGGTTGGAACGTGCATGTACCTACGTTTAGGTTTATTTGTGTTCAAATCTGGTTCTTTCTTTATTTTATATACCTTCGTTTTAATTTTTTTCATATTTAAATCATAGTAATACGTACTCTACAACACTCATCTTTGCTCATGTTTCTGTTCAAAAAAATCTTCATGTTTGTAGAAAATATAAATCGGTTGTGTTTTGATTTTTGCAAGAACCTGAAAAAATACCTAATAAAATAAATGTGCGTAATTGTGGATGTAGAATAAATTAGTATTGAAATCAAGATAAATCCCTCATTACAAATTTTTATTGTAGAATCAAATGTAGAATGTTTTTAATATTTTAAGTATCTAACAAGAATGTGGTGGTGATTTCATTATAAATGGAACAGAAAAAATTTATGACCTGTGAGGAAACTGTGAGCATTTTCACAATTCACCATTTCACATTTTTTATGTTGCAGTTGCAGTCCGTCGGTCGCTTTTCCTCTCCTCCGACACTAGTGGGTCTTCAATGGCTGTATGTACCTCTTTCAGGTACCTACACGAACTTATCCTCTCATGTGATGGTAGATTGTTATGCATTTGAAGTTTTCCGATGAGTTTAGAGGAGATTCCTGAGCATAATCCATCACATGTACGGGTGTGATTTGTTTCCTGATAAAACTTAACGTCATGAAACTTTCATCTCTAGTTCTTCTCTCTTAAGTGTTATATGCAATCATTCACCTTTCTTGTATGTCAAAATGTTGTTTGTTAACCAAGATTTCTATTCGTTATTGTTTTTTTTTTATCTAGAGGAAAACGAGGAAAGAACCATCAGCCAAGGGGAAAAAGTTGAAGGAGAAACTGTTTGCTGCTAGGAAGAAGGTAGGTACATCGGCTAACTATGCAGTTGCATAGATCCAAGAAAACACCCACATCAGCTACTGTACCCGAGCTGCTGTCAAGTGCCCGAAAGTTTCTCCCACAAATTTCTCAGAAACTGTTTGCTGCCCAGTTGAAGATTACCAGAATCAATAAGTATGGTAGAAGGTGGAGTGGAGCACTGAAAGACTTTGCTCTAACTGTTTATTATCACTCACCAAGAACTTACAGATTCCTAAGAAAGATTTTAACGTTACCGAGTGTTTCAACTCTCAAACGTTATTAGTGATGAAATTCTTGTTTTTGGGAAGACACAAGCTGAGCATGAAAGGTACTGCACTCTCAGAAGTGCTGACAGCGCTGTCTCGGGCTGGCCTCACCTTGAACAAGCAGAAGTCCCTTACCTTCTTTGTATATGAATTTTCCAAGAATGGATTACGAGCTGACCCTCGGAAGGTCGAGGCCCTTCTAAATGTACAACCACCCACCTCAGTGTCAGAGGTGCGCAGTTTTCTAGGAACAGTCGCATACTGTGGGTGCTTCATTCCTGACATGCCTGCTTTATCAGCTCCATTAAGGCACCTTACAAAAAAAGGAGTGACTTGGACTTGGGGTCTGGAGCAAGTCGCAGCTTTCACCTCCCTGTAATCAAAACTGAGCAAACATGGAACAAACAAGTCAGTTCAATGCTGAACTGATTGTAGATGCCGGCCCAGAAGGCCTTGGTGCTATCCTGGCCCAGCCACACAATTCTTCCCTTAACGTCATTGCTGACACCAGCAGGGCCCTCACTGAGACTGAAAAACGATATTCCCAGATTGAACGGGAACTTCTTGCCGCCACCTGGGGTGTAGCCCACTTCAGACTTTATCTTCATGTTGCGGCATTTCGGCTCATCACCGATCACAAGCCTCTCCTTGGTGTCCTTTCTTCCCAGTGAAGTACTACACCCAGATTGGAGTGTCTACCCCTGATGTTACAGGGGTACAATTTCTCATTGATCCACCGGCCAGGCTGCTCTAACCCTTCTGATTATCTCTCTGCAAATGATTCCAGGATTGGCCGCCGTGTGGAAGGTCATGTGAATTTTGTAGTTGACCAAGCCGTTCCAGCAGCGTTTTCTCGCCAAACAATCGCGGAGCACACTGCATGTGACGCCACGCTCAATATGGTGCAGAAGCTGGTTCTGCTGAGGCAGCCCGCTACCTTTGACCCGCAGTTGGCCAAACCGTATGAGCAAATCCTACCAGAGCTCACAGTTTCAGCAGATGGCATCTTGCTCAGAGGGGACAGAATTGTTCTCCCCTCCTCTCTTCAAAAAGCAGCAGTTAAACTTGCTCATAGAGGCCACCCAGGTATAGTGCGAACCAAACAGCTCCTCTGGGCAAGGAGTTGGTTTCCTGAGATGGACTCAATAATCGAGAAAACTGTGAAGACCTGCCTTGCATGCCAGGCCACTGTGTCATCTACACAACGGAACCCAGTACAGTCTACACCCCTACCTAAACGGGCTTGGTCCGAACTGTCAGTTGATTTTGCAGGTCCCTTCCCAGACAACAACTACCTTTTGGTACTCATGGATGAATACTCCCAGTTCCCCTTAGCTGAAACTGTTGCCTCAACGTCAGCTGATACATCTCTCAAAGTCTTGCGAAAATGGTTCTCCCAATTTGGTGTGCCAGACATTCTGAAATCGGACAATGGGCCTCCATTCAACGGGGCAGCTTACCAGAAGTTTCTTGCCAGCATCGGGACTCAATCTCGCCACATCACTCCCCTCTGGCCAGAGGCTAACGGGACGTCAGAACGATACGCAAGACTATCCAGGCCGCTGTTCTGGAAGGAAGAGACTGGCAGGAGGAACTAGACGCATATTTGTTAAACTACCGGGCCACTCCACATGCAACTACAGGGGTTAGCCCTGCTGAGCTGCTGTTTCGCCATCCTTTTGCAGTGGGGTTCCTACCTTGGATCGGGGATGTTGAGCGTGATGTAGCTGTGGTGGCTGCAGACACTGCCAATAAGAAGAAACAGGCTGACTACGCAAATACAACCCGTAGAACTGAGCCACATCAATTGGCAGTAAATGACTCTGTCCTGGTGAGGCAGTCACCTGTAAACAAATTCACCCCCCCATTTGACCCACATCCCTTCAAAGTGGTCAGTGTGAATGGAAGCCAGATAACTGCAGAGCGGGATGACAAACACGTATGTAGAAACTCATCGTTCTTCAAAAAGATTGTGTGCATGAGAATAGTCTGCCACTCGCAGCTTCTGCAACTTCCCGACCTGCTGACTGGGAGCCTGCTACCCTGACTCCAGCACAGACGGCGACTGCGCCCACTTCAGCCTCGTCTCCGGCAGTGTTCCCGGCACTCTCTGGCTTGCCATCCAATCTTCCATCGTCTCCTACACCGTTCTACTCCGGCAGCCCACCCAACCTTCGGAGATCGTCAAGAACTCTTTGGAATCCTCAATCGTTAAAGGACTATGTCGTTCCCCCGTTGAGGAGGGGTGTAGTGTCCAAGCCTAGACAAGACTGAGAGGAGAAAGAAGTGGAAGAAGAGATAAGAGGGATAAGGATTGTGTGGATTATTGTGAGTTACTTTTCAGTTCCATGTAAAATAAAGAGAGTACCTATTTGCCTATTTCGTAATTCGTAGTAACGATATATTGTTAATAAAAAGATCACATCACACTACGGAATGCTGGGGCCCATTCCTGAAGACTCTTCAACTTTTCACTCTGCAAGTCTTCATTTGTACTCTTAACTATGCGAATTATGAAAAGTAGTTGAGCTTTCCGTTCCTAAAGACTTCGCGGTTCCACTCTGCAGTTCTTCTCGAAACGAAGAGTGTTCTGTAGAGTAACCTTCGTTTTGTGAGTAACCTCCAATAACTGTTACGGTTTATCGTTCGATTTGCCCGTTTTATTCCGAATCAGTCGTCCGTTGTTTCAAGCCGTCTGTCATTCATTCTTCTGTCTCCTATCACAAGTAAGTTCTATTCGACTTTTCCGAATGAAGTAGTTTAATACCACAGAGATGTAGAAAACAAACGTGGAGCAACGATTGGATTCGGTTCATCGTGTTGATTTGCAGTAAGTAGGTAGGTAGGTAACCTACCTATGTTTTCCGGGATACTATGTGGCTTTAGTTTCTTTTTTGTTGACGAATGTTTGTTGTTATGTTTTTTGACATTTTATGTCTTTACTTTGGCACATGGACCCGAAAAGCGTTATACGAAACCGTTATACGATCCCGATCCCGTCGTGAGTAGTAATGGAGACTAAACAAGGAAAGGACAGCGGGATGCCGGTTTCTAACTGACCACAATGTTTATTAGCACTGCGTTCTTTCGAAGTGGTTGACCTGTATTTTTTGACATTTTATAGAGAGTTGTCGCAACCAAAAATTGACGATCGGGAGAGAGAACGTAAACGCAAGTGTTACGTTGGAGACGTAAGTTTTAGCGTTTTCAAGACTTGCGTTGTCCAACACCACGTAACTATTGGAAAGATGCGTGTCGCGCATCTCCAAGCTACGTTCTACGTAACTCGTAAGTAAACTTCTTCGCGGATAACCAAATTCGATCTCCATGGCTACGCTATCGCGTCACCCCGAATTTTGTAGAAAGACGGGAGGAGCCGGCCTCGGGAAGGTTTTCCGCCGTTTGCCTTCTCTTTATTTTGCGTTTTCTTTAGGTATATTTGGAAGCCTGAACTTCATGTGGTTCGAGTACTTATTCATCTTGACCATTGCCATCCGAAAGCCATGAGCACGGTAAGAGAGTTCCTTATAATTCGCATTTATTGTGGGTATATAAAATATACAAAGAACCCAAGGTTTCACCGTGTCGTGCGTGTGGTTGTACAGTAAAAGGGCACGATTGCTCTTCTATAAATTGTTCATAACTCATAGAAAACCATCAAATGGAATAATTACTATTACTGAATAATTATGTTACGAGCTAGTATGAGAATAGAGAGGTTAACTTGACAGACAAATTACATATCATTGACAAGTTATTACTTTAACGTCACTTCAACATATGTCCGGAGTTACGTGAACACGTAACTTTCTCATGGAACTTACGTTGAATAGTTAGCATCCGAGTTTGTCACCCTAGAACAGAGTTACGTTTTACAGTTGCGTTTTTCGGAAAATGGTTGCGACAACTCTCTAATGTCTTTACTTTGCTACATAAACTCGAAAATGAAACGCGGGACATGCAACGGAAACAACGTCACGAAAATATTTCTGATGATTTTCGCTTACAACCGATTCGTTGCTATGGACCTTTATCTTCGCCAGTTATCATCGTACAAAAATCGTTCACCACTCGTTGGATAGCTCTCGATTTACCTAACCATACTACGTTAACCACTGCGGACTGCGTGGCCTGAGTTAACAGCTGCGGTATGAGCGTGATTGTTTAAATGAATGTTTACGTACATAATACAGTGGAGTCCGGCTAATCCGAACTAATTGGGACTGAAGGCTGTTCGGACTAGGTACCATTCGTTGGAAATCTTGACCAAAACAATTAAGTACGAAGTACTTGGTGTGGGTGCGGGAGGGGGCGCTAAGACATAAAATGTCCCTCGTGGTTGCGTACTTGTACGGAAGCTGTACCCACCGTTTGTGTTTTGCTTGACCGTGTGTCTGTGGGTGGGGTGGCCTCCACTCTCGTCTATCCTTTTACATCTGGGATGAACCCCCACCCTACTCCGGGATGAATTTCAGGTACTTCGTGGTTTTAATGGTTTCTTTTGTGTGTGTTATGTACCGATCTCGGCTTACAAATACCATTTTCCATGTTTTTTAGAACGAGGAGACCGAATATGGTCAATTTTGACCAAAGAGTGGAAAATCGAGGTATAACGAAGTTTCAGCCTTAAATTTACGTTAAAATTTGGTCTCAAATCGTCCTTCTTCGCCACTAAGTTTGGGTCCCCATTTGGGAACACATTTGGCTCTAGTTGTGCTCCAAAGCTCGGCAGCCCGATCAAAATACACCCAGGGGTGAAAAATGGGTGTAAAAATATGTGTTTTCGAGGTTTCAGTGAACATGAGCTTGTGTTTATTTCGTTTTGTGATCGGTGATCGAGTTCAGTACGGGTCGGTGGTTCGAACAGTGGGAAGGTGTCGTATGAGTACCTCGTAGCCTTCAGTCATCGTGGGCGTCGTTATGTCATCAATTAATTCAGAAGACTTTCATGAGTTTTGTATCCATACTCCTTCTTAGTCACATACAAGTAAGGAAGAACTATATGAAAGATACACGAATGATGCAAAAGATCGGTTGGACATTGACCCATCGAGTTCAGTACGGGATACCATCAAGAAAGCTCCAGACTTAGTAAATCATGTATATGCACCATCACCTGAAGCTGTCGCCGACGTCGAATTCTACAAACGATTTACCACAAATCGGTTTGGTTTCTTGTGTTCGGTGTGTGACCGATTATGGTTTGAGAGAGATTTGCGTCCTTCTCCCACGGCGGCATCTCATTTATTGGTCAGCGAGTTCCCCGACGAGAACATATCAAAATTCCGAGTGTGTGATAACTGCTGCCGCAGTTTATGCGATAGAAAAATTCCTCGTTTGTCGCGATCGAATGGCTTTCGATATCCACCGATGCCGACGCACCTACCTCCACTCGATTCGTCGGCTACGTTTCGTACAAGGTTCCAAAGCGATTGTAGGTCACCGGTATACCGGTTGAAGTGAACACCATGATCTGCGCTTTACCCCGCCAGCTTGACGACGATTATTAATTTAATGTGCATATCAAGAAACGTCAAATACACAAATCGTCCGCATACAGCGGGTTTGTCAAGAAAAGTACAGTAAAGGCGTGGTTAAGATTTCTCATCAACACGCCATTATATAAAGAGTATGGTATTACGATAGATCAAAGCTTTCTCAATGACACTTCATCCGCTGATCACACCATCCATGACAATCAAGCGAATGCCGCACTGTACGAGGATCAGAACAGTACTGAACCCTTGACTGAACCAATAGACGACAACCCGAGATCACTTCTTTTGTCTAAACAACATACAATTCTATGGAACGAGGAAAAGTACTTGTCATTAGCGCCTGGAATGAATCGACCCGTCGTGGCACTTGGATACGACGAACACGCTGAAGAATTATCATTCCCCAGTATACAATATCTGGGTCACTGGCGACAATTCTACCAACATTTTAATGACGTTTCCGGTTTACAGCTTGTCAACTCGTCACTTGTCACCTCAACAATTTCTCATTTGGAGGCACAATACCAAAGTGCAATAAAAATGATTTCCCTGCACCAGGCCAACATTGCCCGAGCCTGCGAACATCTTAGCAGGGAAAGAAGAGCCTTAACTCATTGGACCGAGGCACGACGCTCCGCCGAACAGCTTATGGCCAAATGGAAGGCTCATTTTTGAAACTAAAGGCTCATTTTTAGTTTCCACCTTCCAATTTTGACATTTTCATGTCTTTTCTTTTTCCTCGTTCCTACCAATCGTTACATAAACTGGTAAAGCCGTTAACAATATTTCAATAAACGTGTTGATACCATAATGTTCATCCTCAAATCAAATTCGTACACTGTATTGACTCTAAAGACATAAAATGTCCCAATGCGCTGCAGACTCGTCTGCAAGCGTTTTTTCAAATGAAATAATATCGCAGAACAACCATTTTTTATTATTATATTTATATTAACATTTATTCATTCAGCAGAGGAATATAAATAAAAGTGCCTACTCTTGCTGTACCTCACTTTTCCGAGCACTTTAAGTTCCTTTAGGGTTAAGCCCTATTTCAGTTTAGAGGTTAAGAAAAGAGTGTACATGTGAAACGTATTAAAGTAATTTTTGGGAACAGGCTTGATTATGGCAAGACAGGAACCCAAGAATAAGAAGTTGGCACTCCTCGAGGCAATCAAGGAAGAAAAAGAACTCTTTGGGAGTAAGTAGATAAAGTATGATTCCCTTCCTACAGTTTACCTTTTATTTCACCATTTGTTACGATTTTTCGTTTTCACATTCGCCAGTAGTATCACCTCCAACATGAAGGAAGATGGGTGAAGAGTGAGCGCAAAAGCTCTTAGCCTGGGCTTGATGAGCGAAACCAAAGACTGGCAATTTTGCCGGGACAAACTGTTCGGTGTGTGGAAGAGTAGGACATTGGTAAGTTTCAGTGCTTCTGTTCATGTTTCCATGCTCCCCAAATTTACAACGTGTTGCATGAATGCCGTAGTTTGACAAAGAAATATAGCCCTATAAGAAGACGGTTCACTTTTCTTTTTTCACGTTTTGGTTATTATTCTGTGAATAATACACCTATGCTCAGGAAAAAATGTTCCCCCTCAAAATTGTTTCTTTTACGTTTCAAGGTGCGTGGTTTCCACAATTTTCATTGTTCATCCGCCGTCCGCGGTATCACATGCACCGGCTTCATTGTCAGTGTAACAAATTCGCTCTTTCGCCACAGGCTCCATTTGGGCCCTAGTTGTGTCCCGAAACTTTGCAGCTCGATCGGAATATACCCAGGGGGTTAAGAGTGAAAATGGGTATGCAAATAGGTATTTTGTGTGTATCAGTAACATGAGCTTTTGAGGTATCAGTTTCCATGTTTTTTGGGACGAAAAGACCGAATATTAAGTCGATTTTTACCAGAGTGGAAAATTTAGGTTCTACCAAAGGTTGCTCCCAAAATTGATTTTTTATGAATCAGAAACCTGGAAAATTGTCTGAAATCATTATCAATTTGTATAATAACACTAGAAAAAGTGTCAGCAGGTGAATCAAGACAATTAAATGGGACTACCAGTAATCAAAGATAATATGGAAAAAAAGGAGCGCAGGTTTTGGGGGCCAGAATTGGCGAACTTCCATGGTTATACTTAGGTTGTTTTTTATTTTAGGCGAAGAAAGACAACGCAAGGAGGACTGGGACTGGTGGGGGCTCAGACGTAAAGGATCAGATCCTGACCCGCAATGACCTCGGGGAGGCCTGGGACAAGGACGCCCTAAACCCACTGTATACCATCAAGTATGGCAAGGGTGTGACAGGAGCGCCCTTTGTGTCTTGGGTCATAGAATTGAAACCAGAAGCCTGGAAAGCCGCTAAGGACAGGGGAAGAATATTCATAGAGTTCCAGTCGTGCGCAGTTAAAGACTTCCTTGAGCTGACCAGATGCTACAAGTGCCAAGCATACGGCCATACCACTAAGGCATGTCCAGCCGATGCCCCCACCTGCGGGAAGTGCGCAGGAGCCCACGATACCCGCAAGTGCGATACTAACGCGGAGTGTTGCACAAATTGCAAAAGGATCAACGCCCCGCACGATCATCAGACAGCCCAGCCCGACTGCACTGCCCATCGGAGAGCCTATATCAGGCTAAAGGCCAGCATAGACTACGATGGTCAGGCTTAAGTTTGGGCAGCTAAACATGCACCGATCCCGACCAGTGCATGATGAACTGCGTGTCATTGCCGACAGGGAGGGCTTTGATGTGGTCATGGGACAGGAGCCCCAGGCAAAGGACATTGAGAAGGGCATGGGACTCAGAAGTAGGGCGGTTTTTGGGGGCGGTGGAGCTGGGGCCGTGATCTACGTCCTCAACCCCCGCCTCCAAGTTGTCGCACTCCCAGAGACAACGGCGGATATTGCTTGCGCCAAAATATGCATAGAAAGAGCCGAGATAGTGTGCATATCCGTGTATCTGCGCCAGGGAGAGCCCATGGAGCACTACGTTGACCACCTGGAGAGCATAGTGCGCAAATACGCAACCAACCAGATTATACTGGGTGGTGACGTAAATGCGCACAGCCCTGCCTGGGGAGACCTCAGAAGTGACCAGCGTGGCGAGATACTCCTTGACTTCTTGGCTGCGGAGGACCTTGTCCTCCTCAATACAGAAGACTCGCCACCCACTTTTGCCGGACCGCAAGGCACGTCGGCAATTGACATTGTGGCAATGTCCACCAACCTCATACCGCAGTGCACCAGTTTTGCCATTGACCTGGAAGCCACACTAAGCATCTAGATCTTCTTCAATCCATCATAGCGGCAGGAATGGCTGAACAGGCAGATATCCTCCTCTGGCCAGCAAGCAGCCTCACCGACATTGACGAAAAAGTAGCCATCATAACAACTATCCTGTATGATGAGGTGGGAAAAGCCGTCTCGCCCCAAGACCGGAGGGAGAAGTTCCCATGGTGGTCAGCGGAAGTCCAGCGTGCCAAGACTATAGCCAACGCCCATAGAAGGAGATACCAGCGATGCCATGGCCCAATTACCCGACCCCTCCTCAGGAGGCTGTTTCATATGGCCAAACGCCAGTATGAGCGAGCCCTGAAGAGGTCACGGAGGGAATCTTGGTACAGCTTTGTCACGGAAGAGGACTCCAACAACACCTGGGGCCTGCATGCAAAGATTCTTCTGGGAAAGGTGGGTACCAAGCCAGCCTTAACTCCGTTCTGCGTAGGGGGAGAGGCTGCTGAGAGCATAGGTCAAACCCTGCTCCAGACAGCCTTCCCCCCCGACAGCATAGTAGGAGAAAGCGACAGACACGCACAGACGCGAAGAAGTGCCATGGAAATTGACTCCAGATTAGAGCCAGAGCCATGGGGGTTGGAAGACCTGAGAGCAGCTATTGCAGCCCTTAGACCTAACACCCCCCCAGGCATGGATGGTATTGAGGTTGCCACCTTGCAGAGAGGCCTCCCTGCCATGGAGGAGCACCTCCTCCAACTCATGGAGGACTGCAGAGTCCTGGGTTATTTTCCCACAGAATGGAAGAGAGCAAGCATCGCCGTATTCCTGAAGAATGGACGCCCTCCAAATGACCCAACATCATACCGGCTGATCTCCTTGTTGTCCACCTTGGGGAAAACCTTGGAGAAGCTGATCTTGCATAAAGTAGCCTCAAGCAACGCAGCATCCCCCCACGCGCAGCAGTTTGGAGCTGTTAGGAACAGGTCTACGGTCGAGCCATCGTGGCACTTGAAGAGACTGTGGCAGAGAGTTCAGCCAAATATGCATTTGTCCTACTCTTCGACATCCGCAAGGCCTTTGACCGGATGTGGTGGCCGGCGGTGGTGGACGTCCTGAAGAATGTCAACCTCCCACCCAGCATTCTGCGCCTCCTCTGCAGTTTTCTGCACAGAAGAGAGGCTAGCCTGGAGGATTATGGAGAGACCTGTCGCACCAACATTGAGATGGGGTGTCCACAGGGGTCGGTGCTGGGACCTTTCCTTTGGACCCAACTCTTCAATGGCGTACTGGCCCATCTAAGTGCAAACGACATCCCTGCCTTTGCGTTTGTCGACGACTTGGCCGTGGTCCTGCTTGCCAGAACTAAGGCCAAAATTGAAGAGAAGGGGACGCAAGCAGTCAGCCAAATCAGCCAGTGGTGCTCCAGCGTCAAATTAGAGCTTGCCGCAGAAAAGACAGTCCTATGCCAGTTGAGGGGCAGCCTAAATATGAGGAGTCCTCCAATCATCCGCATCGATGGTAGAACCATCCGCGCCGAGGAGAACCCCAAATACCTTGGATACCTTCTAGGCAAGGACTTTAACCCAGCAGCCCACATAGCTTACAGCAGCGCAAAGGCAATTGCCAAGTACGCCAGCATTAGGCCAGTCACGCGAGTGCAATGGGGAGTTACATACTGGTCCCGCAGGACCATGTACAAGGCCCTGTTTGAAACAGTGGCACTGTACGCTTGCCCAGCATGGACCTCCCAAGCAAAATCTAGGCACTGGACTGCACTCTTGAGCGCCCAACGCAGAGCACTCCTCATTATGACCAACACATACAGGACTACCTCTGCGGACGCGCTCCAGGTCCTAACTGGCCAGATGCCAATTGACCTGGTGGCGCGCAGCCGCACAGCCACCTGGATGCTGGGCCACGGGCGAAGAAGCCCGATCCCCGAATGCCGCGAGTCGGAGGATGTGGGGGGGTGGGCGCTCAATGAGTGGCAGAAGCGTTGGACAGATTCAACAAAGGGAAGGCACACACACCTGTTATGGCCAGACATCAGGCATAGGCTGGCGTGTAAGTATGTCCACATAGACCACTACATGGCGCAATTCGCGACTGGCCATGGCGATTTCGCAGCCAAGCTCCACTTCTTCCGCTGCAAGCCCTCGGAAGAATGCAGTGGTTGTCGAGAGGTGGAAACGGCGGAACACGTGTTTTTAAGCTGCCCCCAGTATAATGACGCCCGCACGCACTGGAGTGAAGCAATAGGTCCACCCCCCCCAGACAGCAATCCATGGCAGCACGCAGTCAGCTCTCGGGCCAACTTCTGCGCCACACAGAAGTTCATACGGCAGATCATGCACAAAAGGAAGTGGCCCCTCCGACAGGAGAGCAACGCTCCTCCCCCACCCCCCGACAACGCAGCCTCCGCGCGGCCCATCCCGGGCACTGCCGTGAGTGGCAGTGGCCAATAGCGTTGGGGGGAGTGAGCACGACCATCAGACAGAAAGAAGCATCAAGCATGCACTCAAACCTGTACAGCCACATCGGCGTAGGAGCAGGAATAGAAAGGTCTGATGGTGGGGGCTCAGCTGTACAGATGGACGAGGTCGATGAAATGATATTACAGTCCATCGACCCTGACTCCCCCACAGTCGTAGGCTTGGGATTACTCGAAAGCGGTGGACAGCCAATTCCAGTCGAGGTGTATGTTGGACAGCCACCACCCAAGATGACCCTAAGGAGGACGTTGATTGTCAGGGAACTGACGAGGTTAGTTTTCCTGAACTGAGGTGAAATAGCATTTTGATTGAAATTTTAAAAAATGCGCTCTAGCATCACTTACACCTAACTGTAAAAATGGCAAAAACTAAATTGCAAAAAATGCAACATCACTGTAGAATATTGATAATGATAGATTCACCTTGGTTTGACTGCCGTAAATGTTAACGATAGAAAACATAATGGCGTGGAGGAACGAGAACTTTCAGTTAAAAAAAAAAACCGGACCCCCGGTTACCTCTATTTACATACTTCGGACGAAATTATAGAAACACAGAATGTGTTTTAGCTCACGCGTTTCACATAAACCCGTCTTCAATCTTCGGTTGAAGATTGGTTAACTTCCTCCCACTAATGTTTCGTCGTAACTGGTGGTGCCTTATACACAGCTTCTTATATAAAGCTTGCAATCGTGTTCACAATATAAATTATTGAGAATGATCACCTGTGTGTAAACAATTATTTAAACAATCACGGTCATACCGCAGCTTGTCGGCCACGCACTCCGCAGTGGTTAACGTAATATGGTTAGGTAAATCGAGAGATATCCAACGAGTGGTGAACGATTTTTGTACGATGATAACTGGCGAAGTTAAAGTTCCGTAGCAACGAATCGGTTGTACGTGAAAATCATTAGAAATGTTGTCGTCCCAGATTTCGTTACGAAATTTCGTTAGCTTTTTTGGCTAGTTAGTCCATGGCTAAAACACATTCTGTGTTAAAAAGTATTAAAGAATGGTTCAACGAAAGTTCGCTCATAACGTTATGCTGCACGACTGGGACTTTATTATGGTTCCATCGATGAACTATTTGATGATGCCATCTTTCTTCATGATTGATTTCAGATTAATCCTCCTCCAAAGAAAAAGGCATGGAAACTGGCCTCATCTTCATCTCAAGCAATTTGTGAGACCACGCGTCTTAAAACTGAATTTATCGAACTTGAGATATAGGTACGTGAAGAGCCTCCAAGCGCTCGAGTTGGAGAGGAACCTGGGGATACCTCCCTCTGATCACACCATCCACCTTGTTGAACGTAGCACGTTGTACGAAATCGTCAACGAAAACGACGACTGTAAGTTCCTAGTCTCTACAATTGAAATTTCGAAGGGTTGTAGGTGGGAAGAGATTGTAGAAATTTTTTATTTATAACACTGGACTGATATTCAAGGCAGATAGCAGTAGTCAAGCTGCGTGTAGTAAGTCATAAAAACGTATAACTTTGACAGTATATATCTCCAACTGGGACAGTGATAACTTACCAACGTTGAGAAGAAAATAGATGCAGTATATTAAACTAGGTAATAAATGATATGGCAGTGGCGCATCCAGTGACGGGGTAAGCCCCCTCCCCCTCCCCCGCCCTGTAATATGCACTGTATAAAATGAGCTTTGTTATTCGTTGCTAATAAAAATAATAATAAGTACATTCATTTTAGAGTAAAGTACCTATTTTGCATTGTGCCAATGACACTTCTTATAACCATGTTTTAGTTGACTGGTATACCATAAAACATCGAGTAGAGAGGAAGTGTGAAGGTTTTATTTGAAATAATGCACTTCGATGTCGATTTAAAAGATCAAAATATACATAAAAAATCCGTTTTGGGCTAGGATTTGTTCATTTTCCTGTTAGCCCCTCTTCCCACCTCTTTCAAAATCCTGGATCCGCCACTGCAATACAGTTTATGTATTACCATATTCACTTATACTATACAATCATAGATAAGTGATATACCAAATGGTTACCTCAATAAAATGAAACCCTGTGGAAGGAACTAGAATGGATAGCTATCCATATTTCCCTATTCAATATTTCAAACGATTTTTCACCGATGAGCTCTTTGAGATGATCGCCAAGCAAAGCAATTTGTACAATATGCAAGAGAAAGGTAATGCTGTAGGGATCACAACCAATGATTGAAATAGCTATTGAAATAAGCATGGGCATAGCCAAAATGAGATGCTGGAAGAATTACTGGGCTGTAAGTACTTATGGCCAGTCGCCGAATATGTGCGCCAAAAATGTTTAGCAATCACGGGCATTGACCGCAAATATACAATCGACGA
The DNA here is from genome assembly GCA_954871275.1 of Leptopterna dolabrata. Lineage (NCBI taxonomy): Eukaryota > Metazoa > Arthropoda > Insecta > Hemiptera > Miridae > Leptopterna > Leptopterna dolabrata. The sequence goes on along the minus strand of OX940977.1, from coordinate 61,226,097 downwards.
GATGATGATTGGCTATAAAGGAAAGAGGGCCGGTAGTCGACGGCAGTACATGCCAAAGAAGCCCACAAAATGGGGGTTCAAAGCTTTTTCAAGATGCGGGGTTTCCGGCATAGTATACGATTTTTTCTATTATGCTGGGGAAGATTCGTTTTTCAATATTCCTCTGAACCTCAAGAGCAGAATTTCTCTTCAAAATGCGTTCTGGCGCTTAGCAAGACTATCGAAGACCCTCCTCTGTCGGCAGTATTTTCTGACAATTTTTTTACCTCACCGAATTTCATTCAGTACCTCCGCCTAGAATATGGGATATTTTCCATTGGAACTCTCAGGGCCAATCGATTGGCAGGTGCCCAAGAAGAACTGAAAAGCGATCGAGAGTTACTCAAAGAAGGCCTAGGTTCTTGCGACACCGTATCTGATGAGGAAAATAAAGTTACTGTGGTAAAATGGGAAGACACCAAAGTGGTTACTTTGGGTTCGTCTTATGTGGGAGTTGAGCCAATGGGAACTGTCAGCCGATGGTCGAACGAACAAAAAAAGAGGGTGAATGTAATCTGTCCCAGAATTATCCGAGAATATAATTTTTTCATGGGTGGGGTTGACAAGGCTGATATGTTGGTTGCCCTATAGAAAACTCCCCTTCGTACCTTCAAATGGTATATCGTCGCCAATACTGCAACATCGCATATCTCAGTTTTTTCTGTTTTTGAGATATTTATACCGCTGAATTTCAAACTTCCCGCTCTATCGACCTGTTCGCTACTATTTCTCATGTTCGCCACTGGAAGTGCGAAAATCGTATTTATGACAACACTGCGTAACTCAAATTGCCCTGGAACACTGCACATCTCAGTCACTACAATGGAATTTTCGAGGTGCTCCGAGCCAGAGGTAAGTTTACTGCAATAATGGTATCTGTAATTTATATTTTAGCATTTTTATGTAGTCTAGTTCAAGTCTTAGGTTTGTTAGAAACGTAATAACTATGGTTTGATAGTTTTTTTGCATTAGTAATGAGAATATCTTAAGATACAAAATATTGTTTGAGTTGTGCTATGTTGACAGAATTGGAAGTGTTGAGATGTGCTATGTTGCTCCCAGTATAGTGGAGTTTGTACGTTATGTTTTTTCATTATTATATGAGTAGGTACCAAATTTTCTACCATTGAAACTAAAATAACGAGATGATGAATATAACAAAAACAGTGACTTATTTCTGCAGCAGTAAAATGAGTTATAGTAGGATTCTGCTTTTTGGATAAGGCAGAGCATTACGTACTAACAGTCAGTTTCGTATTTCCAGCTCATACTCATTTCTTCGGTTTGATTGCGTTTTCTTCATTTCACGTAGGTAGTTATATTTCCACAATATGTGTTCCTATACCCCTGAAGACCCAAACGCGGTTCTTCTTGCGCAATAAATTGTTTCACCATTATGCTAACTTGTTTTAGATGCTGTCGGATGGCTTGGAAGAGGAAAACTCCCCTTTGATTCCACTCGATGATCTTCTGGGACTACTAGAAGGAGATAGCGAAGTGGTTCTTAGGAGTGATGATATTCCTGTCGTTGAACTTGATCATGTTGACTCTTTACCCACACCAATGATTGCCATTTGTGATGGTAGAGCTACTACAGGTCTGTCACAACAGCTCATCATTGAGAATCCCGAGAATGTCCTCCACCCTGACGATGGTGTCGCTCACTGCTCTTCCTCCCATGAAATGGCCTATGGAGACACAACTTTAAGTGAAACTGATCAACTGATCAGTGAAAATCCGAACACTGAATCAAAGGGGGAAACTGATGTGCCATTCAGGGAGTTCCGAGATCCAGAATACGAGCCCTCTGACAGTGATAGTGATGATGACTCAACCACTACTGCTGACGACGAAATTACTGATGACCGCAACGATGAAGCCCCAGAAACTATAAAAATTGAAGACGATAACGGGGATGCCACAGTTCCTGCAGAATAAATCGAGGAGAGTAATGAAGAGGCCCAATAAAAAAGTTCAACCTACTTTAAACTTTCCTGCTCTTCATAACGGTAGTCTAAAAATACCTCTGGATAAATTTAATGACTTGCAATATCTTGAAGAAAAATTTATCTTGAAAGACTGTCAAGCATATTACGATTTAATACCTCAAAAAGAAGTGGTTTCCCTGTGTCCCCATGCTTGTACAAACTCGGCTGGTGACTAAGTTCCAAAACATGATACTCGATCAGCTCACGGAAGGTTATGGCAGCCAACCTATGGAAATAGATGGTGTAAATGACGATTTTTTTAATTTATTTCGGAGAAGATCCTGAGGCGTCATCTTTTGTCGAGTCCAACAGCACTCATCGAGCCCAAGCCGAATCAATCACATTGCAGTATTTCACCGTTACGCAGACGACCTGTGACACGTTGAAAGGATATCCCAGTGTGGAGGGTGCGACTAATATGTGAAGGGTGCGACTAAACAGCGTTCCTAGCTGATGTTTTGAGAATTTGCCTTTTGGCTTCACGCACGCTCATAAGAGTTGGGCTCTCTGTTCCATGAACTCAGTTCAACTTCTTCTTCCCCTTTGATAAGAGACTTCCAATTTTCATGGTTGATTCGGTTGTCCGGGTATTGTTCCAGTTTTTTTTATTTGATCACCACGTTTTCGCGTTTATTTACAAATTGTTAAATTAAAATAAGTTCGAGATTTTCGAGTGTTTTGTTTGTGTTCTCGTGCGGTATTTTCACTAATAAAGAGTAAGAAAGGTGTTATTACTGGTTTCGTCTACTTTACTTGGTTCCCGATTGCCTGGTCTTCAAACGTTCTGATAAGACCCACACCTAAAACTTTCGTGTGAGATATCCTGCTTTTATATTCTTAACATAGTGGCATCCCTTGTGGGGAACTTAAATACAGGACACTCTTGAAAAAGGAGAAGCTACTGAACAATTGAATGAAGAATACGCATTGCTTCAAGAAAAGGCATCGAGATTATTCAAGATAGAGGACTTGGTGGCTGAAACTTATCTTCAAATTGAAGCTGATGATGAAGAAATGAGCAAGGAGTTCGAAGAAGCTGAACACTACAGAGACCTTCACACTGTAACAGTTTCAAGGTATGATGCAGTCATAAGGAAGAATAACGTTGATGTTAATTCAGTTCAGTCCTCTGCTAGGTCTTGTGACTCCCATCATCTATCTAGAACTAGGCTGAAATTACCTCAATTGGTCCCGATCGAGTTTGATGGCAATTTGAGGAACTGGATAGCTTTCTGGGCTATTTTCAAGCGGATTCACGAGAGTGACGAGTTCGATGATGGGGAAAAGTTCCAGTATTTGATCATGTATACAGCTGAGGGATCTCCCGCCCGTGAACTAGTACAAAGTTTTCCGCCTTTGGCTGGAAACTATAATAAGGCAGTAAAGCAGCTCCAATCTCGTTTTGGCAGAGAGGAAGTCCTCATTGAGCTTTATGTACGAGAATTGTTGAGTTTGATCCTATTACAGGCCAGAGGAGAGGGTTTTCAGTCAGTACGTTCCCTCTATGACCAACTTGAAACTCAACTGAGAGCTCTTGAAACTTTAGGCGTTGCTAGAGACAAATACACCCATCTCTAGACCCCCCCCCCCCCCCTCATCGAATCTGCCCTCCCAGAACCAATACTGAAAGAATGGGAACGCAGCATAACATTGGCTGTGGCTCCTGTGACGGAGAGGGAGGAAGCAATCCATTTGGAGAATGATAAGATGCAACGCCTTCTGAGTTTTCTAAGACAGGAGGCAGAGAGTGAGGAGCGGATGAAATTGGCTCGTCATGCATTTTCAGATTGTGAGACTAAATCCTCGACGAAGAAGAACTCTGTCTCTATTAACAAGAGTGACGTACAGGATAGAATTGCGTCTAAATCCAGAGTGTCAACAGCTGCTGGGCTGGTCAATGTTAAGCAACAAAAGTCTACTGCAGCCTGTGCCTTTTGGATGGTTCAACCCATGAATCAGCTGATTGTTTTGCGGCTCGGGAAAGGCCTCTAGATGAGCTCCGTGACGTCATGAAGAGAGAGGGTCTTTGTTTTTTCTGCCTCAAGTGGGGACACTGCCAGCGCACTTGCCGAGCTTCTGTGCGATGTATAATTTGTTCAGGCCGACACGTACCCCTACTTTGCCAGGATCGTAAACAACCTGCCAAGGGTACCCCCTCTAAGGAACCAGTGGAACACACTTTGTCTAGCTCCTCTTTATTCAAGACTCCGTCTAACACAGGCACTGTTTCTGTCTTGATGCAGACTCTGAGGGTGCGTATACGAGGTGTTCCAGGTCTAACTGCACGAGTTCTGTTTGACTCAGGTTCAGCGCTCCTACATAACAAAAGAGTTGGCTAGCAAGATGAAGGGTGTTCCAATTGGAGAAATGGAGTTAAGACATGCTCTGTTTGGAGGTAGCGTTTCAGGAACCAAGAAACACAAATGTTATAAATTACGAATTGAAGGGCTAGATGGTAACTATGCTTGTAATTTTGATGTGTTGGATTCCGATCTCATCTGTCAGGCAGTTCCTTCAGTCCCGGTTGGTGAATTGTTGGTGGAGCTGAAGCAACAAGGAATAAAGCTGGTGGATCTACAGGGAGGTACCATTGATGTGTTGATTGGGGCTGACGTCATTGGGAACCTTTTGTCAGGACGGAAAATTGAGATGGAAAATGGCCTTGTGGCCCTCCATACCCACCTAGGGTGGACCCTGATGGGTAAAATTCCCAAGGCGGCTGATTGCTTCTGGTCTCACATCAGTCTGTTTTCAGAAGATTTCTCTGTGCAGGACCTGTGGAGACTGGAAGCAATTGGGATTGAGGACTCTTCCCAAGTCAAGTCCAAGGAGCAGAGAACCCTGACAGCCAGGGAACATTTCAGGGAGACTGTAAAGGTATTAGATAATGGTCGTTACCAGATAAAGCTGCCCTGGTTGGAAGACCATCCTCCACTACCACGGAATTTCAACCTGGCCATGAGGAGGTTTGAGTCGACAGTCCGCAGACTTAAAGCAACAGGTAATGAACTCAACTACGCAAAAATTTTCGAAGATTGGCTGCAGGCGGGGATAATTGAGGAGGTTCCCAGGGAGGAGTGGGATGAAGGGCATTACTTGCCTCATCGCTCGATCCTATTGGCATCACTGCACCAGTGCACCAGTGTGTATTACACCAAAAAGACTTGTACAGGAAGCATGGAAAGCTGGTGGCGAATGGGACACACCTGTTGATAGTGTATCTTCTGACATCTTCATCAATTGGTTAAAAGAGATCAACTGCCTGGAGGAAATATAATTTTGTCGGTGGTTGAGCAACTAAGAAGAGGACAGATCAACTTCCACACTTCACATATTCTGTGATGCAAGTCAAACAGCATATGCAGCCGCAATATTTCTTCGAGTTGAGAGCAAAGGGAATGTGATTGTCAGACTAGTTGCTGCAAAAGCAAGAATTGCTCCTATGGATCGCATTACTATTCCCCGTCTTGAACTCCTAGCTGCTACGGTGGGAGCTCGTTTGTGTCACCACCTTGAGGATGTGTTGCCCATGGTCAGCGCAAAATATTACTGGAGTGAATCTATGACTGCCCTCACTTGGATAAAAAAAGATGAACCTTGGGGAGTCTGTCAGGAATCGCGTGGAAGAAATAAGAAAACTGTCAGATCCTGCCTGTTGGAACCACGTACCTGGTTCAGAGAACCCAGCTGATCTCCCTAGTAGAGGCTGCTCCCCAAAGGCTTTAGTTCAGTCAAAATGGTGGGAGGGAGCACAATGGTTGTAGCTACCTATAAATGAATGGCCATCAGTTACAGCCAATGTCAATGAAGAGGAGGTCATGCAGGAACAAATGAAACACATCACTGTCGTCTCTCTGGACTTTTCTCTCAGTGAACAGCTACTGAGTGAAAGAATTAGCCGTTACTGGAAAATATTGAAGGTGGTTGGATGGATTGTTCGCTTCAGAAAGAATGCCCAAAGGGGAGTCGTCAGATCAAGAGGCAGGCTAACCTTGAACGAGCTGAAAATTGCAGAGAAATGGATCATACGGCTGTTCCAACAAGAAGCATTTCAAGGAAGCAGCAAAGTACACATCCAGAAATTGAAACCACAGGAATCTGAAGATGGACTTCTACATTTGAGGACCAAGATTTGGGCCAGAAAAGACACCGAAGATTTTCGTGCACCTATGATTTTGCCTTCAGACCACCCCATTGTTGAGCGTCTGATAATACACATACTCTGCCAAAATTGCCGTATAGTGGGTCAACATTTGCTAAACGTCCTTAGAGAACGGTTTTGGCTCATTAAAGGGAGACGCACTGTACGCAAGGTGATATCAAAATGTCTCATATGCAAACGTTATGCTGCTGAAAATTTGACTGCAGAATCTCCACCACTGCCACAGGACAGAGTGCGCAATGCAAAGGTATTTGAGGTGGCTGGAACGGATTATGCAGGCTCTTTGTATCTTGCTGATGGCACCAAGGTTTGGATTTGTTTATCTACTTGCGCCATCTACAGAGCCGTCCATTTGGACATTGTGAATGCACTCAGCACTGAGTCGTTCATGTTAGCATTCAGGAGATTTGTTGCAAGACGTGGTCGCCCTTCAGTCATGTACAGTGACAATGGTACCAATTTCCGGGGAATGAAAAATGCCCTTGATCACGTTGATTGGAATAAGATTCTTGAGTACATCCACAGTCACCAAATTGAATGGCGTTTTAACCCCGCTACTGCAGCCTGGTGGGGTGGATTTTGGGAACGGATGATTGGAGTTTTGAAATCTCTCCTCCGTAAGAATCTTGGACGGGCTTCTCTAAAGCACGATGAGTTATACACAGTTATTTGTGACTGCGAAGCACTGATAAACACCAGACCTATCATCTGTTTCTGAGAATCCTCAAGACCCGACTCCCATCTCACCACAGATGTTTCTTCAGGAGCTGAGAGAGATAGGAGTCCCTGATTGTGATCAGATAGATACTGGAAGTCTGAGTCGTCGTCTCAAGCATAGGCAAGCTGTCCAGGAAGAGTTGCGCCAGCGTTTTCGGGCAGAGTATCTGGGCCAGCGCGATTGATCTCTGACAAGAGGGCCTGTTGTTGGGGAACTGGTCCTCATTGGAAGCGATTCATCCCGACGTTTGGACTGGCCGCTTGCTGTGGTAGAAGAGACAGTTCGGGGCAAGGATGGTCACATTCGTGTGGTGTACATCAGGACAGCTGAAGGAAGACTGTGTCGCCCTATTCAACACATCTTTCCGTTAGAGCTTGGATGTGAACTTAACCAGAGAGGAGAAGAGTCTGCACCAGACCCTGACAAGACTGTTGAAGATCCAGCTGCAGAGGAAGAAACTGGATCTGAACTTCAAGACACTGCGTCACAACAGAGGAAGATTTGTGGAATCTACACCAAATGTGGCCGTGCAGTTAAGTTGCCAGTGAGGTATCAGTGAAATTAAGTGGCCAGTTTGGCAGATGATGCCCTATTTTGTTCTGTATGTTTAATTTTGCTGAGTTGAACTGAATTGTAATTAGTATAGTATTGTTTCATTTGTTGAGAATGTATTTTTGAATTGTATCGTTTTCTGCATTGTATTTCAAGTTTGATCAATCAAGTGTAGGGCTTAACTGGTGACTTATTGATTTGCTTTCAAATCAAGGTGGGAGTATGTGGAGGGTGCGACTAATATGTGAAGGGTGCGACTAAACAGCGTTCCTAGCGGATGTTTTGAGAATTTGCCTTTTGGCTTCACGCACGCTCATAAGAGTTGGGCTCTCTGTTCCATGAACTCTGTTCAACTTCTTCTTCCCCTTTGATAAGAGATAAGAGACTTCCGATTTTCATGGTTGATTCGGTTGTCGGGGTATTGTTCCAGTTTTTTGACATTTTATGTCTTTACTTTGGCACATGGACCCGAAAAGCGTTTTACGAAACCGTTATGCGATACCGGTAAACAAGCGCTACAGTTGATATTCTGATGATTTTCGCTTACAACCGATTCGTTATCTACGGAACTTCATGTTTGCAATTTTTCATCGTACAAAAACCGTTCACCACTCGTTGGAATCGTGTGATTTTATTGAACATTTTCTTGTTAACCGTACCCCCGTACCTGGCGCGGTAGCTGAGCTGAGCATGATGAAAAAAAGGCTGGTAAACAACGTAGTCAGCAACAGACTAGTGAAGAAAGTCATTACTTACTAGAATCGAATGTGGTAACCTTGCACCACCATGTAACCCGGATCGTGGTAATCTTGCAACCCGTAAATTAATGATACCGTCAATTATCCCTAAATTCCCATTGGGACATAAAATGTCCCAATGTGTTGCAGACTCGTATGCAAGCGTTTGATTAGTTTTATTCCATTTTTCGTTATCTTCTCGACTCATTTTCTATAGGTAATGCATTAGCAGTGTCGTGGTATCCTCCCAGAACCACAACTCTTGTACGTAGAAATAAGATATATCGCCAAATAAACTTAGAAGTGGGGACAGAAGACGCAGGAGAGCCGAGGGCCAGCCTGGAGATCCCTACCATCCTCTACCAGCTAGAGGATGGAGGGAGACAGCTCCCAAGCCTATATCGCCTCCTTCGCCTTTTTAACCATTATACGCTCTCCTCTAGTCACTGACTACTCTCTCTCCTTTACCTAAAAGATCTCGGGCATGGTGGTGGTCCGCCCATAACCAAACCGAGCACACTCCAAAAAGATCCTGGGCATGGTGGTGGTCCGCCCATAACCAAACCAGGCAACGCTCCTGAAAGATTCCGTGCATGGTGGTGGAACGCCCATATCCAAACCGGGCACATCCTCCCTCGACGCCACTCCTAGTGGATGTGCATCAAATTTCGCATTCACTACAAGCAGGTTTAGTTCTTATTTTATTAATTAATTTCTCATCCTCGATGAAAGTGAACTCATCAGAGGGTCCTTGTAGGGCCATGATTATTACACAAAAAAACTCAAAATTGCGTACTTTTACCCCCACCCACCCTACGCAGGTGTGTTATTCACAGAATAATAAACCAATTTTTTTTTTTTTTTTTGATCTGCTCAATGAACAATGCCTGCAGTATTATTCAGAAGTAAGTGTAAGTTTTTGAGAATAGGTACCGATATGCACCTATTTACCTAACTAGTCATGTAATACAATGTTAGATGTATATCTATGTTGTACTTTGTAGGTACCTAGGTAAAGCAAAGCGTATGTACCTAGCAACCAAGCGATGTTATCACCTGCCAAAATCCTGGCTTCATTCTGCCAAACTTCATTTGGTAGTTTGTAGTTCCGAACTAATCCGGAAAAAGTTCCGACGTTACTTGGGCTATGTATCTTATTGCACATCAAGTACATCTCTTGACACCTTTATTACGAACCTACCATGAAAATAGGAAGGTATCCCTAGAGTTCAGACCCCTTTTTATCACACGGACTAAATCACTCGCGATGAGTGATTTTAATGAGAAAAAAGTCCATGCCCCTTTTGGTATATTCTCTGAATAATAGTACACCTTTGTATTTGGCTCGGAAATTTTTGTCAACACCCCCCTCGAACATTGCCACTTCACGTTAAAAAGTGCGTAGATACCAAACATGAGGTGTGCATCCGCCGTAGCATGCATATCTACCCTAAATTTTTGTCAAAATTCTTTCTTTAATTCACAGGCTCCAACTGGGGCCTAGTTGTGCACCAAAATTGGGCTTGTGAGGTATCGTTTTCCTTTTTTCTTGTGGGAGACAGATGAAAGTATAAAGTTGGTTTTGACCAAAGCGTGAAGAACTGAGGTTCTAGCGAAGTTTCACCCCCGAAAATCCAATTTTCATGGGTCAAAGCTCCGGGTTTAATGGCTGAAATCACCATAAATTTGTATAACACCAGAGGCATATTCGTCAATACAAAAAAAAAAAGGTAATCAAGACAAGGTCTGTGACAGTTTCAGTGATCGAAGATAATTTGCTGGAAGTAGGAACCTAACTCGAGCTTTTATGCTCAAATTGGTGAAAACCATCAATAACACCTAGCTATTCCAGTTATTAGACATGGAAGTAACAATAATCATGAATAGCCATAGTTTGTGTGTGTCCCATAGAATAACAAACCCATGCGATAAGGAGTTCGCCATGTTTTTGTCTACTAGGGTCCTACATTTCTGTACCTTTTGTACATACTCGACTATTGAAATTTGTCAATGGTTTCAGGCGATCCATAGAAAAGGCGCTGCACTGGATAATTGCTGGGGGTTCATCGACGGTACTGCCCCCAAAATCTGCAGACCAACTTTGAACCAAGAACTGTTCTACTCTGGCCATAAAAGGTACCACGCCCTAAAGTTCCAGTCCATTATGGCCCCAGATGGCATCATAGTGAATCTACAAGGAAGTTATAATGGCAGAGAACATGATGCAGGTATGTACTTACTATCGTAAATGGATCCTACAAAGGGCATAGCGTGGGAAGGAAGGATCTAATAACATTTGGGCACACAGGCTCCATTTGGGCCCTAGTTGTGTCCCTTATCTCAGGAACCTGATCGGAAAACACCCAGGTGTGTTACACGTGAAAACGCTGCAAAATCCTTGCCACCAGGGTTTATTATTCTGTGGTACGTATATCGGTAAGTGCGTCACAAACCCCAGTCTATTATTTTTCCTTCGCCTTCTGACATTCCATTTTCCCCTTTTCTCATGTACCTACCCTTCAGTTGACAGGGTTGCAGGTAGGCTACGTGAGAGGGTAGACGTTCGCCATGGCGGTGTTTATCCCCTCCAAGTACCTTTACCTTTTCCGAGGGAGCATGTGTGTAGCAGTCGAGTCAGTCAGTTACCTACTTCGTACGAATACAGATTCTCTGCGCCTTCAATAAAATACGTCTTTCGTAATACTTTTGAACATTGCTCGTTTTGCTTTAAACCCCTTCATCCTGACAAGATATCATAACGATATCGAAATCAGAAGTGGGATCATAAAAATCACGCGTCCGCGAAATATAGTGTCTCAGTAAGAGTTTGTTTCGTGTGACTGTGAGTTCCGTGGAGTGATCGTTTCAATTTGTGTTGTGTGTGGTTACTGAAGTATCGGATTCCTCATTAATCAGGAAGATGTCCGAGCTCAATGACGACGTAAATGAACGTTCCGAGGAGTGTAACCAGGAGGGAGAACAGGCAACACCTCAGGAACCACAGCAACAACTCCCAAGGGGCCTTGCGGAGCTTTTGGGAGCGTTACTCCCGTCGTTCAGACAACCAAAACTCAAATTCGCCGAATTTGATCCCGTCAAGACCCAACCAAAAACATGGCTAAAAACCGCGGAGCTTATCATGAAGGATCGAACAACCACACAGTCAGAACTTGCATTGGCTATGACCGATTCAATGCGTGGGAACGCCAACGAGTGGCTTGCTGACGTCATGGATGACAGTCTCACTTGGCCTCAATTTAGAGAACTGTTCGAGAGTAAATATTGTCATTTAGACACTCCTGGAGCTATCATCCATCAAGTCCTAACAACCACAGTCAAGGACGGTGACCTCGGAAAACTTGTCAATGAACAGTTAGTAAAAGTCCGAGGTGCTTTCCGAAACAAGACGGCGGAACAATGTGGAATACTTCTTGTTGCAGCGCTCGTTATGATCCGGATATGTGTTCATGGGTGTACAAGAAAGACGACCTTTCAGAGACAGATTTGATCAAAGAAATTAAGGCGGTAAAGGCGGGGAAAAGAAAACCCAATTTGATGACGTTTCACCCACGAAATGACGGAAATAAGGCATATTATGGGAATAACAAACCCTTAGATGATTGTAAACCACATTCAAACCAACAGGGTCACCCCGCAAAGAAGTGGAGACCCAACGAGCCGAGTGGGTTCCGACAGCCTCATCCGGGACCATCGGGACATCAACAGCCTGCTCCCAATACATACCGACCCAATAACTTCGGACAAAGAAAAAAATTCTGTCATCACTGTAAAAAGGACAACCACGAATGGATCAGGTGCTACCATAACCCTAAACGCATCACAGGACCGTCCTCGGTGAAGACAGAGATGAAACCAACCACCTCCAAGCCTCCTCAGCAGGAAAGAAGGGTTAATGCTTGCTCCATCAACCCCACAGGAAACCTTGAACACCAAGGTAAAAGCTTTATTTTCATGTTTGATTCTGGATCTGAGGCATCCCTCCTCTCTAGGGAACTACTACCACAATTCTCAGGTCAAAGGTATAGTAATCCAGTAAAGCTGACAGGTATAGGAGCTGGTAATATTTTTGTAAATGAACAAATTAACGTCATTATTACTGTGAATAACATCGAGATCCCGGTTACTTTTTTCATTGTTCCACAAGGGTTAATGTCACATGGGATCTTATTGGGACGAGACATTTTGCAATCTGGCATCAGTGTGAATGTTTTGCAGGATCGCTATGCAATTGTAAAACTGGACGATAAAATTAAAAATCAAAATTTAAAATCTAAATATTTGCAAAATAAAATAAAATTGAACAACCCTAATTCCAATAAGTCGGAAGATGATCCCGCACAAAATGGAAACTATTTAAAATTTGACTCATTAAAGAATGAAAGTGTCTGGCCAATACCACGCCAGGACCCAATTGTTGATGTGCAAGTTGAATCTGTGACGTCGACTGAGGGAGATTTCCCCCGTCCACGCGTTATACAAGGTTCATCTATGGGGGATCCGACTTTAGAAAAATTTCTCCCCGAAATTGAGAATTTAGACACAGATTTAAATATCCCACAAGATCAAGAAAGACTTCGTGCGATATTGGGAAAATATGCCGATAGTTTTACGAGAGGCTTACCCCGACGGCAGGTGACAACTGCCGAATTTCAAGTCAAATTAAAAGACCCAAATAAAAGCGTATATAGGCGTCCTTATCCGTTGCATCCCCGTGATCGTAGTGCAGTACGTGATTACATAAAAGAATTATTAAATGCAGGGATTATAGAGGAAAGCACAAGTCCTTATTCATCTCCAATCTTGCTTGTACCAAAGAAAAATGGAAAATTGCGTCTTTGTACTGATTTTAGGGAAGTAAACTATAATACCATCCCCGAACGTTTTCCAATTCCCTTACTCAGAGACCAAATAGCTGGACTAGCCGGACAAATTTATTTTACTTCCCTTGACGCTGCGTCAGGATTTTATGCTATCCCAGTGGAAGAAAAATCCCGCGAAATCTTGGCGTTTCAAACTCCCGACGGTCATTATCAATACCGACGTCTCGCTATGGGTGTTCGTAACGCGCCGTGCGTTTACCAGCGCGCAATTACGGCCGCATTAGGAGAATTAGCCAATACCTATTGTTTGGCCTATATTGATGATCTTTTAATCATGTCCACTACTAAAGGAGAAGCTTTTGAACGTCTTGAGGAAGTTTTAGAAGTCTTGACAAATTGTGGGTTTTCGTTCAATCCGGACAAATGCAGTTTCCTCAAAACATCTGTTGTTTATTTGGGTTACCTAGTCGAAAACGGTCAGTTACGCCCCCACAATGACCGAATAAAGGCATTAACTGACCTACCACCTCCTCAAAATGTAGCCTCTTTAAGATCTTTTCTCGGATTATGTTCATATTTCCGTAACTTTGTACAAAATTTTGCACAAAAATGCGCCCCACTTTATGAGTTAACATCTGTCAAAAGACACTTTGAATGGACCGATAACCACGAATCTATTAGGCAGGAAATAATTAGCCTGCTAACCAGCGAGCCAGTCCTCACGATCTTCCGACCTGAATACCCTATTGAGGTATGGACTGACGCTTCAGCTGTGGGCTTTGGCGCAATATTGTTCAATGGCATTAATGGAGAAAGAAAAGTGGCTGGGTATTTCAGTCGCCGCACAACTCCCGCGGAGGCAAAATATCATAGCTACGAACTTGAGACGCTGGCAGCGGTGAAGGCATTTAAGAATTGGGAGTCATTTTTACTATATTACGATTTTACTTTAGTAACAGACTGTAGGTCATTCCAGGCTTCATTTGTCAAACAACAGCTCAATACTCGTGTCCATCGTTGGTGGGCGTACCTTCAAATGTTTGTGTTCAATATTCATTATCGACCGGGAAATAAGATGTCAACTGTTGATTTTCTATCTCGTTACCCTGTAGGTTCACCCACAGAAATGAATATTTTCGAGACCTTGGTTTCCGATTATCCACCCGTACACATCCGACGATTATAGATTGATAGAAACGAACCTTCCCAGCATCACGGACTCAAAACATAATTCGATAATCCAAAAACGAATAGATCTGGTTGAATTAACAGGCGATTGGCTCCTAGCCGCACAAACCCAGGATTCAGACATCCAATTTATAATAGAACAACTCGAAACCAATACTTTACCTCGAGATTTGGCTAATACCTACGAGATTACTGAGGGAATACTTTTCCGCAAATTTCAACATAACAAGAAAAATAGACGCGCGCCTATTGTGCCACGCGCCTATCGATGGGTAGTAGTTAACTCCGTTCATGAATCTCTAATGAATTTAGGTCTCCCTAAAACACTAGACAAACTTGCTGAAAAATTTTGGTTTCCGAACATGCATAAATTTGTAAAGAAGTTTATTGAGAACTGTATCACGTGTAAGATCGCCAAGTCCCCTTCAGGTAAACAACATATGCGCCTCTACCCCATACCAAAATGCGATATTCCATTCGATACCGTTCATATCGATATTACCGGAAAATTGTCAGGTCAAAGCGGACCTGCAGATTACTACATCGTACAAATCTGTGCTTTCACTAAATACGTAATGTTACACCATACTAGGTCACTTACAGCAAAATCTGCCATCAACGCCCTATCTGAGCTTATTCATACGTTTGGCGCCCCGTCAAGACTTGTGTACGACCAGGGCACTTCGTTTACCGCCGGTACCTTTACCGAATATTGTCAAAAACATAATATCAAAACTCATGCAATAGCGACGGGAGCTAGCCGCGGAAATGCTCAGGTGGAGCGTGTGATGTCCAGTATTACTAATCTTATCACTGTAGCTCAATACATAAAGCCACGAACTGTCCGACAACTGGCCCCCCAAATACAACTTGTTTTAAATTCCACAGTGATAAGACTTGTTTTAAATTCCTCATTTTGCCCTATTGAACTTTTAACAGGCCGTAAGCCGGACGTTCCAGGAATGATTACGATAGATGAACACCTCCTCCAATCAACTCGTTCTAATTTAGGCGAAATTCGTAATACGGCTAAGAGTAACATTGACCGAGCCGCGTCGTACGAGATGAAACGGTTTGAAGACACGAAAGTTCCTTTAGAAATCGGTGATCTTTGTGTACGACATGTTGACCCTCGCACATCACAAAAGTGCGCCCCAAAATTCAAAGGAATATACAAAGTAGTTCAAATCCTTCCACATGACCGCTACATTCTTGAAAATTTGTCCACTAATCGTCAGGTGAAATACTCGTTTGAGAGAATACGAAGAATTAACCAAGATTTGGAATTGCTTCCCCAATTGTTGGCTGAAACGGAGAGTGAATCGGAGACGGAGGATTCAATGTAAGGGCACAATAATGACCACCAAATAGTACAATTGTCAATGAACCTATCTAGGTACAGCGATCACAAGATTAAAATTTTCTGAATTTATAAACCATCAAATTAATACATTTTGTTCAAGAATTCTGTTTTGAAAATAAATTTTGCATTAAATTATAAATCTTGTTTTGAAAAGTTAATCCGATCAAATTTGTTTAAAAAAATTTTTAATCTAATCAAATTTTGTAAAATTTCATCTAATTAACATTTCGTCGCCAATACTGCAACATCGCATATCTCAGTTTTTTCTGTTTTTGAGATATTTATACCGCTGAATTTCAAATTTCCCGCTCTATCGACCTGTTCGCTGCTATTTCTCATGTTCGCCACTGGAAGCGCGAAAATCGTATTTATGACAACACTGCGTAACTCAAATTGCCCTGGAACACTGCACATCTCAGTCACTACAATGGAATTTTCGAGGTGCTCCGAGCCAGAGGTAAGTTTACTGCAATAATGGTATCTGTAATTTATATTTTAGCATTTTTATGTAGTCTAGTTCATGTCTTAGGTTTTTTAGAAACGTAATAACTATGGTTTGATAGTTTTTTGCATTAGTAATGAGAATATCTTCAGGTATAAAATATTGTTTGAGTTGTGCTATGTTGACAGAATTCAAGTGTTGAGATGTGCTATGTTGCCCCCAGTATAGTTGAGTTTATACATTATGTTTTTTCATTATTATATGATTGGGTACCTACCAAATTTTCTACCATTGTAACTAAAATAACGAGATGATGAATATAACAAAAACAGAGACTTATTTCTGCAACAGTAAAATGAGTTATAGTAGGATTCTGCTTTTGGGATAAGTGAGAGCATTAGGTACTAACAGTCAGTTTCGTATTTCCAGCTCATACTCATTTCTTCGGTTTGATTGAGTTTTCTTTATTTCACGTATATTTCCACAATAGGTGTTCCTCCTGAAGACCGAGCGCGGTTCTTCTTGCACAATAAATTGTTTCACCATTATGTTAACTTGTTTTAGATGCTGTCGGATGACTTGGAAGAGGAAAACTCCGCTTTGATTCCACTCGATGATCTTCTGGGACTACTAGAAGGAGATAGCGAAGTGGTTCTTAGGAGTGATGATATTCCTGTCATTGACATTGATCATGTTGACTCTTTACCCACACCAATGGTTGTTATTTGTGATGGTAGAGCTACTACAGGTCTGTCACAACAGCTCATCATTGAGAATGTCCTCCACCCTGACGATGATGTCGGTCTGTGCTCTTCCTCCCATGAAATGGCCTATGGAGACACAACTTTCAGTGAAACTGATCAACTGATCAGTGAAAATCCGAACACTGAATCAAAGGGGGAAACTGATGTACCATCTAGGGAGTTCCGAGATCCAGAATACGAGCCCTCTGACAGTGATAGTGATGATGACTCAACCACTACCGCTGACGACGAAATTACCGATGACCGCAACGATGAAGCCCAAGAAGCTATAAGAATTGAAGGCGATAACGGGGATGCCACAGTTCCTGCAGAACAAATCGAGGGGAGTAATGAAGAGGCTATAAATCCTGGGAAACGAAAAAGGGGAAGGAAATTAACTGAACTGAGCCGAAAGATAGCTAAGACGAAACGAATGCAAGGAGAGTCATACATTGGGTATCGAAGAGTAGATCCTAGTACCACCAAAAAAATTGCCCATGATGTATCAAGAGATCCAAGGAAACAGGGAGCTAGGTGCTCTTCCAAGCAGTGTGAAAAGTGGCAATCAAGACGTTGCAATGAAGTCCCCGAAGAAGACCGACAAGCCATCTACACTCAATTTTGGAGAGAAATGGATTGGACAGAAAAAAAGTTATACGTCTGTTCAACAGTGAAAATCGAGCACCCCAAACAGCGAACCACGAAGAATACAAATCCTCGTAGAAAAGTTTCTTATTCGTACCACATAAAAACTTCTCGTACTATGTTTCCTGTTTGTAAAACCATGTACCTTAACTCCCTTGGACTTAAATTTTCAACTGTGCGTACTTGGCTCGAAACGTTTGCTACTACAAACCGCGCGAGCAAATCCCGCCATTTGCACTCAACTGAAGATGAAGAGGACAGTGGTAGTGACAACGACGAACCTGTTGATGGCCAAAATCGTCAAAATGGTCATCACACTGGACGATCCAGGAGAGCTTTGCGACACAAAAAGGAACATCTGAAAAAATTCCTGGAGCAACTTCCAAAATTACCTTCACACTACTGTAGACAGTCCACAACGAAAGTTTACCTGCAAACTGATATTCGTTCCTTGAAGCAACTTTACAGAATTTATGCTGAACACTGCGAAGAACATAAGGAAGAGCCATTGAGTGAATCCTATTTTGGGAACTTCTTAAACTTGATGAACGTTGGCATATTTCACCCGCGAAAAGATAGGTGTGATATCTGTGAATCATTTAAAAGTAAGAATATTCCTGAAGAGGAGTACCTTCATCACCTTGAGCGAAAAGAAGATGCCAGGAAAGAGAAAGAAAAAGACAAAAAGGCCGCAGAAGATGGTATTTGCTACACAATTTGCTGTGATTTAATGGCAGTCCAGCCATTACCAAAGTTAGAGACTAGTGCTGCTTATTATAAACTCAAACTTGCCATGCACAATTACACAGTCTACAACCTTGGCAATTCTGAGGTAGTTATGTATTGGTTTGATGAGACAGAATCTAATTTGTGTGCGTCAACTTTCGCCTCATGTCTGGTGGACTACCTTGGGAGGTTGATTGGCAGTTCCCCAAAAACAGTCATTATTTATACAGACGGATGCACTGCACAAAATAGGAACTGTATTCTCTCAAACGCTTTGCTCCACCTCAGCATGACAAAAAATGTGAGGATTGTTCAAAAGTTCCTCGAAAAAGGACATACCCAGATGGAGGCAGATAGTGTCCATAGCACTGTTGAGAGGCATCTTGATCAGCGGGATATTTATTTGCCGAGTGAATACGTTAGACTGGCCATGACCTCAAGAAATTTCCCGTTTCCTTACGAAGCCAAGCTAATGCATCACGATGACTTCCGCAATTATGGACGTCCGGAAACTATGTTTTACCCATCGATACGCCCAGGAAAGAAACCTCATGACCCAACATGTTGTGATCTCAGATGGATACAGTACGATCCTGATGGAATTATAAGATATAAACTTAATTTTAAAGACGACCTCACTTCTCTTCCTTGCAGGCCCAATAAAAAAGTTCAACCTACTTTAAACTTTCCTGCTCTTCATAACGGTCGTCTAAAAATACCTCTGGATAAATTTAATGACTTGCAATATCTTAAAGAAAAATTTATCTTGAAAGACTGTCAAGCATATTACGATTTAATACCTCACGACGCAAACAGCAGAAGGAAAGAAAAGACTAAAACTGAAAAAATCTAGACTGAACTAGTCATATTGAAGTTTTTTATAAATATCAACCTATAAGGTAATCTTTGATTTCTTTAAATTTTTGTAATGATCTCTTGTTTTTAAATCAGTTTAGACTTTAGGAACCTACGTATTTTACCTTTTTACGTATTTTACCTTTCTACGAATGTTACGTTATATTAACACGAAGAATCCTGCCTTGTTAGTGCCTTAAGAACACTGTGATACCTAATATATTTATACAAGACGAGTTCCTCGAAGAATTTGAAAATGTGATAGGTACTGTTTTTTCCCCATTAAAGTTTAATTAATTATTTAATAATTTCACTACTTTTTCTCGTTTATGGCGCCAAAGCACAATTGTCTGATACTTTTACAAATAAAATAGTTTTATACGCTGTTCAGAAGCTTTACATTTTCTTCAAGACCCTGGATAGTTGAGAACCCTTTCAATAATTGTTTGGCCTGGTAGGTAGTGGGTATCTGGAACTGAAGGTAGCAGTTCGAAATTCTCCCACTAGAGTGCTCCCGGTGTGACCAGGTGGATCCGGTTGTTCTGTTGGCGGGCCGGCGATCGATTTTGCTTCCCAATATCGATCGCTCCCCTCTCCTTATTAGCTCAAGGCGGCCATTACGTCTAAGTGGTTCATTGCGATATTTTCGATTGTTAACGCTTTACCCATCTTTTCAACGTGAATACGTGTTTAATAAAGGATTTAATTTACTCTCCGTTCAACCGTTTTTCTTATCGTGAATTATTCACCCGATACAAACATTTGGTGCCGAAACCCGGGAGTTTGGTGAAATCTCGAGCGCGTCCGAGATCAGCCCCGTTAACCTCGCGACCTCGTGTCAAATTTTCATCGTTCGCACCGTTTGTACCGTTTGCTCCGTTTTGTTTGTCGTTCTCCGATCGACGTCATGCCGCTTAAAGGCAAAAGGAGATCGCGGCAACCGGACCCACCGTTTCCGAGTGAAGATATCGCCTCGGCACCGCTCGCCGCCCCGATTCGTCTCGACCCCGCGGTGGTCGATAATTTGACCGACGCTCAGCGGGACCTGTTTAAGGAATTACGTCGCTGGTCAGTCAGAGCGGTCGCATTCCTCGACCAGCAACCGGTAAGCGTCCTGTCGGATAGCTTGAGGGATAACTTGCGGAAGGGAGAGGCCTTCTTGGACGACGTAGAGGGCGCTCAATTTGACGAACTCACGGAGGAGTCGCTAATCCGGCAAGTTGCCACCGTTATCAGCCGTGTAGCCGAGCAAATCCCGAGTCAGCAAGCGGAAATTGTTGATAAACAGGGTATGACGCATGACCAATGTTACACAGAAATAAGAATGATGAATGAGCTGTTGACAACCGTTCCCGTTTTCGGCGGTCAGATCGCCCGCTTTGCGGAGTTTAAGAAACTGTTTGACCGTGCGGTACACAACATGCCGCACGTTCCGGAGGAGATTAAGTTTGAAAAGTTGCTTACCAAACTTTCTCCCGAACTCCGTTCCGCATTCGAGGGCGGCAGCTATCAGCACGCCTATAACTCTTTGGTAGCTGAAAATACTTCCAAGTACCGGTTAGCCCGCTCGGTGTTCGCGCAGCGAAGCACCATACCCCGATTGGTTTCGCCCACCGTTGCCGACCTGGACCGATTTGTCAACGAAGCCCGTTCTTGGGTAGGAGCGATGATAGATCTCCCCACTCAATCTCTACAAGACTACCTTCTGTTTGAGGCTGTCTTTCTCCGTATGTCGGCCGAACTTAAGGAGAAGTTCAACAGGGAAGTCATGGAAGAAAAGGATGAGATCCCATCTCACACCGATTTGATGGCGTTTGTCGAAAAGGAACTTCGAATAGCTCGACTTGTCCCCGAGGAGCCACCGAAGAAAGGGGGTTATGCTTCGGCTGCGAGAACCCGTTCGCCGTCACCATTCCGAGCAACTACCGCTTTACCCTCCGGTTCGGGTAGGCCGCAGTCTCCGCTCCGAGCCGCCGCCGTTGCACCCGTTCGTTCCGCGCAGCCCTCGGCACCCGTTCTCAGTGCTACTCAGCCAGCCCCCGCTCGGCAAGCGAGATGTCACTTCTGCCATCGGGACCACTTCCTGTATCGCTGCCCCGACTTTAAGGAACTGAGTGTGCCCGATCGCGCCCGCACCATTCAGGAGCTTCGAGCGTGTCGGAACTGTTTCTCAACGCTCCACCCAGTGGAATCATGCCGGTCGGAGAGAAGATGTCACTGTGGTCAGCCACATCATACCCTGCTCCACATGCCCCCCGCTCCAAGCTTCCCCGTTGCGTCTGGCTCGAAACAAAGTTACTTTGTTCCCTCGCATCATTCTTCACCGTCCACCCCGACTGCCGTCCCGGAAGAAGAAGCTATCCAGAGGAGCCAGCCGCCCACTGGAACCGTTGTTCGACAACCCGCTACTGTGGCCCAGCTCCGAAGAAGGGGTCATCGCTCCGGCCACTCGTCGATTCCGCCGCTCAATCCCCCCCTGTTATGAAGGTATGCCAGCGTTCATCCCGTTTCTTCCGAGTTATCACTAGGGAGCACTACCGTTAAGTTTCCTACTGTTCGACGTCAACCTTTAGGTAGAACTAGGTGCATGATCGTCTCTAGGACCGGCTGGCTTCGAGGAAGTAACCAACCGCTGAAACCTAACGGTGATATACCCAGGTTGGGGAAACCTCATTGCACTGCCAGTCCGGTTAGTCGTAGTCTTTTCAGGGGCCCGTTTCCTGGGATTGAGCCTTCCAACTTAGGTATAGCAGGCTCTTCCCAAACCGCTAGCAAGGTTGACGTCACCAATAAGTCCTGTTTGAAGTTATCTCGGTCTGGGCTCCTTCCCACAGCCGTTGTCCCGCTTTCCTCCTGTAAGGGTGTACCAAGAAATTTTAGGGTACTAATTGATTCTGGAAGCGAGGTCAATATCGTTTCACCGATAGTCGTTCACCAGTTGGGATTGAAATTGATCCCCATGAAGGGTGTTGTGGGAGGAATAGGGGGGAGTTCCAATCCTATTCACAACCGCGTGATAATTCAGCTTCACACTCGTTCTGATAGAATAATCCCGCTTGAAGCATTTGTTATGGATCGCCCCCTGGCACCGTTGCCTAGTCAATGCTGGGACCCTGCTTTATGGCCAAGGACCGCACCCATGGGACCCCTGTTAGCCGATCCTCAGTTTCACACCGTCCACCATGTTCAGGCTATCCTGGGGGCCGACGTTTTTTCTCGCTTGCTCCCACGTTCCACTGAGGCTGGATTTTGTGAGACTGATTTGGGCACTCTGGTCCTTGGACCTGTCCCTCCCGTTCGCAAAAGGTCTGTTACATTTGGCCGCTATGATCATGTGACCAACTATTCCAGTAGTGATTCTGTCAACAAAATAGAACCACACCCGTTCCTCGTCACCGCTAGACGACAAGCTGCTTACCCTTGCTTGTTGGATCCTCACGTTTTCACTGTTCCAAAATTCCTACCAACGGGTTATCACTCTCGGGTGCTCAGGGAACTCTCTCCTGTTTTTAAATTGTTAGCAGCTAACCCTAAACCTCAACGGAAGCCGTTCCTTCGTTTCCCGTTTCGTAAGCAAAGTGTTGAGAGCACTGATCGAAATGAGCCCATTCGTTTGACTCCCGTTAGAAATCTGTTCTCTGTAGCCCCTCCTGTTGAACCCGCTCAAGAACCGATTGGTTTATTCCAGTTAGCAGCCAAAGTCTGCACTTCCGATTTCCAACCGGTAGCTCCCAGCGTATTTAGTTTCCCGTCTATCACTAGTCCCGTCTCCGATGATGACAGTTTGGGCAAGGCCGTGACTGCCGCGGTTTCAACGGATGATCTGTTGCGTCAGATGTTTGAGATTGAGTCCGTTGAGCCCGTTGCTCCCTGGTCACCTGAGGATCACCTAGCTGAGAGGCTTTTTTTGGAATCGGTGAGTAGAGATGACTCTGGCCGTTACACCGTTGCGCTCCCGTTGTCAGAGGCGCCTACCGCTTTGGGTGAATCCAGACACATCGCCCTCAGACAGTTGTACCGCATGGAGTCCCGTCTAAAACGCAACCCTGTTCTGGCTGCTGCTTACCGATTGTTTATGAGTGAATATACTAAGTTGGGCCACATGAGACTGTTGAATGCTAGTGATATTTCCCGTTGTCCCAATTATTACATTCCTCACCACCCTGTCCACCGTGAAGGTGATCCACCAGAAAAAATCCGTGTCGTTTTTAATGCATCTCAGCGCACCGCTAACGGTAGGTCTCTGAATGAAATCCTATTAGTTGGTCCCAAAATGCAGCCCGATATATCTATCATGCTCACCAGGTTTAGAGCCTTCCGTTATGTTTTCATCTCCGATATAAGGCAAATGTTCCGACAAATCCGGCACCCGATTGAGGACCAAGACCTGTTACGAATAGTTTGGCGAGACTCTCCCAATCAGCCTGTTAAGGACTTCGCGCTTACAACCGTTACGTATGGAACAGCTTCCGCACCGTTCCTGGCAAACCGAGTCATTCGCCACTTGGCGGACGAAAACGAACAAAGCTACCCGGTTGCCTCCAAATTGTTGAAGGAAAACACGTACATTGATGACGTGCATGGTGGGGGGAGCTCTTTGAGCTCAGCGTTACAGGCTAGGAACGAACTGCTATCGCTGTTGGGTACCGCTGGGCTAGAGCTCCGTAAATGGGCTTCGAATTCCGATCAGTTGCTCTCCGGTATTCCCGATGAGCACCGGTTGGCCCCCTCTGTCGCTGTATGTTTGAACCCTGATGACGAGAAACCTTTAAAAATGTTAGGAATTTCCTGGAACCCCGCATCTGATTCATTCCTTTTTAAGGTTCCAGTTTCCCCCACCGTTCATACCAAAAGGGAGTTAGCAAGTCAGGTTGGACGCATCTACGACCCCGCTGGGTGGGTCATGCCTGTTTCCGTCCAAGCCCGTTTCATTCAACGAGAAATTTGCCGTTCCAAGTACGAGTGGGATGACCCACTACCGAGTTCAATTGTTCGCGAGTGGACGGCTCTCGCTAGCACCCTTGACTCACTTCAATCTGTAGTCATCCCTCGTCATATCCGTGTGGATGCCCCGGTACAATGGTTAGTGGGTTTTGCGGATGCGTCCGAAAAGGCTTACGCCGCCACCGTTTACCATGTATCTTTCATGGACAATAATTTCCATACCCGCTTAATTTTAGCGCGAGCCAAAATCGCCCCGATGAAGTCCCAGTCAATTCCCCGCTTGGAACTGCTAGCGGCCGAACTGCTGGGAAAAACCATGACTCGCGTCCGTTCGGAATATCCATCCGTTCCTGATTCAGCAATAATTGCCTGTTCGGATAGTACTGTTGTCCTATCTTGGCTCACTGCTGACCCCGCTCCGGTGTGGAAGGTGTTTGTAGGCAATAGAGTGACTCTCTTCCATCTACCCAAGGGACACTGGTTCCATGTTCGCTCCCCCGATAACCCGGCCGATATTGCTTCTCGTGGGGCCAGACCTGATCAGTTGGTTGAGTGCCCGCTGTGGTGGACTGGTCCTCCCTGGTTGGCTTCCGATCGTTCCTTGTGGCCGATTAGGAGGATCCGCCCTGACCTGAAGCCCGACTCTGTTTCTGCTGAGATCCGTGCCTCATCCAAAATTGTAGCCGTTGGCTCAGCTGAGACGCCTTGGGAGGCCCGATTCGGCTCCTACACAGTATTACGCCGAGTGACGGCCTGGATGCTCCGTTTTATTAATCATTGTAAAATCCGACTTTCTCACTCGGTGCCCCAGGCCAGATTGCCGTTGAGCACTGCTGAGCTCAGGAGGGCTGATTCGGTGCTTGTTCACCGTTCTCAAGTCCGTGGCCTGCCTGAAATTCTGGAGGCAACCGCTAAAGGAGCCAAGCCCACCAAGCTAATGAAACAGCTAGCGATTTTCTCCGATCCCGATGGTATACTTCGCGTAGGGGGGCGTTTGTCCAATATGTCTGGCTCTTTTGAAACCCAACACCCAGCTCTGCTCAAACCCTCCGATTTTTTGGTACCGCTTCTTATTCGTTACGCTCACGCTGCTTGCATGCACGTGGGACCGCGGGCCACCTTGGCCCACCTGCGTACCCGATACTGGATCATTGATGGAAGAAATGCTGTTAATCGAGTTTTATCCGGCTGCACCCGTTGTTTTTCAATTAAGCCCAAACCGTTTCAACCCGCGATGGGTCAGCTCCCTGAAGCCCGGGTCACCCGTGCCTTTGCCTTCGAGCAGGTCGGAGTTGACTTTTGCGGTCCTTTCACCGTTTCGGTCGCTGGGTTGCGCGGTGCTCGTGCTGTTGAAGTATACTTGTCCGTTTTTGTGTGCTTCACGACCAAAGCCGTTCACTTGGAAGTGGTCATGGATCTAAGCACCGATGGGTTTCTCCAATGTTTGGAGCGTTTCATGGGTCGTCGGGGAGTTCCGTCCGCCATCTGGAGCGACAATGGTCGTAATTTCTTGGGTACCTCCAACCTTTTTAATAGAATCCGTTCCACCAATCCCGCTGACCCTGATTCTGAAATAGCTGAGCGACTTGCCAATAGAGGAGTCGAATGGAAGTTCATTCCGCCTCGAGCACCCCACTTCGGCGGATTGTGGGAGGCCGCTGTTAAATCCGCTAAACGACTGTTAAAGGTGAATTTAAGAGACCAAACCACCACACTTCAAACGTTCAGTACTATTGCCGTTAGAATTGAGGCCATCCTTAACAGCCGCCCACTCGTTCATCAGTCCTCCTCCCCTGATGACATACTGGTGCTCACCCCCGCTCACTTCCTCGTTCAACGCCCTCTTACCGCGTTGCCTGAGAGCAACGTTTTTGAGTTCAGTTCCCGTTTGACACCCAAGTGGAGGTTCATCTCCAATATGGTTGGCCAGTTTTGGAAGAAATGGCACTCCGAATACCTGTTAGAGCTCCAGACCCGAGCTAAGTGGAATACCCCTGATCGTCCTGCTGTAATTGGTGATGTGGTGTTGATTAAGGAAGATGACATTCCCCCGCTGTCCTGGCCCATGGGTGTGATCGTGGACTTGATTCCCGGTAAGGATGGGGTAACTCGCGTTGCCAGGGTCCGTTCCGGTAATGGGGAAAAACTCCGCCCGTTAGTTAAACTCTGCCCGTTACCTAAGGACTGTTAATACCCGCTGGTGCTTTAAGGGGGGACCTGTTAGAATGAGTCCCTCATTCGTGGGGGGAGGATGTTTGGCCTGGTAGGTAGTGGGTATCTGGAACTGAAGGTAGCAGTTCGAAATTCTCCCACTAGAGTGCTCCCGGTGTGACCAGGTGGATCCGGTTGTTCTGTTGGCGGGCCGGCGATCGATTTTGCTTCCCAATATCGATCGCTCCCCTCTCCTTATTAGCTCAAGGCGGCCATTACGTCTAAGTGGTTCATTGCGATATTTTCGATTGTTAACGCTTTACCCATCTTTTCAACGTGAATACGTGTTTAATAAAGGATTTAATTTACTCTCCGTTCAACCGTTTTTCTTATCGTGAATTATTCACCCGATACAAACAATAATGAAACTACGAAACTATGAAATAGGCACCTAAAACCTAAAACGTTTACCTGTAGGCAAAAGTAATAATAATAATTGTAATTAAAATCATTAAAGTTACCTACTTGATACTTTTCAGGTGGGCTATTAAAAAAATTATGTCTGTAATTACGGTAGGTAACACCGCATATCTCATTAGTTAAAGTCAGCAATTTCTCACATCTCAGCTTAAATGTGAAAAAAAATTCTAATTCATAATTCTAGCATGAATATTTCATCTATATGGCCACAAAAAAGACTGTAATACCTCTAAGGAAATTTTTCGGTCATATCAGCCCAGAAAATCATTGAACTCCAGTTTTTCGGCTCTCCTGAAAAGCTGACAAAAATGAGATATGCGTTGTTGCAGAATTGGCGACGATTTGTTAAAAAAAAAATTAATTCAAATCAAGTGCACATACGTGAGGAATCAGGAAAATCGGCCTCGGTTGGTGCTGGTAATGAACAGTACCGGTCCTTTATTGCAACTGCCCTAAAACGTACACGTCCGCATGCTCGGGGAGGGTGTTCGCATCCGATCCGGTGACTTGGTTCGTTGCGTTGTGGTCTGGCAATACTGGGCTAGACTTCGGGATCACGTGTGAGCACTCCCGTTTTCCACCCGCACTCCAGTTTGTTAATCATTCATAGCGTTGTTTACACTGAAAAGTTTTTTGGAAGGTAGGCGAAATATAGTTTTTACAATATTTTCGAGTCAAATACCAATACTGGATTTATGTGTCAATATTGTTGTTGTGATAGTTCATCTTTCAAAACATCGATTCTATTTTGAATTTATTTTGTATATTATAATATAGTGAGTTTTCCTCTAACTGTTGCATTGTTTCTCAAGACTGGAA
Organism: Leptopterna dolabrata; assembly: GCA_954871275.1. Classification (NCBI taxonomy): domain Eukaryota; kingdom Metazoa; phylum Arthropoda; class Insecta; order Hemiptera; family Miridae; genus Leptopterna; species Leptopterna dolabrata. The sequence goes on along the minus strand of OX940977.1, from coordinate 61,198,704 downwards.
CTGATAATTTTTTTAGTTTCCTCGCATTTGGCTTAATTTGGCAACAGGATTCATTTGCTTTGGAAAACGATTAATTTGATTTGGAAAAGGGTTCATGCAAGATCTGTAGAGCATGAGTTAGATTTTAGAAGGATTTTTTTTGTAAATTACCGCGATATTTGAAGGGAGCTTAAAAAAACGAGATGTATCAGAAGAACTAGTCTTTATTTCCACGAGAATTACTTACACTTGTAGACCGGTTTCGGATGTTAAACAATACAATCAATACAACATACTGACACAGAATGATGTATGTTGTATTGATAATGGTTTAGCATCCGAAACCGGTCTACAAGTGTAAGTAATTCTCGTGGAAATAAAGACTAGTTCTTCTGATACATGTCGTTTTTGAAGATGGATTTCCACTAACTCACCGCATCTACCCTTCGTTATGAGCTTAAAAAATGTTCAAATCTTCAGGATCTTCAAATCATCGCGAGTCTAATTTTCGACACGCACCCGTAGATCGGACTATAATTGTTGGCAGTGAACTAAGAGACAATAGGTAGATAGCTTTGTTGGGAAGGGGCGAAAAGTTGAAGTGCGGCGGTAAAAGATGAGGGGTGTGGGCAAGCAAAAAGCGGAGTTAGCTGTGAACGGGTATGCCTAGATGGTGGGTATTGGAGAAGGAAAACGGGAGTGCTCACACGTGATCCCGAACGTCTCGTTATCTAGGTGCCGTCAGTCCGGGTCAAGACCCCACAGAGATCTTGAACCCCTGAGGCGGTGGCAATATCATGTGGCTATGCTTGAGTAAGCACTAGGCATACGCTCATCGGGTACACATGTATTGTGAAGCCTGCTGTTGTATGCCCTTTGCGGCAGTTGTTTGGCCGTACAGGCTATATCTACGGCTACGGGGTACATACCCTGACTCTCTTTTGCTGGAACTGATCACTCCGGCTAGTTGCCAATTCAAGGCCGGCCTCTGAGTTCCAAGCGGTTCTAAGCCGATTCCCTGAGTCTTGGTAACTTTGACAGAAGGAAAGACCTCATTGACAGAAGGAAAGACTTCACTCCCCACACCCTGATTCCGAACTTATGGTTGCCATTTTGCTGATAGTAAAAAAAAAAATAAATAAAATAAATAAATAGAAATGAAATTGAAAAAAAAAATCCATACAAGGCGATAATCTGAGTCATGTGCGATAGTTTACATCGTGCATTGTCCAGACTACCCTCTGAGATGGTAATGTAACCGGCAAAAGGTCCGGAAATTCTATCATTCACTCAAAATACATGTTTATTCAACATCTTAATAATTGAACTGTTCTGTTCAATCTACTATGTTCAATATGCCGGCAAAAGGTCCGGAAATTCTATCATGTACTCAAGTCCGTATTTATCCAATATTCAAATTGAACTGCAGTTCATCCTGTTGCATCCATTCTACCGGTAACGTTCCGGTCATTCTATATTCATCCAACCAATCCACTTGTTTGTCCTATTCTCAATATTATAATAATTGGTCAAAAACCGTAACTCACCAAATCCCTACTCCGTTCGCCTGATGTCACTATCTCCAAGTTACAATTCAATCTGATACCCTATATCGATTTTCAACTTTCAATTGACAACGTTTTATCTACTGCCAATATCCAAATACTACTCAATCAGGAAAATTTTTACATATCAATACCACTTTCTCTTCGTCCGAATCAATCCGCTCACTTCGTCATGTTTCTCAAGTCACATTCGACAAATAGGTTAAAGTAGGCAAAAAGCCTCAAATAATATTCCCAAACGTTGAAATGTTTTTCGCATAGGGACTAGTTTTCTGAGCCACCTGCGGTTTCAGGTGTGTGCACTTGAGGCAATAAAATCCATCCCTAACCATCCCTAAATCTTCAATCCGACAACGGGTTCCTGACGTTTCACTCACACTACAATCGCTGATTCTTCGACTCCCCAACCACATGTTCGTTCGACTCACCAACCAATATGTTCGTTCTGTCCCCTACCTGCCCAAGAATCATAATTATCCTTGAAAACTATTTTCTACTTTTGTCAGGAGTAGCCGAGATGGACTGCGTATGTCCAACTTTATGGTCATAATAATATTTCTCCATTTTGCGGTTGAGACGTTGTCTATCGAGTTATTTTCCAAGGGTTTTCCGACAAGTCCATGCACTAAAGTTTCACAAGAGTCATTGATCAATGGACCTTGGTCAATTGACACGTCCTCGAATGACGAAAGAGGGACACGAAGGACAACCTTTCTTAACCGTTCAATTTCACCTTTATTACGATGTTTAATAGTTGCTTGGAAATCCCACAGGTTCAAGCACACCTCGTCGTTCATAAATCCGATTGGCTTTGTATGCAGTTTCTGTTCGATTTGTATATAGTTTCCCTCGTTGTAAATAAAACAAAACATTCCTTTGCCTCCCTTCTACAGTCAACTTATCCTATTAGTTTATCATTTTATAAATTATGTTTAATTATATTGAACGCTGTATCATATTCTGATTACTGTTCTTACGGAAACATGTTAATATTGGAATTTGTTTTATGTGTTTAGATTATTTGACGTTATTTACTTACGTCAAAATCGAAATAACGTGTAGCTTTTCTTCCATAGGAGGTCATTAGGTAAGGAAATGCTCCTTCTTAGCTTGCTCGCGACTTAGACTAGGTCGTTGTTAGTGATGTTGCTGTATGGCAACCGACATTCATCATAATGGGTATGTTCCCTAGTTTTTCTTTTCCACGTGGGGCCGTGGAATGTCAAGCTGGCCGTATCGGTAAGTGCGTCACAAACCCCAGTCTATTATTTTTCCTTCGCCTTCTGACATTCCATTTTCCCCTTTTCTCATGTACCTACCCTTCAGTTGACAGGGTTGCAGGTAGGCTACGTGAGAGGGTAGACGTTCGCCATGGCGGTGTTTATCCCCTCCAAGTACCTTTACCTTTTCCGAGGGAGCATGTGTGTAGCCGTCGAGTCAGTCAGTTACCTACTTCGTACGAATACAGATTCTCTGCGCCTTCAATAAAATACGTCTTTCGTAATACTTTTGAACATTGCTCGTTTTGCTTTAAACCCCTTCATCCTGACAAGATATCATAACGATATCGAAACATACAAAAATGTTGGCTATTAATTTATTGTTTCTTTCGTGTGTAATAACTGGAATACCTATTTGTGACGGTTTTCACGAATTTTGGCCCCCATAGAGGAATTAAAAAAATGCACTAAAAAAGAGCCACTAGGGCAAACATCGGAAACGTTCTATCAGTAAGCCCTCACACAAATAATTTGGTGGTTGGGCACCATAAGTATGGTGCATGGTTGTTTTTTCATAACTTTGTAAACAAAAAACCCCATATGTCGGGGTGACTTGGAAAGTTTCCAAGTCACCCCAACATTCTGATTCATTATTTTTCAGCCATATAGTGCATTTTGTGAAGTCGTAGGTTACTAATGGGTTAAAAAAAGGTTTTCAGGCATTATGAGGACATACAAGAAGAAAGTGGGGGGGGGGGAGAAGTATATGGATTATGACCAAGTAACACTTCAAAAGGCAATTTCTGATATAAAAAACAAGAACATGAAGCTAAGAGATGCAAGTCGATTGTATGGGATAGCTGTATCCACATTATCACGCAAAGTGCGTAATTTGAACCCTAAAAAACATGGTGTTAGACCTGTGCAGAGAATACAACATTAAATTCATCTTGCTGCCCCCGAACTCAACTCACATTCTCCAGCCCCTGGACGTGGCATTTTACAAGCCCTTGAAGTCCGCCTGGAAGGAGGTCCTCACCAAATGGAAGCTGACTAATCGAGGAAGTGTTCCAAAAATTCATTTCCCAAGCCTTCTAAAGAAAACAATGGATACTATGGGCGAAGAGAACATAAAAAACAACCTGGTGGCAGGATTTAAATCAACTGGCATCTGTCCATTGAACTTGGAATCTGTCATAAAACTAGTCGCCAACGTGACTGAACCACAGATCGACGATGAAATTAATGACATAATGGAGAATTCGTTTGAACTGTTTATTCGCAATTTGTATAAGTCCGAAACGTCACAAGTTAGGAGGAGGAAAAGAAAACTGAATGTTCCTCCTGGTAGGAGTGTGACAAGCATGGGTGACAAAGAATCTGAGGATGAGGATACAAATGACCATATTCAGGACGATGAGAGCAGTGATGCCCCAGAAGCCGAAGAGGGGGACGCAGCAGCCAGTGACAGTGATGATACTAGGTACTTCAGAACATGGAGATCAAGTGATCCCTGAGCAACAGCCAAGCACTAGCCGCCCTGCACTGCGCTCAACAGACCTGAAGAGGAATGATTTCATCCTTGCTGAATTTCCATTTAAACTAAGGGGAAAAGCCACCTCTATGAAGACATTTGCGGGCACTGTAATGAGTTTCCATGACTCCAAGATTAAATGTTCCTTTTTTAGGAAATCCTCTAAAGGAAGCAACATTTACGTCTACCCAAATATACCTGATGTTTGCATGATTGGCATTTCACAAGTTGTAAAAAAAATTGAACCTATTTTCGTTAAGCGAGGTGTCATGACTTGTTTGTCATAATTCAATAGCAAATCTATCCAGCAACATTACTGACTGCAAATACCTACTGCAGTGATAAAACAAACTCATTACTCTACCCTTGTGATTGTGGATAACTCTTACCGATATTTTCATTTCTCAGGGCACGTTTCCACAAGCCTGATGATATTTGTTGACTTCTCCTTGAGATGGAAAATGATTCGGATAAAGAATGGGAACGAGGGGTCGACCAACATGATCACGTTTCTAATTCGAGCTAGTCGCAGATAATGATGGTTATGAATGATAATATTATGGTTTATTTGTGTAACTTCATACATTTACATGTCATAAAAACCGAGTTCAGTGTACCTACTGTATTTCATTAGCATGGATTAGTATCTAATGCATAGCCCAGTGTAATCATTTAATTATTTATTTTTCCCCCTTAATTTATGTATATTACATCAAAATACTGCAAAGTTCTAGCTTAGCCACCTTCAATTTCTCTTTCAAATGTTTCTCGTATAATAAGTACAATATTTAATTGCTTCGCAATTTATGATATGTAGTACTTAACAGCATTTTTGCATGTTGAAATTGTACTATTCATTTTTTAATAAATTTCTTTATCGTTTAAACATGTGTGATGGATGTTTCTCATCCAATTGATCCTGAATTTGGAGGTGTACGATGAAACATCGAGCAGAGACACACAAATTTGGGACTTTAAATAACCTCCGGGGCCACAGAAAAAGGTTATTATTATTATTCAGTAATTATTATGACTATTCCATCCACTAACTTTTAGTATGTACTAAAATCGCCTTTCTAGGTCCTGCAGTGTTTTCAGTTCTTTGATGTAGGTAAATACCTATATATATTTTTGCTGATAATGACGGGAACCGTCCCCTTCAGGGAAATTACTATTAGCGAAGAGGAAGTGCCGGGCGCGAGATTGCGCAGCACTGCTGACATATTCAACAACTCTGTTGTTGAGCTACAAAGATTTTTAACATGCCCGGTCGTCACAAAAATTGCCAACAAAAGGAAAAGTGATTTGGTCAAGCTAGTTAAAGATACCATACAGAACAAAGCCCCTATCGATGTCACAGTCCACCAAGGGAAGTGGCTAGAGCAAAAAAGTAGAACTCAGAGCAGTGGACCTAAATGCTGCTGCCTCATCATGCCAACCAGTGGACGTGCTCCCAGTTACAGGTAAGTAGAACAGTTTATTTCCGTTCATGATTTTCAAATTAATATTAGTTCCCAAAGATGCAACACATTGATGAAAGGGGTTTAATTCCATGTTTTGTATTCAATGTTACCTGCATTAAAAAATATCTTGGCAATATATACGACAAATGGTGTGTTACTACGTTGATATGTAGGTAAACCTAGTTCAGTTTCTTCCAGGTGTTTGTTCGATCTAAGTTGTGCCTATTACCATAGCACCTTGTTAATGAGTAGTAACCTGTAGCATTTTGAAGAAAAATCATGGACACTGATGCTCCCTCTTATGCCTCACGCACCGTCGCAGCGGTTCTCGCCTCTGCGGAGGAAGAGAAAAAGAGAAAGTATGTTCAGGCCTGTGAGCAACGCCACGCATCCTTCACACCTGTTGTTTGTTCAGTAGATGCCCACTATGCACCCCAGATGTCGGCTCTAATAAAAGTTCTCTCGGAACGCTTGGCGGACAAGTGGTCTCGCCCGCAAAGCGTCGTGCGCGCTTGGGTGCGCGTCAGGGTTGCGTTCGCCATCCTCCGAGCCTCCAGCCTATGCATGCATGGGGCAAGAAAAAAGTGGAGAAGTGCAGACGAGCTTCTAGGCGGAGCAGACTCAGAGGCTCTGAGGGTTTAATATATGCATCATACATATTATGCTCTCATCACGAATCATCGTCACCTCAGTGGGCCCACTAACCAGGATTGAGCTGCGGGTTGTTAATCCCTCTGATTATTATGAAAATATAAATTAGTGTTTTATAATTGTAAAAAAAAAATGCCAACTATTGTGTTCAAATTAGTGACCACTCTTCTGTCTTCCTCACGTAATCTTAATATCTCTTCAAACCATGGAATCTTCATTAGTATATTGTATGGTTTTGCCTTCGTACTTGTCAAATTTTTTTCATTTATTTTCAAAATACCCAAGGAAACGGGATTTAAATATTAGCCACATGAACAAAACTCAAGATTCATTACATTTAAATTTATTTGTCATTCCTCACAGGTAGACAGGAGTTATTGGAATAGCTCTTAGGTAATCTGCATTATTATGTACACCACTAAGAGGTGGATTTATGTACACTGGAAACTCTCTCTGTACACTGTTTTCTGTCATGTAATACTATGCTGTAGTTACAAATATTTAGCAAAGCACCAGATATGTTGGTTATGTCCGACATATGATCCACCGTGACATCTGTGAAGTGGAAGAATATTACCCTTATGCAACCTCCTATAAAATGATTATCTTCTTCCTTCTTGAGCTATTCCCCAACGTGTTCTTTCTCTCTCTTAAAACAAAAGTTATCCGAGTTTATTTAAATAATCATTCATTTAAAATATCCTGAACATTGGTTATGGGCCCAGTGTCGCAGGTTCCCAGTGAAGTTTGTATAACTTTTTGAGGTTTTTCCGTTTTTTTTGTTTGTTCGGCCAACGTGCTACTGGTGCGGTGTTCCGGATGGCTGAAGGCTGCGGTTCATCAAATGGAGGCGTTTCCTCTGTCATTCGACTCACAGGTAGGGGAGATTTTCAAATTTGGAAGTTCCAAATTTCTTCACTCCTGAAGCACGATGGTTTGTGGCAGTCAGTTGTTGGATATGCATCGACTGACACCACTCCAGCCGATCAGAGGGCTCGAAGAGATGAGAAAGCATTAGCCAAAATTAATTTAACGCTTGATAGGCAAGTAATTCCGTACGTTATGACTGCAACCTGTGCGAAAGATGCGTTCACAGCGTTGTCTAAGCCGTTTGAGGATGGAAGCCTGAGCCGAAGATTAACACTGCTTCGTCAGTTATGTTCACTTCGCCTCTCGAATTTTACCACAGTGGAAGAGTACGTGAATCAGGCTTTTAGCATCCAAGAAGAACTTCGCGCGATCAAGAAGGAGGTAGAAGACGAGTTCCTAGCCGCGGTGATCCTTCAAGGTTTGACTAGCGAATTTGATGCTCTTGTTATGGCAATTGAAGGTTCTAACACGAATATATCAAGCGATGCAGTGCGCACAAAGCTTCTCCAAGATTCCAAATGGAATAGAAATGGGAAGAACGGCACAGCCCTAGTTAGTGAGAGGGATTCCAAGAAGAATGACAAACCTTCTACTTGCTATAAATGTGGCAAGGTAGGTACCATCAAGAACGGTCGGTTCTATTGTCCCTGTCGTAAATATGATAACAATAAAAAGAAGTCAGACAAAAACAAGAAAGTGATGTTTGCTGCTTCAGGTGCCCACTTAGGGGACAGTGAATGGTATGTTGACAGTGGAGCCAGTGTTCACATGACGGGCAGACGAGATTGGCTACTGAATTTTGACCCAAAAGAGTCTGGACATGAGGTCTCACTCGGGAATAGCACAAAGCTCATCAGTCAAGGTGTCGGAGATGTGAACGTAACTTTTGATTCAGGGATTGAAAGGACAATTCAGCGCGTCCTCTATGTGCCCAGTCTCCGAACAAATCTTCTTTCAGTAGATGTCCTCGTAAAGAAGGGGTATTCGGTGGTATTCGATAGATCAGGATGCACATTCTACGACAAGCCAAAAATCTCTATGAAGGATCAACCGATTCTGTTTGCTCAAAGCCACGATGGTGTCTTCAAGCTCAAGACCAAGGCTATCGTCGCCAATGTCGTCCGATCAATCGAGAATGACTCTCAACAGATCTGGCATCGCAGATTAGCTCATTTGAATAGCTATAGTATGAGTCTCCTGAGGGATAAACTTGCGCATGGAATTCGCTATCCCAAGGAAGAAATGAGACCCTGTGAATCCTGCATAAAGGGTAAACATGCAAAGAAGCCTTTTCCAAAGGATAAAACAAATCTGGCTGAAGAAAAACTGAGTCTAATCCATTCGGATCTTTGCGGCCCTTTTCAAGTAGAATCATTTTCTGGAGCAAGGTATATGTTGACCTTCATAGACGACCACACGCGTAAAATCTTCGTCTACTTTCTCAAGACAAAAGATGAGACTGCCCAGACCCTGATTGATTTCGTCAATATGGTCGAAAATCAGACTGCCAAGAAGGTAAAAGTCATCAGGACTGACAACGCAAAGGATTACGTCAACTCCAGACTGGAACGATTCTTCAAACAGAAAGGAATCTTGCATCAGAGGTCGTGCCCAGAGACGCCACAGCAAAATGGACTCGCCGAGAGGTACACGAGATCAATTGTAGAACGCGCACGTACCCTTCTAATTGATGCAAAATGCTCACGCAGACTTTGGGCTGAATGTTGCAACACAGTTGTGTATATAATCAATAGAAGCCCGACTAAGAGGATTACTGGCAGCACCCCGGAAGAAAGATGGACTGGGAGAAAAGTTAGCCTCAAGCATAGAGGTCTTTGGCTGCAAAGCCTACGTCAAAGTCTCTCCTACAAAAAGGCAGAAGCTTGATGACAAGAGCAAGCTCTACAGATTCGTCGGCTACAGCGAGAGCAGCAAAGGATATCGTCTAATGGATGAGAAGAACCGACTGAAAATATCTCGTGAAGTCGTTTTCATTGAAGATGAAACACCAGATGAAGTCTTCAGCGCCGAAGGAACTAAGGGGAAGTCAACAAAGTACTCCTGGTTTCCTTTACTCGAAGGAGAGCGAGAAGACGAACTTCAGGGGGAGATCTCCCTGAACGGCACTCCTAATGATAAAGACCCTCAAACTGGTGTGAAAACTTTGAGTCCCACCGGACCAAATAACTCAAGCAACACACCCAGCGCTGAGAATTTGCCGGAAACGTCTCAGGGTCGAAATTCAAGAAACGCATCAAGAGCTAGTACCCCCGAGTACTTCGGTTCGTGCGATGAAGATGAAGAATCGATCCTGAACTTGTCCTACGACCCGAAGAAGAAGAGGCTGGTGGAACCGTCGCCAATCAACCTCTCTGCCGATGATATGCCAGGCCAAGAGCGGAGTGGCGCAGAAACCACTTCAGAAATAAGGTACCCTACTAGGGAAAGAATTAAACCCCCTTATTTGAAGAATTATCAACTCGATCTTTGTGAATTAGGTCCCACTGTTGATCAAGCATTAGCTTCCAAAGACTCCCTAAAATGGGAAAAGGCTATGCAGGAAGAATTAGACTCCCTAAACAAAAATCAAACTTGGATTCTTGTGGATAGACCTAAAAATAAAAATGTTATCAAATGCAAATGGGTTCTTAGAAAGAAACAAGAAAATTCAGGGGAAACGTTTAAGGCAAGGCTGGTCGCCAAAGGGTGCAGTCAAAAATTTGGGGAAGATTATTTCAAGGTATTTTCACCTGCTGTAAATTTTTCTTCTGTGCGGTCATTGCTAGCACTAGCAGCCGCTCTTGATTTAAATGTTGACCACTTAGATGTGGAGACAGCATTTTTAAATGGAGAGTTGTCTGAAGAAATCTATATGGAACCACCTCCAAATTTGCTAAATGAAGTAAATAAGGGCAAAGTTTGTTTGTTGAAGAAAAGCATTTACGGTTTAAGACAAAGTAGTCGAATTTGGTTTGAAACGTCTGGTCAAGTACTGAAGTCATTAGGATTTACGCCTTGTAAAAATGAGCCAAGTGTATTCAAACGAACTAGGAATAACTCCACAATCATCATAGCTGTTTTCGTTGATGATTACTTGATCGTTTATTCCAAAAATTCTCAAATTCAAGATGTGAAAGACAAGCTTTCGACAGCTTTCAAACTTAGAGACTTGGGTCCTGTCACTCAATTTCTAGGTATGAGAATAGAACGTAACAGAGAAGCTAAATCTCTCAAAATTTGCCAAGAGTCATACGTTGATCAAGTCCTAAAACGTTTTGGTATGACAGATTCCAAACCTGTCAGTACTCCTTTGGAAAATACCAAAAATTTGTATGAACTCAGCGAAAAAGTCGATGTTCCTTATCAGGAACTAATAGGATCACTAATGTTTCCAAGTGTAGTCTCACGTCCTGACATTACTTTCGCTACAACGTTCCTTAGTCAATTTAATCAAAATTTCACCAAAGTTCAGTGGATTGCAGCTAAGCGTATCCTTCGTTACTTGAAGGGAACAAAAAATTTAGGAATCACTTTTGGTATTGAAGCTGAAACAAAACTTATCGGATATTGTGATGCTGATTGGGCTAGCTCGCCAGATTCTAAAAGTTTTAGCGGGTTTGTATTTACACTCGCTGGTGGGCCCATTTCTTGGGCAACACGTAAACAATCTTCTATCAGCATGTCAAGTACAGAGTCAGAATACGTAAGTTTAAGTGAGTGTGCAAAAGAGGCAGTTTTCCTCAAGAATTTCTTGGAAGATTTAGCGAACAATTCAAATCTAAATATTGATAATAGTATCACCATATACTCGGACAACCAAGGTGCCATGAAGCTGGCTGAAGGTGAATCATTTCACAAAAGGACAAAACATACCTATCGCTGTTAGATATCATTTTGTGCGGCAACTTGTTACTGATGGTATTTTGTCCATAACTTATGTTCCAACCACCAAGATGTGGGCGGATATGCTGACAAAGGCAGTAGGCAGACTCATCCTGAGTTCGTGTCGTGAGGGCCTGAAAATGGGATGAATAAACCGTTGCCTTTTCTGATTGTCTTATTATATTCTCATTTTGAGTATGAAATTGTATTAAGCAAGATTTGTAAAGATTGTTGATAGAAATGTTGTAAACTTAATTTGTCTTATCACTTTATCAAATGTAAACATGTTCTATGATAAGAATTGATAATGGTGTTGCTGTTGTGCACTCCTATGATTTATTGTCCCTCGGATCAAGGGGGAGTTTGTTGGTTATGTCCGACATATGATCCACCGTGACATCTGTGAAGTGGAAGAATATTACCCTTATGCAACCTCCTATAAAATGATTATCTTCTTCCTTCTTGAGCTATTCGCCAACGTGTTCTTTCTCTCTCTTAAAATAAAAGTTATCCGAGTTTATTTAAATAATCATTCATTTAAAATATCCTCAACAAGATATGCAAAACAATTCCAGTCATGCAGGATGGCTGTAACATCGGATTTTCTAGGAAATAAGCGTTCTGTGGTGTTAAAAAGCTGATATAGCGTGGAACCTTACCACTTTTCTTATTTTTTCGTGAATTTAGCCTTTTATCGGTTTTTGACGCGTACAAGTCAAATTTTACCCACTCTTTTTCTGAGAATCATTGCTATGATCCAAATAGTCCCTCTTTCTGTCGTAAATCACCATCCCACACAACGTTAGGTGAATTAGTAGTTTTGATTTTAGCGCTAATACCAATTTTTTGTTGCGCCATGTCCTCTCCCAGATTGTTTACATCTGCGCTTGCTTGCTAAATTGTAATGCTCCTTGTTGAAGGACAATTCTGTATCTGAGTTTGTCATGTTGGTAGTGCTGTTGGGCTTCCCCCGCTCTAGTCAGTTCGTTCGTCAGTATTGTTCTGAAGTCGTAGTACTTGTGTTAAGTTCCGTTTACTCCTGAGTTCTGTTCTCTTCTCTGTTATATTTCTGATTAAACACCATACGCCTAGTGCTGTGTGCTTCTCTGCTACTTCCCGTCCAACAGGTTATGGGCCCAGAAAAGTGCTTAGTCGAAATATTGTTAGGAGTGAAATGGTTGTGTGTTCAAAAGGTTCGGTTGTATAAATCAAGATGGCGATGTCTTGTGGAGGAAACTCGTTTACCTCGAATATTCGACCCTTTGATGGAACATCATTTGAGAACTGGAGATTTCGCGTCGAACGTTCATTGGAGAGAAACGGTATATTGAATATGCTCACTGATGATCGACCTAGCGATGGTGATTTGGGAAAAGTATTCGATAAAAACGATGCCAAGGCACGTGACCTTGTGGTACGGCGCACTACACGACCGTTCCCATGTGCCGTGAAAGGAATCGTTTTGTGTTGGGCGCATGTACGAGCGTTCCCGTCTCCTGGAGCCCCGGAGCTCGGACCCAATGTAGGCGCACTACACGAGCGTTCCCGCACAGCCGTAGAGGCTAAAGATCGTGGACTCTCGCTATTAGTGAGAGATAAAGCAGTTAAACGAAAATAATAGCATCGGTCAAGGGCAATCAGTATTGAAATGGAGTCCGTCCAGTTTGTGGCAAAGGGGAGTCGGGGTGGTCGAGAAATTTTAGTTATTGAATCGTCTTTTAAATTCAATTTTCATAAGACATTGGCGAACAATGTGAGCCGCTGGGCATGTGCTCGTAGAAGTTGCTTTTCACTCTAGTTTTAAACAAAATTTTATTGGGACTCACCCGAATATTTTCATTTTTTTTTTTTATGCGTTGATCTCCAATCAGAGCGAAATTTACGTGAAAATAGATACGCAACAAGGTGACTACTCCCGTAAAAGAACTAAAAAAAAGGATCAGTGGGTGGAAAAATGGATAAAAAAATATGAACAACGAGAGGTGACTTTGTACAAATTTATTCATATTATGGCCATGAAGTACCAACCCCGGCAGTAAGTTGCTGTTAATTGTTTTGTATGACAATATACCTACCTAACGGTATGCATCATGTATGTACTTGTTTTTGTATCCCTATTGTGTAGGTACTTGATTTTGTATCCCCAAGATCGATGGGATCGATGGGAACGCGTATGTGCATACTGGTCGTTGTACTGACGTTGTACGTTGTACAAGCTTGGCCGTGGCTCGATAGCATCATATCTTGAGAAGAATGATGCCATCGTCTTTATTCGGTGGAAAGACAATGGAGTGGTAACCGTTGGATCGACTGACTACGGTGTACAACCACTGTCGGCTGTGAACCACTATCTTGCGATCGTCCACAGGCAATTGCCAAATATAACATGGGCATGGGAGGGACCGATTTGATGGACTCTAACATAAACTGTTATCGGATCGGAGTCAGGAGCAAAAAATTTTGGTGGCCTGTATTTACATGGATAGTGGATGCCATGATCCAAAATGCGTGGATAATATATCGGCAGCACACAAAAATTTCTCAACTTGAGTTACGGCGAGAAATAGCCATTGGATATCTGACTGCGAACTCAACCCCGAAACTGCGTCCTGGACCCACCATGCCAACGAGTTCTCGAATATCAGCGCAGGCCAGGTTCGACAATATCGATCATCTTATTCAGAAGATACCGGGTAACTGCGGGTGGCAATGCGCTTTCGAAACATGCAAATCTCGTTCTCGATATATGTGTCAAAAGTGTGCCGTTGGAATCTGCATTGAATGTTTCTTACCATTTCACAAGAATTGAGAATATTATCTACGACTGCAATTTCACATGTACCAGGTCCCTGAATTTATTTTTCACATTTTATTGTTTTACGTTTATTTTATGTTTTTAAAGTTTTAATAAAAATTGCAGAAGCCTAGACTTGACTGTCCTTTTTCCCTTTACAAACACAGGGGGGCAGACCGCCCAGTGGTCCCTTACGGGACCACTATACAAATGCCATTCCTGATTACTATGCATTCGTGGGATTTTTTTCTATATTTTTCCGGTGCTTAAGGGACTACAATGAAACCCCTCACAAAGTTTCAGGACGAAATTCGAATGTAAATAATTACGGGCGTTAATGGGTAAGGTGACTAATAATTTTAAAAAATCCTCTCCTATTTTTCAATTTTTATTACTTCAGGGAACTCAACAAGCTGTACTTGGAGCTATGAACGATGCTTCTGGACCAGAGGGACTGGCGGAACGTGACAGCAACGATGTTCTGATGGAGAGCTTGGTCTTTGAAATCGTCGAGAATATTCATCAGGCAGACCGTTTGTGGCCAAGAGATCCTCTATGAAGAAGTAAGATTTTTCATGCAGGTTTTTTTTGTTTGGAAAAATATTGTTAGGTTTACTATATTAAGGTGACTAATAATAAAAAAAATCCTCTCCTATTTTTCAATTTTTATTACTTCAGGAACTCAACAAGCTGTAGTTGGAGCTATGAACGATACTGCTGGACCAGAGGGACTGGCGGAACGTGACAGCAACGATGTTCTGATGGAGAGCTTGGTCTTTGAAATCGTCGAGAATATTCATCAGGCAGACACCGTTTGTGGCCAAGAGATCCTCTATGAAGAAGTAAGATTTTTTCTTAGGCAGAAATAACTAAAACTTTCATCAGCATTGCATGTCAAGGATGTTATTTTGGAAAAAAAAAATTGTTTTGAGATTGGTAGGGTGTGTACATTGCTACCGCCAACCGTTAAAGTAGTACTCAAGTGTTGCTCAATTTTCATACTTTCAGGACGCTCCACCAGCTGTACTACTAGCAGCTATGAACGAAAATTCTGGAACAAACGAGCACACAGAACCCGAGAACAACGATGATCCGGTGAAGAACGTGGAGTTCGAAATGAACGCCAATCTTCAGGCAGACCCTGATGGAAATATCGCTAGTGCCCTCAATAAAGAACACAGAAAGCAGAAGAGATCCAGCCAGGTGAATAAGAGGCAGATAGCCAAGTTGAAACGAATGAAAGGTGAGAGTTACGTTGGATTCCGAAGGGCAAACAAAGGAAGTACGAAAAAGATAATCCATGATGTTGAGCGTTCGAGGAAATTGGGGCCTCGTTGTTCTTCTGGAGCTTGCGCAAAGTATATAAACACCAGAAAGTGTTCTTCAATTCCTGAAGAGAAGAGGGTGGCACTTTTTGGAAACTTTTGGGATACTTGGTCGTGGGACTCGAAAAAAATGTATGTCCGCACCCTAGTGGAGTCGGAAGAAACCCAACGTCCCCGTAAAAATACCAAGGGCCCTGTTTCTCGTCGGCAACTCTCCTTCTACTTCAACCTGAAAATTGGCGAAGAAAAGTACCCTGTGTGCAGAAAAATGTTATTATCTACGTTGGGGTTAACCGAAGACGAAGTGCGCTACATACTGGCTTCGTAGCGCTACTAGTGATTGCGTTGTGGGAGATGATGATGAGCCTGGGTCTGATAAGGTTGGTGTCAGCAAATCTGGGAATCTTAGCGAAAGCGAAGCTGGACCTAGCCATGACCAACAAAACATCGTTGATCTCCACACTTTGGGACAGTCCAGGCGAGCTAGGAAATCAAGAAAAGATTGTTTGGAAACCTTTCTAGAGTCTCTCCCCAAGGTACCATCCCACTATTGCCGCAAAAATTCGAATAAACAATATCTACAGACTGATATTAGATCTAAATCACACCTTTACAGTATCTATGTTGAAAAGTGTAAGGAAGACAAGGTTGGGTCGGTGAGCAGAACCCAGTTCTTCGCCAGTCTTCAAGCGGCTAATATTAGCGTATTCATCCCCAGAAAAGATAGGTGCGATACATGTTATGCTTTTGAATGTAAAAACATCACAGAGCAAGATTATTTGGCCCACGTCGCTCGAAAAGAAGAAGCCCAGAATCAAAAGGAAGAAGACAAGAAGAAGGCTATCGCTGGGGAGTGCCATACAATTTGTTGTGACCTCGTGAAAGTACAAACTATACCACTCATATAGGCTAGTGCGGCGTACTACAAATTAAAACTTGCAGTTCATAACTTTACGGTATTTAATTTGGCAAACCACGATGCCATGGCGTATTGGTTTGACGAAACCAATAGCAATCTGAACGCCTCAACTTTTGCCACTTGTCTGGTTGATTACGTCACCCAACTGTTAATGACCTCGAAGAAGCCAGTCATAATTTTTTTGGATGGGTGCACGTACCAAAACCGAAACTCAATACTGTCAAACCCGCTCTTGCACTTGAGCATGACGACTGGAGTTGTGATCACTCAAAAATACCTCGAAGTTGGTCACACCTACACTGAAGGGGATTCAGTGCACAGCCACATAGAAAAGAGCTTCCAGAACATGGATGTTCATCTCCCGAGTCAATTTGTGGCTTTCACGAAAAGCGCCCGACAAAATCCATTTCCTTACCGGGCGCAGCAAAAGGAGCACGACTTTTTCCGCAATTTTAGCTCTTCGATGATATACCCATCTATTCGGCCTGGAAAAAAAAGTGGAGATCCCACAGTTACTGATCTCCGGGTTATACAGTACAATCCGAACGGCACTATTCAATACAAGCTGAAATTCGCCCAACGGCCTTATCAGGTGGAATAGACCGGTTCCCGTGAGATCACCGAAGTTAAGAAACCTCGAGCGTGGTTAGTACTTGGATGGGTGACCGCCATGACACGTGGTGACACGTCCAAGTATGACCCATGTAGCTGTTGGGCGAACCCCTCTCCACTCAAGGGGGCGAGGCAATGAGTAGCCAAGTAAAGAGCGAAATGATCAGATCGAATTCTGATCCTCCATTGGAGGACAGCTGATCACGTCCGCGACGCTGGCAGGGCAGTCGGACGAAAAGCCCCAGCCTGAAATGGCTGTTACTTTACTTTACTTTACTTTACTTTACAAGCTGAAATTCTCGGACGAACTCTCCATCTTGCCCATAAGGCCACAAAAACACGAGCCAGTCTTCTCGTTTCCAAAAGCTTTTACGAAGCCTCATCCCATAACTCTTGACAAGTGGAATGACCTACAGAGCTTGAAGCCGATGTTGCCAAAGGATGTGCATACTTTCTTCGATAAGCTCCCACATGAACATGACACTGTCAGCATAAGAGAAGCCAAGCGAAAACAGAAAAATGATGCTGCCAAAGAAAAATATGATGTTCCTATGAATAGAAAAAAGAAAAACAAAGACTTAAGATACTCAAGTACCTGGACGTATAAGCTGCGTACCTAGAAAGACTGCTAATTTTTAATATTATTCAACCACGGAATGAGACAACAGTATTTTTTGCCAACTACTTGATAGTTTGAGCTCTTCCATTTCGTTATTATTATCATTATTAAGGAAACTTTTGTTACCTACTAAATAAATTTTCCAAGTATTTTAAAAAATATTTTGCAAACTAGTTCCAGTGTGCCGATTAAGGAGGCGCTAAAAATTTAATGAACGTCTGTGATATTGATCTGTGCCATGGTTTGTTCCAAGCCAAAATAGTTTGTAGGTACCTTATTCACTGCAGACTTTGTAATGTTTACTCTAGTAAATACCTCGTTGGTCCTTCATATTAAAATGCCGAAGAGTTTATGATGTTCTTGTAATAATTAAGATTTTTTTGTTCCTGTTCATTCTTGTCAATTTACAAAAAATATTCGTTGGTTTACCTTGTTGCCTTTGAAAAAATTCTGAATAATGAACCTAATGCGCTTCAACTATTAGAAAGAAAAAAATATACTGATGTTGTTAGTATTAAATATTTGTTCATTTTTATGGGTTCGCCTTGTTTTTTTACAATAAGAGTTGATATTTTGATGACCTGAAACCCCTTCCTTTAATGACAATTTTGGTGGTCAACATACCGTATCATCAGGAACTTGGACGACAACACACCCTATCACACACCCTATCGTCATGTTTTTTTTTAATTAACAGTTTTTCTGGAAAATTCATTCATTAGGACGTGAATGCCGATCTTCTATGAGGGAAATGCTAAGAAACTGTTGAATAAGTTTCCAGGTGAACGAGAAAATCATTGGCAACCAGTGTTTTGGCTCTCCTGAAAAGTTGACAAAATGACTATAGGGGGAGTTGCTCTGACACTGACGATAGGGTGAATCGCAGCGGCCATGATGGGAATTTCGGAATGCAAAACGGCGGAATGAAAGTCAGTCTAACGACAACAGATCTGGAGCTAACTACTCGTCCCAGATCAAGTGTTGGTTTTGTAAAGCAGTAGGACACAAGCGATCGCAGTGCCCTGAGCGGAGTTCCATGCAAGCTAACGTGGCTTCGGATGAGAAGAAGGCACATGAAGTGAGGACACTCAGGATGTTGCTTTTATGTCCGCCGCTCGCTCGCATACGGACGTGAATTGGAGGGATACGATGCTACACAGTTGTTTTGATTCTGAATTCGCGTGTAATAATTATGGTTTGTAGTGATGAAATTGTGATGGTGATTGATTCCAGCGCATCAAATCATTTGATCAAACTGGATTATAGTACATGGACTCCGAGGACCTTTTACGATTGCAGATTGCTCTCAGCGATCCTGCCATGGCGCACTTTTTTGACCAAAAAAGAAAAAGACGATGGTATCTGCTCTCCTTCCTCCTACTACCCCTCTATCTATGTCCGACCTCCCTTCGCCGCGTCAGTGGCAACACTGGCTTGCGGCCAACCCTGCTTTCTCCCCGCTTCCCAACCTCACTTTTGTTTTCGCCATCCGCCTGGACACTTTCCTCATTCACGCTTCCCGTATAAGTTTCAATATTTTATTTTTCTCCGTTATTCTTCTTATACAGTTACGCGTGTGCCGTTTTTTTTGTTTCGTTCTGTGTTTTCTACGCTTAGATGTCGCGGAAAACAGTTCGGATCGTGGGGGTGCGGGTCGACCGAGAGGCGGAGATAACCTCAAAACCGCAACCTCGTGGTGACGCCGCGCCACCAAAGAAGAGTTCAGCGGTCTCCTCGAAGGACCCGGCGACTATTAAGAAGCCGGTAAGTTCGGGAGATTACGCGTCCTCTTCGACACAGCCTTCAGCTGCCTGTTTTAAGGTCCTGACGTCTTCAGCGGTCGTCGGGAACTCCGCATTGTCCGATTTACGGACCTCTGCGAGTTCTCGACCTTACGCGTCGACGTCGAGGGTTAAGGAATCGGCGGGTTCGTCAGCGGTTGTCGGAAATCCCAGCATACCCGACTTACGGGCCTCTGCGGGTTCTCGACATTACGCGTCGTCCCCCGCCGTTCCTCAGTCTACCGAGCCTTCAGCGGTGCCGGCGGGACTCTCCAGTGCCAACACGTCCCACTTAGGGACCTCTGTGGTCCGAGAGGTCGCTCCCGCGTCCGCGTTGGCTCCGGACTGGTATTTCGGTTCGGCTGTCGTAAATAGGTTTGTCCCTCATTTCATGAGGCCTCAAACCGTCGAACCGCAGCCGGTCAGCGACGAAGAGGATAAGATCTCCCTGGATTGTCCAATGGACATCGGAGTGCCGGCTCAGGCCGCTCCGGCCCCCGTTACAGCGGTCCAAGGGCCCTCGGGCGTGAAGCCGAAACTGTCGGCGTCTAAGACCAAGCGCCGCAAGAAGAGGGAGTCGTCGTCGTCATCGTCATCCTCATCCTCTTCTTCATCCTCGTCGTCATCTTCGTCAGCGGAGCTGGAGTCTAGGAGGGAAAGGGCGAGGCGACGCGCCAAACAACTCAAGAAGAGAAAACGGGAACGGCGCCATCGCCGCCGTGCGCCGTCTCCTTCGGCTTCCTCCACGTCTTCCTCTTCGGAGGTCGCGGAATTATCCACCGGGCCACCCGCGGAGATCGTCCGGGCGCCATCTCCACTGGCGCTTCCGGACGAGATTCGGGCCATCGTCGGAGAGAAGCCCCCTCCTCCGCCCACCATCCCCGTCCACCCGGACTTACTGGGCCCTTGGACCCAATGGTGCGCCGAGGGGATCGACGCAGATGCTTATCGTCGCCTAGCGGCTATCTTTGATCCGGCAGTTCATTGCCCCCCGTTGGCCCCCCCTGCGGTGGACCCAATTCTTCGGGGTCGAGCGCAACAGGTGACCCCCAACGATCGCCTAGACAGCAGCCTCCAGAAGTCGCAACTCATTAATTCCCAGGTTATGGTGGCGTTGTCGGGGGCAATCAACGCTGTTTTGTCGCGGGATCTCGCCACAAGTCGTGTGGATTTGTTCGAGCGATTGTGGCAGATTTCGCAAATGGTCTGCTCCTCGCAGTTCAGGTTGTCCGCCATGCGGAGATCGCGTCTGATAAAGTTCTTCAAGACGCAATTTCAGCCGGCTGCGCGAAAGCAACCCGTGGCCAACAACTACTTATTCGGGGATGCTTCCGACGTTTGGGCCAAAGAGGCGGGCGACGTCGCGAGGTCAGAATCCATCCTGCTCGCCACGCCAATGGCAAAAAAGAGACCGCCGCCCCAACCAACAGCTCGGGACGCGGCCGGGTCCTCCCGACGTCAATTGTCGCTTCCGTCGACCTCCAGGGTAGAACAGTCGGGAAACGCCTCTCGCCCGCCCCAGCGCCAGCCACCGTCGGGGCAGCAGGGCCAGGCCTACCAAGGTGCGCCGCTCTCGAGGGCGCAGAAACGCCGCCGAAACCGGAAGCCGTTCAGCCGCACCAGGAAACACTGATGCCTCCTCAGGTGAGTTTTGTTCCAGTTGTTTCTAGTCAGTTAACTATTCAGTCTGACCAGTGGTGGGATTTGGAAGCCAAATTGGCTACCCCCGCCCTTTTTGCAGGCCGAATCCGACATTTTTATACGAATTGGGAGCGAGTCACCGACTCCCCACTACTATTACAGTGGGTGGAAGGTTACCGGCTGCCCTTTGGGCCCGGTCGACCTCCCCTCCACCGGCCGAATTTAACTTCTGTGCCAATTCACCTGGATTCGCCCGCTTTGACGGATCTTTCTAGTACACAGAAATTGATGGCGTCTAAATTATCTAAATTACGTGATCTTGGAGTAGTGGAGGCATGGCCACCGGATCAGCCCTGTTTTTTGTCGTCAATTTTTCTAGTTCCGAAAAAAGATTCCTCTGATTGCCGATTTATTTTCAACCTCAAACAACTTAATAAATTCATTGTTACGGATAAATTTCGTTTAGACGATTACCGATCATTTTGTGCGCTGCTGGGTCCCGGGGATTTTGCTTCCAAAATTGATTTATCGGACGCATACTTTACAGTTCCTATTCACCGGGCGGATTTACCGTATCTCGGGTTTGAATTTTTGGGTTGTACATACGTAATGACGGCCCTTCCCATGGGCCTGGCTAGCGCGCCATATGTTTTTCATAAGTTAATGAGGCCGGTGATGGCAACATTGAGGAATTCGGGAATTACGTTAGTAAACTATTTAGACGACATTGCCCTACTGGGCCGGTCTCAGGCCGCCACCACACGCGCAGCGTTATCCGCTTGCAACCTACTCACCCACTTAGGGTTTGTCATCAATTACTCCAAGAGCGTCATTACCCCGGCTCAGTCGATTGTCTTTTTAGGCCTTCATTTCGACTCGATTACCATGTATATTTCCTTACCAGAATCTAAAATTTTATCCCTTAGAACACAGGTGACGCGCTTTCTCCATAAATCGTCATGGTCGATACGATCCCTGGCGCGTCTTATTGGATACTTGGTGTCCTGTCTTCCAGCGGTCCGATATGGACGGATTTACATTCGATCCTTAGAGATAAGGTACGTGCGTTAGTTCGCTATCGGAACGACTATTCGGCACGTGGTACCTTGTCGGGCCTCGCTCGAGCCGAGCTCTTATGGTGGCGCTCGGACACCTCTTTACGACCGGCTCCCATTCGACCCGAGGATTATCGTCATTGCATTTGGACGGATGCCTGCTTGACGGGTTGGGGAGCCCACTTACCCCCTCATAAAATCAGTGGTTGGTGGGGGGCCGATAGAGCTACATGCCATATTAACGAATTGGAGATGTGGGCGGTTTATGAAGCCCTGCTTCATTTCGCAGGCAATTGGACGGATATGTCGATTTTGTTACGAATCGATAACACTACCGCCGTGGCCATGATCAATAGGATGGGATCGGTATCCTATCCGCGCCTACAAGCCGTCGCGCTCCTAATCTGGAAATTTTGCGAAGAGCGGAACATATGGCTGCGGGCCTCCTACATCGCCACCGGCGAGAACGTTATAGCGGACGAGGAATCACGTCACGAATTCGAACAAGGGGAGTGGGGGTTATCCCACGAGGCCTTTGATTCCATTGTAGCAACATTTTCACGCCCGGAGGTCGATTTATTTGCCTCTTCTCTCCTACATAAATGTGACCGTTATATTTCTTTTCGCCCCGATGATCACGCTGTCGATATTGATGCGTTCACGATTCCGTGGGGCGGAATCTTTTTCTACTGCTTCCCTCCTTTCGTCCTCCTTCCCAGAGTACTCCAAAAGATTCGTAGGGATTCGGCCTGCGGGATCGTGGTAGCCCCTTGTTGGCCTCAACAGCCCTGGTTTTCATTATTTCATGACTTGGCTATCTCCGAAATTTTATACTTTGACCCGTCACCTAGGCTCTTGTTCTCTCCTTACAGGGACACGCCGCACCCCCAGGCCCACACCCTTCAGTTGATGGCGGGGACCCTCTCCGGGGCGCCCTAATTTCCAGGGGTCTGTCGGCGGATATAGTGGATACACTATGCAGATCGGTAACGTCAGGTACTTATAAACAATATTTATCGTCAATCGCTCGGTGGACCGTTTTTTGCTCTGAGCGAAATTTGGACCCCTCTATAGTTGATACGTCGAAAGTTTTGCAATTTTTTCAATATCTGCTTGATTCTTCCTCAGTATCCTATAGTACGTTTAACACTCACCGGTCGGCTCTGTCTTGGTTAGCCGATTTTGATTTAGGCTCCGACAAGCTTGTGACTCGGTTTTTAAAAGCAGTGTTTCGTTTGCGACCCCCACGAGCGAAATATGATTCGTCATGGGACCCTGATATCGTCATTACGTTCCTTCGATCATTCTCGACGATGTCCATACGAAATTTGGCCCGTAAATTGGCTATGTTATTACTGTTAGCGTCAGCTTCACGCCCCCAAACAATTTTGGCTATCAACCGCTCATGTATCAAATTCTCCCAATCGGGCGTTCATATTTTCGTCCCAGCGCTCCTCAAAACTTCCCGACCCAGATCGATAGCTCCTACCCTTCACTTCACCCTTTTGTACGGCCGATGAGTCATTGTGCATTCCGACCTTCCTGAAAGCTTACCTTGACCGCACAGCTGAGGCGCCGGGGGAGGGACCGTTACTAGTCACTTCCCGACCGCCCTACACCCCAATTACGGCTGTGACCCTGAGAGGCTGGGTGACCTCCCTCCTCGGCGAAGCGGGAATTGACATTAGTACTTTCTCCGCCTACTCCACCCGACATGCCTCGGTTAGTGCCGCGGCACGAAAGGGGGTGCCATTAGCAGTAATATTCAAAGCTGCGGGATGGGCTCAGTCATCGTCCATGTTTGCGACGGTATATAACCGCCCCCTTTGTTCACAGGGTGAATTCGCAGCGGCCATTATCGATCCCCACGCCCCTGCCACATCCGGAGCTTCGCAGGGCCCGCATAATTGAATTAACACACATTGGCTTTAGCTTCCTGTTCCTTTCAATTTAACTTCCTTAGTCGTCAACTTAACTTCATGCGTCAATTTAACTTCATGCGTCAATTTCCAAATTCCTAAATTCAAGATTTCATTCAGTATCCTCATTACACAGAGTTTTTTCGAGTCAATTAAGACCGGTTATTTCACCCCGGTTGTGGTGCGTCCCTATTACAGGGCCCCCAACATTGGACATGGTCATTTAACACTCTGATGCGTAGTTGTCCACTACTTAAGCCTCTCTTTGATAACGACAACATTAATACATAACCCTCTGACGGTTTTTCACTTCGAGATAATTCATTTGTTACGCCTTTACACCTCACTGGGTTGACGTACCGTTATGCGGTAACTTCGTGGCGGCAGCGTGCCGAGCCCGGTTTGCTGCGTCTCACCTCACTCGTACAGTCGCTCGGCCTGAAGTTGTCATCAGGTAATTTTATTTTATTCTATTCCTAATTTAAGCTCTAAATTAGGGGGACCATTAGGGAGAAGGACGGGTCTGCTCTCCGGAAGGGGGGGGGGGGGGGGTAACCCAAATGCCGGACAGACGTCGGCTGGCCTGGAGAGTTTAGCCGGGCAGGCAGAAATCGGCCTTTGTGTTATAGAAATCAGACTGCCTCGTGCTTTAAGTTCTCGGCTTGCCTTTGGTCGTGGCCAGGCGGATGGGCCGGTCCCAGGGGGAGCTGTTAGCGTCCGCGCGGGACTGTGAATCATCTGCAATCGTAAAACGTCCTCGGAGTCCATGTACTATAATTAATGCTCAGCCTACATTGTTGGATAGGCTGAGCTGGATTATAGCTAATGGACGTAGAGGACGTTTTACCACCCACCGCTAAAGTGTCGGCCCTGGTTTTTTGTGGTAGGCGGGCCGACACTCCCACCCAACCGCGCGGTCGCCTTCGTGCGGATCTGTGAACGGAAGTGAGGTTGGGAAGCGGGGAGAAAGCAGGGTTGGCCGCAAGCCAGTGTTGCCACTGACGCGGCGAAGGGAGGTCGGACATAGATAGAGGGGTAGTAGGAGGAAGGAGAGCAGATACCATCGTCTTTTTCTTTTTTGGTCAAAAAAGTGCGCCATGGCAGGATCGCTGAGAGCAATCTGCAATCGTAAAACGTCCTCTACGTCCATTAGCTATAATCCAGCTCAGCCTATCCAACAATGTAGGCTGAGCATTAATTATAAACATTGTTTGACGAATGTGAAGAGTGTTTCTCATGTGATTAATGTCGCAAAGGAAGGTGAATCTGTGACTGCCAGGTTCTCTGGTCTTCTGTCTGTTATCACTATTGACAATGTTCCTGTAAGTCTGCACAATGTTCTTTCGTGTGAAAGGCTGTATCATAATCTTCTATCAGTAAGAAGAATGGTGGAATCGGGTTTGAAGGTGGTATTCCTAAATGATACTGTGAAAGTGTTGAGCGGCAATAGTGTTGTATTGCAAGGCAATCGTGTTGGCAACTTGTTTGTTGTTAAATTCCGCATCCCTCAGACACATAATGCTTGTCTTGTGAATAATTCTTCGGAAATGTGGCACAGGCGAATGGGACATTCCAAGGAATTTCCTGTTGTTGGTATATGCGAAATATGTTTACGTGGTAAGCAGTCCAACAAAAATTTTTTGAAGTCCTTGCCTGAAGACATGAAAGCGAAGAGAGTTTTGGAATGTATTTCCTCTGATGTTTGTGGTAAGATCAGTCCGCCGACACATGATGGATATCAATATTTTGTTTCTTTTATTGACAGCTACAGTCATTTTGGGATCATTTATCTCATGAAGAACAAGAGTGATGTTGGGGAATGTCTACGAAAATATGTGGCTATGGCTGAAGCGAGATTCAACTCTAAAATATCCATGATAAGATGTGACAATGGAGGAGAGTATCGATCTGCAAAAGTTCGCGAGCTGTTCTGAGAAGGGGATCAAACTGATATACATATACTGTGCAACGTACGCCACAGCAGAACGGGATAGCCGAGAGGTATAACCAAACAGGGGCGAATATAAGGGGGGGCCCGGCCCCCCCCCCCCCGGAATGAGGAGAAAATTTAAGGCAAATTTAACTGTTGTGAGTTTATTCTTTAGATTTTGTTTTTTGTGTTGTGATTTTGATTTTAGGACTACATTATAGTTCAAATTTTGTTCTAAATTTGTTTGAACAATCAGTTTTGCTTTTATTGTGAAGATGAGCATGCCATAAAAGCTAAAGAATAAGTGTTTACCATCTTCATGATTTAGGCAAATATTAATAGGAATCATAATGCATAATTTACCAGATCTGATAGAAGTTAGGGTCAACAGTGAGCGGTAAACAGTTTGGTTGGTAGAAGAATTCAACGTCGCCTGGGCCTCTGCCCGCGGCTGCCGCGGGCAGAGGCACGGGCGCGGCATGAAGTTGATAGCTAGAGCTTGAGGCGATCTGCGCATGCGCGGATAAACTGCAGCCAGTTGCCGCTAGAGGCGCTCACGCATCACCACAGGCACTGCTACTCGGTCCGAGTAGCCTACAGTTTAGCGGCGGCCATTGTTTGTTTACGTTTGGTGTTGATATTTACTGTGTTGTACTGAATGGTGTTGCAAGTTTAATGTTCAAGTATAGCGCTAACATGCTTTATTAGTGTATTATACAGTTGGTGTAAACTGTATGCATAATGAAGAGACAAGCCTCAATTAAAAACTTTTTCGCATAAAAACCAAGTGTAGATAAGTCTGTTAGCGAGTGCCTTGAAGTTGGCGATGTTGCTAAAGGAGAATGTGCTATTAATAAGCCTGATGACGTCAGTGTTGAAGCCGGCTGTTCTAGTACAATTGCTTCAAGGGATGTCGCTAGTACGAGCACTGCTAATATAGTTCCATCAGTGGAGGACAGTATCCAAGTAAGGAAAAATATTTATGCTTTTGGAAACTATTGTCAGAGGAATTCCGTTCATTCATTAACCAATGATGAAAAAATTAAATTATTGGATAAAATTTGGAAACCTCAGTCTGCTTATAAATTTCCTTCCATTACTAGTGTAAAGCATTCTAGATCTTTTCAAACTAAATGGCTAGAAGAATTTAAATGGTTAGCGTATTCAGATGAGAAATCTGGATCTTTTTGTAAATACCGTGTATTATTTTCCCACACAGAAAATGTAGGAAAAGGAGACCACCAAGCTGCAGGGGCGTTAGTCACCCAGGCTTTTACCAATTTAAAAAAAGCTAAAGAAGTGTTTAGCAAACACGAAACTCTATCTTACCATAAAAAATCAGTTTTGACTTTTGAAAATACAAAAGCTATAGTTGAAAAGAAATCAGAATCAATCATTAATCAAGTAAATGCACAAAGGCGATTGGACGTTGAAAATAATAGAAAAAGGCTGATCCCTATAATACAAACAATAAGATTTTGCGGAAGGCAGCAGATAGCTTTGAGAGGTCATCGCGATTCTGGAAGCATAAGCCTAGAAGAACCAGATCAAAATGATGGGAATTTAAGATCATTACTAAGATACCGAGCTAACAGTGGAGATAATATACTTAAAGACCAACTATTGACCAGTGGTGGAAAGACGATGTACACAAGTTCTTTCATTCAAAACGAATTCATCAATACATTTGGTTTCTTGATCCAATCTAAAATTGTGGAAAATGTCAGACAGTCTATTTTCTATTCCGTTTTAGCCGATGAAACCACTGACATCAGCCAAATCGAACAGTTTTCTCTTTGTGTGCGGTATGTTGAGGACCAAACTCTCAGAATCAGAGAAGATTTTCTAGCATTTGTTCCTGTTTATGACGTTACTGGTGCAGGTTTGGCTAAGACAATATTAGAAACCTTGTCAGCTTTAGGGCTAGATCTAAACAAAATGAGAGGCCAAGGATACGATGGCGCTGCCACAATGAGTGGGCAATTTAGAGGAGTACAAGCTTCGATCAAAGAAAAGTTTCCGTTGGCCCTATATACACACTGTTCTTCACACAATTTAAACTTGTGTTTGTCAGATGCAAGCAAAATACCCTCTATAAGAAACTGTATGGGTGTCATCAAAGAAGTCTGTGGGTTCTTCCATATGTCTGCTAAAAGAACAGAGATTTTGAAATCAACAATAACTGAATGTTGTCCTGAACAAAAGAAGAAGAAACTTATTTCACTATGCGAAACACGATGGGTGGAGAGGCATGATTCGGTGATTTTATTTAAAGATATTTTAGAATCCATCCTTATCTCCCTTTCTAAAATAGAAGACGAATTAAGTGACTCAGCACCCAAGGCGCATGCTCTTGTTATTGCTATCAGTCAATTCCCATTTCTTGTCAATCTTTTTATTTTGAGCCGAATGCTGTCAACCACACATAACCTATCTGAGAAGCTTCAACAAAAAAACATAGATCTTTCTCAGGTTATGAGAAACGTCACGAGTGTTCTAGATATGCTGTCAAAGAAGAGGGTAAATGCTGATGAATCATTTACAACCATGTATGATGAGGTAAAGTTATTGGCTGCAAAACTCGATATTAAAGAAGAGATTCCACGAGTTTGTGTCGCCTTTGTGAGTTTTGTCGCCTTCAAACAGCGCGCACTAATGTCCCGCATACAACAGAAGAAGAATATTATCGACGAGCTGTTTATATACCATACCTGGATGATTTTTGTCACTCACTGAAGGAGCGCTTTGAATCCCACAAGGAAACAATTGCATCCTTACAAAATATCCTTCCACAATTCTGTACTAAAAATGAGTTTTTTTCATTGGAAGCTGCTATAAACTTTTACGAAGAAGATTTGTCATATAAGGAGATTGTGCAGAGTGAGTTTATGTTATGGAAAGAAAAGTGGAGCCAGGAAAAGTCTGAAAATCTTCCGAAAACTGCTGTTGACTCTCTTGCAAACTGTGATAAGACATTCTTTCCTAATATTTATACCCTCTTGAAACTTTTAGCAGTTCTTCCTGTTTCTGTTGCAACCGTGGAGAGATCTTTCTCCAGTCTGAGAAGACTGAAGACTTACTTAAGAAACAGTACATCTGAAAGTAGGCTTAACGGTCTGGCTTTACTTTCCATCCACAGGGACATTATTGTTAGTGACGAGGAAGTTCTTGATAAGTTTTCAAGTGCACCAAGAAACCTGGACTTTGTTTTGTAAACATTGTTAACCTCGTTAAATTGATATAGCAAGTGACTCTCATTTGTAAATATGTATCCACTGTACTGTTAATTTTCATTATATACCATTTTTGAGCTGTCAATTGCTTTGTTATACCCTTTTAAAACCAATATTCTTATAATCTAGTTGTAATTTACCCTCTGAAATCAGCCTTAAAACCCAGCGTAAAAGATAGAGTATAACTATACTTTATTACCCAAATTACTTAACACAAGATTGATCTAGGCCCCCCCCAAATATATTTTATATATACGCCACTGTAACCAAACGATAATGAACAAAGCAAGATCCTTGATTCGCATTTCGGAAAGGAGATGTGGGGTGAGGCTGTGTTAACAGCGGCATATTTGACAAATCGAACCCCGACTTCTGTATTACCGAATGGAGTGACGCCATTTGATCGTTGGTACGGGCGCAAGCCTGATTTGAAGAAGATACATGTGTTTGGCTGTTTTGCTCATGCCCTTATACCACGAGAGGATAGGAGTGGAAAATTGGCACCACGCTCAAGGAAATTATCCCTTATTGGTTATGGTAACAATGGATACCGTCTGTGGGATTCTGATGGACGTATTGTTGTGATGGCTCGTTCGGTAATATTTGATGAACATGTGAGTCACGAAACTCCTGTAGTGACTCATGATCATGAAGATGCTGTAGTGGATGATGCTCCATCTCCACTGACACCCATGAAACCAGCTTCATCACCATTAAAGTCGAGGGCTGAACCACTGTCACCAGTCGTGGGACAGCGTTCATTGAGTGAAAATGAGTGCAACCAACAAGCTTTGCGAAGAAGTACTAGACAGAGAGTCTTACCTACTCATCTTGGAGACTTTGAAATGATGATGGCATTATCTGCTGGTACACTCCCTTCAGATGTACCAGTATCATACAATGAAGCGACGAAGGATGAAGGCTGGACAGCTGCAATCGATGCTGAACTGAATTCCTTGGAAAACAATCGGACTTGGGAATTAGTGAAAAGGCCTCCTGATGCGATTGTCATAGACTCCAGGTGGGTATTCACCGAAAAGTTAGGGAATGGACGTTCGCAGAAGAAAGCGCAATTGGTAGCAAGGGGTTACCAACAGCCTGAATTGGACTCAGAAAATTTCTACTCGCCAGTGGCTAGAATGTTTACCCTGAGAGTGATGCTGTCTCTGGCTGTGGATCGGGACATGACGTTTCACCAACTGGATGTGAAGTCTGCATTTTTGGCCAGCCCACTACATGACGTTGTCTACATGAAGCCACCACAAGGACTTGAAGTTCCAAACGGGAAAGTTTGTAAGTTGGTTAAGGCTTTATATGGTCTTAGGCAAAGTCCAAAATGTTTCAATGATTTATTGAATGAGAAACTTGTTAAATTAAAATTTATAAGATCAATGAACGATCCGTGCTTATATTATAATGGATCTACATATATTTTAATATGGGTAGATGATATGTTGGTTATGTCAAGTGATGAAATCGAAGTTGAAAGCATAAAAGAGAATTTAATAAGATGTTTTGATGTAAAAGTTTTTACAAACAATGATAAATTTGTTTTTCTCGGTATTGAAATTGAAAGAATGGAAAATTCCATAGTGAGGCTTTGATTAAAAAGTTGATAGCAAATTTTAACATGGAGGATTCAAAAATTGTAGAAGTACCGATGCAACCAAAATTAAATTAAATCAAAACTGAAAATAACAATCCGAATACTAAAGATCTGCAATATAGAGAATTAGTGGGTAAGTAGCTTAATGTATTTGATGTTAGGTACCAGACCCGATATTTGCTTTTGTACAGCATATTTTGGTAGATTTCAAAGTTGTTTTGATGAATCACATTGGAAAGCATTAAAGAATGTGCTTAGGTACTTAGTTGGCACAAAGGATTTGGGTCTTATTTTTACCAAATGTTATAAGGAAAATATTGAAATTGTAGCTTTTGCTGATTCTGACTTTGCTTCCGATATCAATGATAGGAAAAGTGTATCTGGGTTCTTGATAAAGATGAACAATAGTATGGTATATTAGAACTCGAAAAAACAACCGATGGTTGCAATTTCTACTAGTGAAGCAGAATACATAGCTCTTGCAATGTGTATGTGTGAATGCCTGTTTTTGGGTCAGCTTCTAGAAGAAGTGGTTAATGAATGTGTCTTTCCAATTAATGTAATGGAAGATAACCAATCATGTATCCATATGGGGAAAACATTATAAACTAAAAGGACAAAACATGTCGATGTTAAGTTCCATTTTGTTAAACATTTGGTTAGTCAGGGTAAATTTGAATTGAAGTATGTCTCCACTGAGGATCAAATTGCTGACATATTAACAAAAGGTTTAACCATTGTAAAGTTTCAAAAATTTAGGAGGGAAATGTGTTTGCAATAAGTATAAAGTAAAATGTGTAGTTTGAAATGTTTGAAAAATTTAAAGTAATATGTAATTTTGTGTAATTCAAGAGTTGAAGAACTTGAATTTAAAATTCTCAATAATTTGTATTTTTTGAAATAATTCTAAGTAATGCAGAATTGAGGTAGGGTATTGAAGGACAATTCTGTTTCTGAGTTTGTCATGTTGGTAGTGCTGTTGGGCTTCCCCCGCTCTAGTCTGTTCGTTCGTCAGTATTGTTCTGAAGTCGCTGTACTTGTGTTGAGTTCCGTTTACTCCTGAGTTCTGTTCTCTTCTCTGTTATATTTCTGATTAAACACCATACGCCTACACTGCTGTGTGCTTCTCCGCTACTTCCCGTCCAACACTCCTCTAGTTCAATGATGTGTGACATGACATAGTATGTGTGATGTATAGAAGACGGATTTGTAAATACATCAGTTAGCTATTTGCTTAGCTTATATTTTGTTCCCTTGGCAAGTTGAAAGGAGGTTCTAAGAGATTCATCTTTCCTGAGTGAATTTCTCTTCAAATACTCAACTTCTCTACGTTCATGGTTTTTAGGTGAAAAATACGTGGGTATTCCCTTTGTGTTTTTTATAGGTACCACCATTTTTTGTTGTACCATAAATCTCAGGCTTTGTCCTGTTGAAATGACCACATAAGACTTTCTCCTTCTTTTCCATAGGAACCAACATCAACTGCTATAAACTTGTAATTGGCATCAACAAGAGCTAGAAGTACAATTGAGAAGTAGTCTTTATAACTGAAGAAAAGTGATCCCGACTTGTTGGTGCAGAATATTCGTGCATGCTTCCCGTCTATGGCGGCTACGCAATTGGGGAAGTCCCATCGTGCACCAAATGTGGCTGCATTCTGGATGAGTGATTCTTTAGTCGGCGGAGGAAGGAAAATAGGTACTAGTCTTCTACAAAGAACATCCAAAGTGTCTAACAATTTCTCCTACATACCACTTCGAGATGCGAAAACTGAATGCAAGTGATGCAAATGTCTCTCCGGTTGCAAGATACCTCTGGAACGCACACACACACACACACACACACACACACACACACACACACACACACACACACACACACACACACACACACACACACACACACACACACACACACACACACACACACACACATTGTAGGTAGGGGTTGGTTCATAATTTAATCTACCTAATTTTTGGGGCAATTAGTTTTGATATTCAATTTTTTTTCTCACAAAAGTTGAGTCAAATTCGAGTATTTGGGGGTCAAAATCGCTCTTAAACTGTCAAAAATAGCCCAAAATACCTAATTAACTTCGAAAATGAGCTCACATGGTCTTGTTGCATGACTTGAACATTTTGATTCGTGATTGCAGGTGACGAGTGCAAAAAACGTTGGAAGTGTATGAAATACAATTATTTCAAAAATAAAAGGAAGCTTGGGACTGGTAGTGCTGCTCCTGAATAAAATGTCAAATGGTCAGTCTTCAAGCAACTTTCGTTCCTTTAATGTGACGCATGAGAGACCCTCGAAAACACGATGTCTCCGACAAACACTATAAACGAGTGAGTCCGTGAACGTTCAGGAAGTGGGAGAAGATTCAGTTCTCGACAATAATACCAGCTCGCCATCAGACAGCGATAGCAGGAGGCCAGCTTCGAGCTACAAAAAGCGTGTTGCTACAAGACTGGATCCTGGTACAAGCACTGATATGTACTCGATCCTCACAGCCTAAAAATGCGAGGATGGATTCATTTGAAAAGAGGTCACATGAACGAACCGCTCATCGAGGAAGACGATCACATCGACCACTTCATGAAAAGTATTGCCAAGAATGTGAGAGCTCTTCCCTCAGACTTGATTTCAGAGGCAAAACTTGAAATTTTAACCTTGGTGAATAATCTTGAGTCAAGAGCAAGGCATGCACGCTCAAATCGTTTGCCACCTACTATCGAACATGCAGATAATACGATGAATATTAATTATTGTAATTTATAACTTGTACCATACTGTTTCAATTTGCCATATTATAGATTTTTATACTGCGACTTTCAAAAATGTTTTTCGTCAATAATATAAAATAAAGTAAGTACAATGTTCCTGTACAATTATTCACCATCATCCATATCGGTACAGAACATAGAAATGGCTTACCTTAAAGTAACAGCTACTTTCTCTAAGGGTGAAATTGGCTCAGGTACAAAGTTTGTTTTTGACTTCATCAAGTCCTTCTTCACCATGGAAACAAAAAAACTAAATCGAACTGATCAAAATTGAGCCTGAAAAATCTTCTGAAAGTTTCCTCCTCATTCTCAAAGTGATATCGAGCTGCTGAGTACCACCCCTCCTCTCTCCTCTTCTTGTACATCGGGGCAGTAGAGTTCCTCTTCAATGAGTGTAAAAAATCCTCATCCTCTTCCCATGAAATAATTAATGAAGAACAGGACAAAGGAAAGTATAAAATTTTAGAAGGACTTTATCGTGCTCCAGACGGAAAGCTAAAAATCTTTATTGAAAGTCAAGGTTGTATGATGATTGATGGAACAGAACCTATGGAAATAGAGAAAGAATTTGAAAACACAGGGGGTGTTGACGAGAAAGGGGTTCTCGTCTGATTCAAATCAAACTCAAAAAGAAACTATTGCCGAAATTAAAAAACTTAAATGCCAACACTAGTTCGAACCAATCATGTGAATGAGGAAGAGAAAGAAAACATAATCGATATGGTAAGAAAATACCCCGAAATTATAAAAAGAGAAGATCTACTAACGTCTTAAAACATAAAATAAGAACCAAAAATGAAGAGCCAATTTATACTAACACAAGAAACAGTCAATGATCGTTTTCCGTTGCTTAACATTGAAGATTTGTTCAGTAAAACTGGACGAGCAACTTATTTCAGCGCAATTGATCGGGCCTTCGGATTTCATCAAATTGAGATGGAAGAAATCTCCATTACAAAGACGGCATTTTCAACAGAAGAGTGTCACTTTGAATTTCTTTTGACGCCACTCGGTTTTAAAAATGCGCCCCCTACATTTCATCGAGCTATGAATATACTATTTTCTCCACTTCCGAATGTTTTAGTCTATATGGACGATATAATAATTTTCTCTGACAATCTTGATAAACACATTAAACATTTAACATCCGTTTTCCGTATCCTAAAAGACCAAAACTTAAAAATACAATTGGACAAAACTGAATTCTGCAATGAACAACTGGTGTATTTAGGTCATCTAATAAGGGCGGAACACGACTGCGGGAACTCATTTCTGTGAGGTAAACCGCTATGAGTAAATACTGTTTAGTAGTAGTTTATAAGAGTGAACTGCGAAAGGTCGTCTCTCGCATCTGTTAAAAGTAAATATTAAAGTTTCACACTAAACGAATACTGGCTAATGATCTTCTCTGGCATCATGTTTTTGTGTAACTGGAGGCAGATAGACAGAAAACACAACTGTGCTTATGGCTGGCAGTGCAGATGGGCAAAAAGTCTCTCCACTTATAATTTTCAAAGGAAATGATGTTTGGAATGAGTGGATGGCAGCCCCTGGTGTTGGATTTAATGGCACATCCTATGCTGCTAGTCAAAATGGCTGGATTGATAAAGAAATTTTCAAGAACTACTTTTTGAAAACGTTTATACCAGCATTGGGACCAGAAAGACCACAACTGGTCATTTATGATGCGCACTCGAACCATTTCAGCTTTGAAGTTGTGACTGCAGCAAGCGAGCAACAAATCATCATCGTCAAGTTGCCACCTCATACAACCCACCTGTTGCAACCTTTGGACTTGGCGGTTTTTAAATAATTAAAAGATCATTGGGATGCAAAAGTTGTGGCGGGTCAGCGAAAGAAAAAATATTTATGCCAAAAAAAATGTTTTCGCAGCTGATTGGAAAGGCTTGAACTAACTTACCACCAGATGTCTTGAAGAGTGGATTCAGAAAGGGAAGCATAAACCCAATTAACTCACAGGTGGTCCCAAAAGAAAAGTATGATGCTTTGTCTTGGGAAAGGTGGATGGAACATCAGAGGAATCGTCAATCTGCAGCTGAGAGTCATCCTGATGAGAATGGGAATAGTCCCTCCAAAGTCCAAATACTCCTCAGCCGCTTCCTGTCCTGGGTGGTAGTAGTCTCCCTCCTGATGACAGAAACCTCGTGACTGGAAATGAAGCATTTGTAGTCACGCCTTCCACTTCGCAGACTCCTAGACCTCCTCAACTACTGATGGGTAGTGGTGGTAGTCCTTTCAACCGACAATCTCCTTCATCTTTATCCCAAGCCAGTCCGGGTAGTAGTGGCAGTCCTTTTAACCGACAATCTCCTTCATCCTTATCCCAAGCCAGTCCAGGTCCATCCACATTTTCTCAGAACGTCGATTTCAATACTCTTCTACTCAATCTCCTCCGGCAGAATCCTGCAGAGCCCACAAAGAAGATGACTAAAGTTTGTTCAGGAGCAGAAGTTATCACAAGTGAAGAGGCCTTCCGAAAGCTGAAGGAGAAAGAGGCAAAAGCCAAACGGAGCAAGATCTGTGACCATCATCAGAGGACGAGGGCGAGGAAGAACAGGAACAAACGCAAACAGCCCAGAAGAAGAAACCCTGAAGAACTGTTCCTCAAGATTCTTGAGACGAAGAAGAAAGCATCGAAGACGTCATCGGTTTGAATTCCGAAGAAGAAGACGACATCCCAAGAGATGAAGCAGAATGGTTTGCTTACGTGGGGGCAGAAGAGTGAGGAAGAAGTGATCGACCAACAAGAGATAGCCATAGGAAAATGGGTTCTGGTGAAATTCGTTTCTAAAAAGAGTGATAAGCACCACATAGGACAAATCATTGAACTGCAGAATGGCTTCCCATCAATTAATTTTGTCAAGAACAAGGGCCGTAACACACAAAATTTTGTGTATCCACGTGCCGCCGATATAAGCCATATGCACAATCCTGAGGACGTGGTGAAAGTTTTGCCTGATCCTACTGTTGGTAGGAGGGGAATAAAATGCCAATCGTGCCGCCGCTTCGAGTTCTTCGATGTTAACCTTTTTCAAGAAATCGGACGCACCAACTTTAAGGCTGGCGCCACACTGGGCGGAAATCAGCGGGAACTTCCACGTCGGAAATTTCCGCTCGCACTAGTTTGCATTGATACACGTAGACAGCGACAGACTGGGCGGAACTTCCGACGCGAAATTTCCGTCGACTTTTCTCCGCCGAACACCAGCGAAAGTTCCGTCCTCCGTCCGACGGAAATTTCCGACGAGTTCCGTCCTAATAACGTAAAGTAGTGGGGATTGAGTCTGGTGCGCCACATGGGTCGGAAATTTCCATCGAGCTTCGAGCGCTCTTCTGCAACAGTCTTCTTCGCGTTGTGTACCTGCCAAGATGGACGTCGATCATTTTATTGTGGAGGTACAACACCGGGAGTGCCTCTGGAATTTAAAGGAAAAGATATACAGCAACAGAGATGCTAGGAAGAAAGCTTGGGAGGAAATCGCTGTGATTTTCACTGAGGAGTGGGCTACATGCGGTACGAAGAAACAAAAAGAGATAAGTAAGTCCAAAACGTTCGTATTTATTATTTAATTGTTTCTATCCATTTTGTACATCTTTATTATGTGTTTATTCACATTTCCATAGGTACCTACCTCATCAAAGCTATTATTTCACCAGTTAAAAATAAACCATGTAGGGGAAGGGCAGCTACCTTCAACCACGGGGAACCTTCAACCACTAGCGATATGTCCGCGATGATGAACATTTTTAGGGCTGCGACAGTAATGGCCGAAAGAAGAAGAAGAAGAAGACATCGTAACCATATTTTGGTGTCTATCTCATTTCTGTAGTTTACTACAACGCGTAATACGTTTTTCGAAGGTGCAACGTAAGTAAAATGATACTTTTCGTTTTCCTGTTGCATGTCAGGATATTTGTATTTTTGCATGAACTCTACAACATTCAATTCATAAGTTAATCTAGTTTTTGGAACAACTTGAGTTTTTCTGTTTGCATGCACTATTTGAAGGTTATTTCACTCTAAGTTGTAAAAGTGAAGGTGGGGTAGATTCAACCAGGACAGAGGGGGTAACTTCAACCACTTTTTCAAGTGGTTGAATCTACCCCACCCATTGGGTACCTTCAACCATAGCAGCAGTTGAGTGTACTATTCAAGTTTTAACAAGAATTGCCCTGAGAAAAAATAGAGAGAGGGGCTGCCTCCATGGTATGTAAGGGCCCAGAACTGTCATGTACTTTGTGTATACACTAGATTCTCGAATATTTTAATTGCCCAATATTAAAAAGTAGTCTTCTCGGCAAGACCTCCAATGTACAGTAGCGCTCCTATAGCATACCCGACACACTACTAATTGTGTTGTTCCTCAATGAAATAGACTCCTTGTTCAATCCTCCATGAACTAGACTCCTTGTTGAATAACAACATATAATCAAAATAATCCGATGTATAATTCTAACTAGATAATCATATAATTACTCAGTATAATTATACTCCTTCATGTAATATGTATAATTCCGAATGTTCGAAAACAAGTAGTTCCGCATGTGATCAAGTTGGCACATCGTCCAATTCTTTTGTTCTTGAAAGGCAGTCGCCTCACTCTGTTCTGCTCCGCCTTCTGCTATACAGCCTTTTCAGCGTAATACTGTTTTCTGTGCAATCATACAAATTCATATCCCGTTTTGTCTCTCCGAAATACAAGGATTCCGTATATCAAGAACACTCGTTTGTTATTGACTTCACCAAATATGTAAGTCTATCTGATTCAGTAATATTCGTTATAAAACCTATCGAACAAAACCTCGCTCACCTCGCTTTTGAAACCGATGTTCTGGCACGATATCGTTAGACGTCTTCTGAACTAAGTTTCTATAGCAAATTAATGATCGATATGCGTATAAGCGCCCAAAAGTAATTCTTGGTCGCAGTGATAAATATGTGTTCAATGATTTGGTTTCTCTCCCGGAGTATTGTCTAGGCTCCTTCTTGAGATTGGTCCTTGTCGAGAACGCCATCGTGGTTGCAATCGACGCTCCGCGAAAAATGGCGGACCTTCGCTGTGTTCATTTTTCGGTCCGATTTTGGATTGAATTTTTTTTCTTTTATATTTCCCCCTGTGCTAGGTGTCGCTCCGAAAACTGACTGTTTTGCTCGCAAATTACTGACTACGTACTTACTCGAACGTTTCCGACTGGTTTTTATGGCAAATAAAGGTTCAGAGGGATTTTCTGTTTTCATCACCAAGGTGTTGATTAGGGGGTGACTGAAACGCTCTGTTCACAGGTTCCGGTAATATCCGATAGAGCTCTCCTGTGAACAAAATCCGGTCGATTTCATAATCGAGAGCGTAAACCGTGCGTTGTTTGTTTATGTTCCGTCCGATGGAAATCCGTTTCCTTCTGATATCCGTTTGGAATAAGGGTACCTAGATTCCTTCGGATAAAATTTATGCTTTCTGTCTCCTAGCGCCATCCGCATCCGGGCGAAGTCGTACACGGCCCTGAAGGTGGGTGTGCGCACGAGTTCGCGCGATAGTGGTGATGCCACCAGCCCGAGTCAGGAAAGATCGACCACGGCCTTTTAGTGCACAGGCTTCCGATTCCGTTCCGCCTAACGATAAATAAGACAAAGAATGCATTCTTTGTAGTACCTACATGGATACTTCGTGAGTGGTCGATTCCGGTGCACCTCTGTTCCGATTTTTCTGTTACTCCTGGCGTCCAAGTCTTATCAGACTAGGGTACCCGATACGTAGCTCCCAATGGTGAAACGTCGTTGTACGTTCGCGCCCGGGTCTAATCATAAAGCACGTATCTAAATATGGGCCTATATATAAAATAGGACCAAAAAGGGCCGCGACTCAATGGGAAGATCCGTTGGGCAGTTTGAACTTCCTCGAGGTAAAGAACGGTCCGTTGATATTTATGTAACCGTCGCAGAAAGGCCGCACGTATTCCGTCAGTCACCAGGGAGAGTTTTTCCGATCCGAAAAAGCCTTATCATTGTTAACTCAAAATACCTGCAAGGGCCCGAAATGTGCCTCTCCGCTGTCAGTTCTTCTGCTATAAAATTTTCGGTGTCTGTATGTACCATGAGTGGTACATAACAGCTCCTTTCGAAATAAGTAATTTCTTTAAATTACCACATCCCTAACTTTGTGTTGAACTGACAATTTGCCATCTCAAATCCGTAAATTTGTGATAAGAAAAATCCGTAGACTTGTGACATAAAAATCCGTAGATCCCTAATAAGAAAAGTCCGTAGATTTGTGAAAAAGTCCGTAGATCCGTAATAAGAAAAGTCCGCAGATTTGTGAAAAAGTCTGTAGATCTGTAATAAGAAAAGTCCGTAGATCTGTGATAACAAAATACGTAAATCCGAGATAAAATTCTTTGGAGCATAGGTATATCTGAGTAAAGGCACATTTTGGAGGACCAAGTCCGTAAAATTACCGAAGAAAGAAAACGCAAATCGGATGCTCGAACAAATTACCAATATAAATGTGGTGCACTTATCTGATATTTGCATTTAGGGGTGAGTGAGGTCCGTTTTGATCCTTGTTCCGTTATTGAGCTGTGTACTAACCTTTTGGATTCCGTTTTTCAGTATTCGTGTGACTCAGGTCCACATATTCCGTAACAAAATCCAGCGCTGGTGTTTTTGATATGTTGACAATGAGTGTTTTGTCAAACTTATTTGATATCCAAACAATGTCTGTGCGGTGTGTGTGTCCCGAATGTGATACTGCTTTCTGGTTACAGATTTTTTTTGCTCCCGTCCGTATATCTCAGATATTCTGTCTCCGTCATGAGTGGCCACTCCGACGACGAATTCTCCATTGCGGACGATCTTGAAGATCTGGCCCGCGAGAGGATCGCCGACCAGATGCCAGACGCAGTTCCGGGGCAACCTGGCGGTAATATTCCGCTTCCGATACCAGACTCATCCGCCCGAACCGCGAACCCTTCCGTGGAAGAGTTGCGACTCCAAGCCGCCAGGACATCCGATGAGGTCCTAGCAAGGTACCTTGAGACTTTCAAACATTCCGTGGAGGTAAGCTTTGAAAAGTTCTCTCTAAAATTATCCGAACTGGACAACAAAATCAATGCCTTAGCTGGTCATGTTCAGAATCCTCCAACCCCTGTGGCTCCCATTGAGCCCATGTTGGCAAACCCCTCTAATCCGTTGCCAACAGTTTCCGCTATTCCGATGGAAGTTGATGGAAGGGTTCCATCTACTTCCCGGGACCCTCGATTTTTAAATGTCCAGTTATCCGGAAATGAGGGAAACCCCTATAGAGTACGTAAAATTGATTCTGTCCGTTTTACGCCTGTGGCGAAGTTAAAAGATGCTGACCAGTTTAAATATTGGCGCCGTAGTGTGGTAGGTCAGCTGGAGGTGCAGGAATGTATCTTTGGCCTCACTCTGTTCTGCTCCGCCTTCTGCTACACAGCCTTTTCAGCGTAATACTGTTTTCTGTGCAATCACACAAATTCATATTCCGTTTTGTCTCTCCGAAATACAAGGATTCCGTATATCAAGAACACTCGTTTGTTATTGACTTCACCAAATATGTAAGTCTATCTGATTCAGTAATATTCGTTATAAAACCTATCGAACAAAACCTCGCTCACCTCGCTTTTGAAACCGATGTTCTGGCACCCAATAATTAGGTAACTGGGTTCTGTTCCATTGCAGATGCCAAGAAACTATAGAAAGAAGCGGGATGCGTCCCATGATGTCAATGAGAATGATATGAAGAAAGCAATGAAAGCTGTTGTGCTCCAGGAAATGAGCTCTAGAAAGGCAGCTGCAGAATTTGGAGTTAACCGGAACACACTAATTTCAAGATTGAAAAAAATAATGAAGAACACCACTGACAATGGGAAGACATGCAACAACAATGATGATAGGGATTCTGGGGCTGAAGAAGTTGGAAGTCCACTGGAAGATTTAATTGATGCACCACTGCTGTATGCTAGTAAGTAGTATGCAGTAGCAAAGCAAGTTTTCACGAATCAACAGGAGCTTGAGCTTGCAAAATACCTAGAAGAGTGCTGTAATTTAAATTATGGTTTGACTCGCTCACAGCTCCGAAAGCTTGCAGCTGAGTATGCTGTACTGTGTAACTGCAGGAATATCCCTCCAGCATGGAGGGACAATATGACAGCTGGCAAGGATTGGTATGTTTCATTCATGAAGCGTCATGAAAAACGTCTCAACCTTAGGAAACCTGAAAATACAAGTCTTGCATGCAGTATGGCATTCAACAAACAGAATGTCAAAGAATTCTATGACAACTTGAAGATAGCTTTAGCACGCTACAAATTCAAGCCTGAGCATATATTCAATCTTGACGAGACTGGAATTTCAACTGTAATGACACCTCTAAAGGCCGATTCACACTTGCCGGGCAGGGCAAGGCAGGGCAAGGACCGGGCAAGGCTCGGTTTTGATCGGTCCAATGTAAAAGTAATCCACCCGTTCACACTCATCGGGCAGGGTCCGTTCAAAGACCGATCCTTGCCCGGTCCTTGCCCTGCCGATCGACATCGGACCGATCAAAACCTTTGCCTGCCGCTTCCCCCACCCTGTCACAGGTCAGCTACGTGCCTCTGGTCTTGTCATCAGTTCTGAGTTGGTGTGTGATTGTGTCTGATTGTGTCTGATGTGATTTTTTCATGGAAGACGAACAATTGATAGAAAAAGTGCGGGAGAACAGCGAGCTGTTCGACTTGTCCCACCGAAAGTATGTTGATATCATGTGGAAAACGAAGATTTGGAATGAAATAGGAAGTACACTTGGACAAGGTAGGTTATTATACTATGTATCTACCTATGCATTAGTTATTCATGATTACTTTTTTGGTTTATTATTCATGATTACTTTCTTGGTTCTTTGCATAATTACGACCTCTCTGATATTCCCCCGACATTCGTCATTGTACCGACATATGTGCGAATCAAAAAACGCTGCAAAGTCCTTGTCACATGGGTTTATTATTCTATTGGACATACCTACAGAAATGTTGGCTGTTCATTTTTGTTTCTTTCATGTAAAATAATTGAAATAGCTATTTCTGGTGGTTTCCAGAAATTTTGGCCCCCAAAACTTGAATTAGGTAGGTACGCTCTTTTTTTTCACATTATCTTTGATCATTATTAGTACCATTTAATCGTCTTGATCCACGTGTTGACACTTTTCCTGGTCTTATTCTACAAATTGATGGTGATTTCAGACGATTTCGCAGGTTTTTGACTCATAAAAAATCAATTTCGTGAGCTGAACATCTGGTACAACCTCAATTTTCCACTCCTTGGTCTAAATCGACTTCATATTCGGTCTTCTAGTCCCCAAAAACATGGAAAACGATACCTCAAAAGCTCATGTTACTAATGTGTTACTAAAACACAAAAAGTACCTATTTTTATACACATTTTCACTCATAACTCCCCTGGGCATATTCCGATCGGGCTGAAAAGTTTCGGGACACAACTAGGGCCCAAATGGAGCATGTGTGCGAAAGAACGAATTTTTTAGACCGAAAATGAAGCCGGTACACGTGATACGGCGGACGGCGGACGGACATTGCATTTTTGGAATCTACGCACCTTGAAACGAAAAAGCAAAAATTTGGAGGGGGTGTTATAAAAATTTTTTGCTGAGCGAATACATAGGTGTATTATTCACAGAATAATAAACCAAAACCAAAACGGCCGTCCGCAAATTCCGCGCCACTATCCAAGTCCGATCCCCTCCATAGGTTTCTATGGAGCGAAAATGGTAAATTCTCATTTCTACCAGAATTTTTTTTTAAATCAAAAATTTTGCTTGTGAAACATTTGGGATGTCTTGAAAACAGAATAATAGAAACATGTGTTTGCAGCTTGTTTAATGTAGGTATTCCTGTAGTTATTACATGTCATTCTGCCAGGGCACAGAGCCAGGAGGTGAATTAAAGTAAGACTTGAATTTTTCTCTCACATCAAATGCGGATTGGGAGGCATTGAAGCCGCAGCTTCCTAGATTCGTAAAAACACTGGCTTCTTCATTTGACGATTTAGATTCACGTAGATTCGCTTGCTGCAAGTAGTTATGTAATATGCAGGTGGTTAGAATAATTTTCTCTACGAAACCAGGCTTGGACTGAATCTTCCGTAGGTAGATACGAAATCTTTGAGCAAGGAGGCCAAATGCGTTTTCCACTACTCGTCTCGCGCGGCAGTGGCGATAGTTAAAAATCCTTTTCTCCGAGTCTCGTAGAATTTGATCTGCTGGGTAGGGTCTTAGCAAGTATGGTTTCAGCGGAAAAGCAGCATCACCTAAAATTACATGGGGTGCGGGGATCTGCGATTCGGGGAAAGTTTGGTTTCCTGGGATGTTTAAGGTGCCAGTTTGCAGTGCATTCCCTAGACGGGAATTCGCGAAAATCCCTCCGTCTGAATTTTTACCGAACGATCCTATGTCAACTGCTATAAACCTGTAGTCTGCATCGACTAATGCCAATAGAACCACTGAAAATGTTTTCTTATAATTGAAATAATTAGACCCACTGTTGGGCGGTGCTGTAATCTCGACATGTTTCCCATCAATACACCCGATGCAGTTGGGGAAATTCCATAGAGCCCAAAACCGATGAGCAATCTCTTCCCAGTCATTTCGCTTTGGAGTGGGTATCGTTTCCGCCAGCAAGTTATTGATGATTGCTTCGCACACCTCATGTACAGCTGCATGCACAGTTGAATGTCCGAGGCGGTAGCTGAAGGCTATTGTGCGGAATGAATCGCCTGTTGCTAGAAATCTGAAAAAATTAAATTAAATTAAGAAATAAATTAATATTGGAGGTATTAAAATATGAATACAGCTGTACAACTCAACATGATTCTGAAAATAATTTTAAAAATTATTTAAGTGTAAATTAATAAGTGTTGATTTCAGATTGGAAGAAGTGTAAATCAAGATGGGAATCTTTGAGAGGACAGTACAGGAAGTATATTCGGAGCCTGACGACAACAACAGGTCAGAAAGCGAACTCCCCGACGAAATTCAAGTTTTCCGATGAGATGTCCTTTTTACGGCCTCATATAAAAGATAAGAAACGCGTCACTTCGGTTTTAAACGAAAACGAATCGCCGGAATTCGACCCTGATGACATTGGACAAACACAGCCGAATAATTCAGCACCTGTTCAACGTTCAGTTGAACCTGCTGAAGGTTCATCCATCGAAACAGGATCCTCGAGGAGCCCAACTTCGTCTTCCACAGCATCACGGGGAACATCTCGTTCAAAGAGGAAATACGAAGAGACAGCGAGTAGCGTCCTAATGAAGCATGTTTTGGAGGTGGAGAAACATCAGGG
Source organism: Leptopterna dolabrata (assembly GCA_954871275.1). NCBI lineage: Eukaryota > Metazoa > Arthropoda > Insecta > Hemiptera > Miridae > Leptopterna > Leptopterna dolabrata. Next base: position 61,153,941 of record OX940977.1, on the reverse strand, counting down.
GAAAAAGACCGAAGACGAAATCAGTTACTTTTTCTCCGCAATGGAAGCAAGTTTCCGAAAATTGTCACCCTTGGAACAATTACAGGCGAAACAAAAAATCTTCAATACAATTACGGAAATTGAAATGAACAGGTATCATAACCACCATGAGACCTCACTTCACTCTTTTCAAATGCCTGTACACAATGTACCCCACGTGCCAAACAGAGTGACACCATCCTCCGTGACGCCACTGTACGATGAAACTCTCTCAGAACCAAATAGCGTTGCTTCTTCCTATTTGTCTACATTTTCTTCCGAGTTGTAAAAAACTTTAGGAAATAAATATTTCAATATTCAATATTATAATTCTGTAATATTTACTTACCTTAAACATTCTTCCGAGTTGTAAAAAACTTTAGGAAATAAATATTTCAATATTCAATATTATAATTCTGTAATATTTACTTACCTTAAACAACACGCCAATTTTTCTGCAGGGGTTATGCTCTCTCGAAAAGTTGTATTGGATTTCATTATGCTACTTTCTATCGAAGCTAGCAATTTGGAGAAGTCGTACGTTGACATCCGAAAATACTGGTGAAATTTTGTTTCATGGTCCAGTAGTCCTCCAAACAACGTATGAAATTCTCCTTCCTGTTTCCTTTTCTTGAGAATTTCGTGAACCCACAGACGTTTTCGGCGTAGTCTTCTCTCTTCCTCCTCTTCATCAAGTAGCAACGCAATTTTTATTAACGCACCTGTTGACAGCATTGTGACGACTGCCCTGCCCTGCCCGCCAAATGATCGTGAGATGTGAATACTCGGGATCGGTCAAGGCACGAGCAAGGCATTGCCCGGTCCTTGCCCTGCCTTGCCCTGCCCGGCAAGTGTGAATCGGCCTTAAAGTAATATCACCAAAAGGGAAAAAACAAGTGGCACTAATTTCTTCGGCTGAGCGTGGTGACATGCTAACGATGGTTGGCATTATTTCTGCATCCGGTACAGCAGTCCCTCCTGTCTACATTTTCCCCAGAGTGCGCCACGTTGAAGATTTTGTTGTTGATGCCCCTGCATCTTCACTTGCACTAGGGAGCAAAAATGGGTGGATGACTGGGGAGTTGTTTTTTGAAGTCTTGAACCACTTAAGGCAATACACTCGTTGCTCAAAGGCCAAGCCAATTCTTCTCATCTTTGACAATCACAAAAGTCATCTGAACCTACGAAACCTGACATACTGTAAAGACAGTGGGATTGTGGTATTAACCCTTCCACCTCACTGCTCCCACAGACTACAACCTCTGGACGTTTCAGTATATTCTCCTTTCAAAGGAAGATGTACTGCAGCACTCAATGACTACATGACAAACAACCCTGGCCGACCAGTGAAGGTCACCATGTTACCAAAAATTAAGAGAGACGCTTACCTTATGTCATTTTCTGCTCACAATATTGTCAGCGGTTTCCAGAAGACAGGCATATCTCCATTCAATTCGCAAATTTTTACTGATGAAAACTTCATGCCAGCTGAGGTTACTGACAGACCAATGCCCCCAAAACAGATCATAGAGTCAAGTGGAAGTGACTCTTTGATTGTTGGTGTTAATCAAGGTCCACAGGATGAACAACTAACCTCATCACCAGCCACTGTCTCCCCCTCCTCCTCAATAACATCAAGATCAGGACCATCGCACCGTATTCCACAGAACCCCATCCCAGAAATGATCAGACCAAAGCCTAAATATGTTAGGCCAGCAGACACAAGGGTTGTTTGTCGAGCAAAGAGTGCAATTTACACCGACACTCCAGAAATTGATAAATTGAAGGCAAAAGAGAAAGACAAAAGTAAAGTTGGAACAACTAAACGAGCCCTATTTGGTCCCAAGCCCAATAAAGGAAAAAAGAAGAAGCAACGTCGAGACCCTTCATCTTCCTCGTCGTCTGAAGGCTACGAACGACAGTGATGAGGGGAAGGATGAGCTGCCCTACCTTTTGGACTCTGAGAAGATTGTGGAGGGAGATTTTGTTTTAGTTCAATTTGCCACTAAGAAAATCATAGTCTATTACATAGCCCAGGTTTTGGGGAATTGTGGGGTGAATGAATATGAGGTAAAATTCCTTCGGAAAGTTTCAAAACATACCTTCAGATTCCCTGCTGTTGAAGACAAAGCAAGTGTTGAGAGGGGCGATATGGTGGCAAAACTTTCTCCATCAAAAAGTCTAAGGGATGTTTTTAGTTTCCCTTACAATTTTGATAAATTCAACATGCGATAATTTTCGCCAATTTTAATTTTTTTACCCATTTGTTTTTTACCTATGTTCTTTGCCTTCCGAAGTTGCTTTGTTTTCACAAGACAGTTTTCAAAAGACTGAGATACTTAACTTTAGAAAAAAGGAAAGATTCATAAAACTAAGAAAGAGATAATTTTTTAAGACTGATTTATTTTGTTTCGAAGTTGCTTTGTTATTTCAAGTTCCAATTGTTTCTTTGTGATTCTTAGTTCCTATGATTCGTTGTTCTTAGTTTCTTTGTGATGAACCTCAATAATATTAGTCTAAACATAGATGCAAATCAACACATACCTAGATGAACACAGTGTTCAAAAGACTGGAATATTCAACTTTAGAAAAAAGAAATTTTTTTTATAAAACTAAGAAAAAGATGTATTTTTGCTTCGGCGTTATGATGAATATTTTACCAAATATAAAATGAGTTACCTATGCGTTTTTTATGGTTGTAACAGTTTACCTACCCATCAATAGGGAAGTGGTTGAAAGTACCCCACATCATGGTTGAAGCTACCCCACCAGTGGGGTAGATTCAACCAAAAATCATTTTTTTAATAAACATAAAATACGTTTACTTGACTCTGCTTTTGGAAGGATTTTTGTATTTAATCATTAAGAGGAATAGTTGAACTAAATGTAGAAAGGGAAAAAAATTAAAATTTTGCAAATGCAGAGCGGGAATATCAGAAAAAGCAAAAACTGGTTGAAGGTAGCCGCCCTTCCCCTACCTACCTACTTCACCAGTTAGAAATTTTGATAACGTCTCAGATTTCGTTGTGGTATTAATATCACTGTAATTTACTGTAAACTACATTCAAGTTAATTAATTTGTGATGGAATGAAATTTGAATTGGTGAACTGAATCCTTTCAAATACAGCTGTCTTGCCACGGCAGTACTCCTTCATGCAAAAAGAATCTCATGAAAATATCTCTGGTCCCTACGGCATTTGCTGCTCTTGTAGTAGCTGTTGATGGTAAAGATGGTAAAGAATTCATTGAACAGAGTGATAGCTCCTCTTCAAAGTTGAACCCATCTCGCCTTCGAACGAAATTGTGTAGTACGCAGGTAGCTTTTACAATCGTTCTTACAAAATCTGGTGCAGTGAGAATACTCGTGTGTAGGATCCTCCACTTATTGGAAAGTATTCCAAATGCGCATTCGACACATCTACGTGCCCTGCTGAGACGGTAGTTGAAGATGCGCTTATCCCTGTTCAAGGTTCTACTAGCAAAAGGTCTCATCAAATGTTTGTGCAAAGGGAAAGCCTCGTCTCCGACTAGTACAAATGGTTGTTAGGGAAGTTTGTATCATCAGGGATATTCAGATGGTTACGAAAGAATCTTTTTCCCAAGAACGAATTAGTGAATATGGAGCTATCTCCTTCCTTGCCACACGCGCCAACGTCGATTGCAATAAAGCAACAATTTCAATCAGCAAGTGCCATGAGCACTATTGAAAAATACTTTTTGTAGTTGTAATACAAAGAACCACTTTGAGGGGGATTGGTCATACGAATATGTTTTCCGTCAATTGCTCCAATGCAATTTGGAAAGTTTGTTTTATCATAAAAGTGTTTAGCAATACTCAGCCACTTTTCTTGAGAAGGCTCGGGCATTTCTGTCGGTTGTAACATTAGCCACAAATACTCGCATGTTTCCTTCACAGCTGCTGCAACAGTTGATCGACCCAGTAGATAATCATGAGACAGTGTGTTGAAATTCATTCCAGTTGATAAGTACCTGTAAAAAAGTTTTGTCTGATAACAGGTCATTATTATAAAAATGTGTCGAGGGCAACTATGTTCTTTCCATGAAATTTCTACGATATTCAAAAAGATATTCTATACGTTTAAATTTTCAGTTAACTAAACCTTGATTCATTCTACCTACACCTACGTGTTTAGTTTTACTATTCATTTACGTTCGGTTTTTTTCTGTTTGCAGTTGACGATTTACAGAAAAAATGGAAAAATTTGATTGATTATTATATCAAAGAAAAGAAGAGAGAACAAGGCTCGAGAAGTGGATCACCAGGCAAGAAAAAACGGAAACCTGCATATGTACTTTGAAGCGTTGCAATTCCTGGATGTGGTGCAGCATGTCATGGTTTCGGAAGGCAATATAAGCCAGCCTCCTTGGGAGAGCATTGCTTCATCACAAAATGAACAGCCTGTCTCACCAGAGTACACATCAACTTCCATTCCACCCCCACAAGAACCATCTCAAGAACCCTCCACTTCTGCACCACCACCCGCCACGCCGTCAACTAGACGGGTATCAAAAGCCAAGGTGACCCGGAAAATGACTTTATTTGAAGAAAACTTGGTCAAACTGATGGAAAAAGATCAGGAGCGTAGCAGCCAGAAAAGCAGTGCGAATGAAAGTTTTCTGCTGTCATTGCTCCCAGAAGTCGACAGCATGACACCTTCCCAACAACTAGAATTTAAGGTTCAAGTGATGAACATAATTAAAAACATCAAATATCCTGCATCACAATCTCCAGAAAACTTGCCAGTTTTTCAACGATCAAATCTGCAAGTGCCACATGGAATCTACCCTCAAATGAGAACTTCTCCATTCGGTACTTCCCTTGAGGATTCACACAGACTGCTAAGCAACCCGCAAATGAGACCGTCTACTCCCTACCACAGCACTAGCATGCCGTCAGTATTATCGTATGAGAGTTCGGATGTCCAAAATGTGTTGGATTTGTAGGTCAAATATTTACCTCATTTTTGTATTATCTATTCACTCAACTTTTTGTGCAAATAACAATATAATTTTTGTTTTTACAGTTTCATAATGCTATAGTTTTATAATGCTGTTTTTATAGTTTCATATAGTTTCATTAACATTCACATTATGAAAAACATTTCGAATAAACAAATCATTATTTTTGTAATTGATGTATTTCAATCTTTAGATTGAACACTAATACCTATTTCTCTGATTCATGATTTGATCATTAATTTTTTTTCTTCGAAATTTCGAATAAACAAATTGACATCATAAAATAAAAGTTTCCATGGAACTTCATACAAGGCACACACATTTTTTATATATCCGATGAGTGCTTAATGCTTTTAATGTCGGTAATACGCTTAAAGCTTAAAGTGCTTAATGTCGGTAATTCGCAAAATTGTGTGGCAATCTGATGAATGATACGACGTTACTGAAATGGTAATAAAGGGTTTATATAAATTGACTTACCTCAAAGTTACGGATAACCTCTCTTCAGGTGAGATAGCCGTTCTAAACGTCGTATCCTGTTTTTGTATGTAAACGTACAACAACGCCAGGAGCTCGTCAAATGACGGTACAGTCATCCTATAATATTGAAAAAATTTGTCGGGATACTGCCTTAGTTCACCATAGAGACATTGGTACTGACCAAGAGTCACCCTTCTTACGTTCAGTGGATGTACCCAATGGTCCCTCTGTTTTTTTCGCGATTTCATCAAGGCATGATGAATGCCCAATATAAAAAGAGGTTTCATCTCTCTGAAAAACACAACTAACAACGCACAACAACAAACTAAACTAACAACGCACTAGCACTGAAGACGCACTCAACAGACGGATGATGATATCAAACTGAATGACTATCCAAGTAGTTTCATCCGCTCTATTCCGCTACTAATGTGTCACCCCAACAGGCGGAAGTTTTGCGTCGGAAATGTCCGACGCGGAAATTCCCGCTGATTTCCGCCCAGTGTGGCGCCAGCCTAAAGGATTTGGATATCGCCGCGGCAGAAGGCGTCTGGGCTTATCACACGATACAAGAAAACCACAGTTTTCGCTCTAATGATTGTGCGTCGAAATTAATTCAATCATGTTTTGATCCCAAATCTACATGCGCGCGTACGAAATCAGAAGCTATTGTAGTAAATGTTTTGACGCCTACAGCAATGAAAGAATTAAAAGATGATCTGGATAAGTCCAATTGTATTACAATACTAAACGACGCTTCAAACCACGGTAACAAGAAAATATACCCTATTCTAGTGCGCTTTTTTTCAACCTTACGTAGGTGTGCAAGTAAACATTTTAGATCTCCAAGACCAACCAGATGAGACTTCGGACATCATTGTCGATTATTTAAACCAAGTGTTGACACATAATAATTTGACAGCAAAAGTCGTGGCATTTTGCGGAGACAATGCCAACTTCAATTTCAGAGGTGCGGCTAGGCGAGGAACTAACAATGTTTTAACGAAATTACAATCATCACTGAAAAAGCCATTGATAGGTATTGGATGTGGAGGAGCCCATGTAATTCACAATGCAATAAAATCTGCTGCATACAGGCTACCCTTAGATTACGAAAGCATTATTGTGAAGATATGTTCATTTTTTTTTATTTACACGATTCGAGTTGAAGCTCTAAAGGAGTATTGCGCCGAAACTGAAACGGAATATCAACAAATGCTCGGCTATAGCAAAACTAGATGGCTTGCTCTTATGCCTGCCTTGGAAAGGGTTTTAAAAATGTATCAGCCATTAAAAAACTACTTTTTGAGTATTGAAAAATGTCCCCTGTTACTAAAAAACTTTTTTGAAGATCCCACATCCGAATTGTGGCTTTATTTTTTACACGCTCAGCAAGTTTTCATCAAGCTGTATTGAAACTGGAAGGTCAGACTGTATCGGCAATTGAAGCTGCAAAATAAATCAATCAACTAAAAGACAATTTGACTCAGAAACAGACCAATCAGTTTCTTCCATTTATGGTCCGTCAATTAGTAGTGAAATCGAAAGATAATGTTACTGACATAGATGAATAGTTTGTGAAAAGGGCGGCTACAGAATTTTATCAAACAAGCCGTGAATATCTGGAGCAGTGGACTTGCTTTCTTACCAAAAAATGGAGATATTTTATTGGACAGATTTAAAAAAGGTCCCCGCATGGGAAGAAGTTCAAAAATCTCTGGATGTATTAATTGAAAAGGAATATATTGACTGTAATAAAGATGCAGAAGTTTTTGACGAATTTTCGTTAATTTGTAACTACATTACATCGCAGAAAGTAACGGAATGGAATAATCTAAATATTTCCACGGAAACTCGTTGGGTGGAAGTATTCAAACACTTTCAAGCCAACAATCTTCAGCATGAAAACTTTTCTATTTTAATAGAATATATTTTATGTTTGCCTGCTACAAATGCTCCAGTAGAAAGATTATTTTCTATGATGAACAAATTGTGGCCATCTGAGAAGACCCAGTTACAAATTTCAGTTCTAAAGGCGATGTTGATAATCAAGGTGAATGTTATTATAAGCAAGTCTTGATAAGCAAGTTCTTACTTAAAATCATCACCAGCTATATTAAAGCAAATTTCGACTGTGAAGGTGCAACACTGACCAAGTCGATTTTTGGCCGTTTAAGTTAAGGACATAACATTATAGGAAATGACGCGCTCGATCCAGTGGTGTAGTCAAATTTGATAATAGAATAAGAGAAAATCGTGAAAAATTGGCTGAAGCAACACTGCTTTGACCAAATTGGAAGGTCAACACTGCCCAAGTACAGCTGATCGGTATCTTTTCTGTGGATGGCGCCCAGCTTGACAGGACTCTCTACAAAAAAGTAAGTTTAACAAGTTATTTTATTATGGTTATGCTTTTTTCAACCTATGTTTATTTAAGATGATTATTTCGTCCATCGATTTCGCATTGAATCAAAGCAGTTTCAGTAGATTTTGTTCATTCATTCAAAACATTCCCTCAGTTCGTCATCGTGAGGTCGGTCAACTTGAGATCTTCATTTCTGCAGCTCGTACTTGGGTTCATTCCATTCAAACATTGCCCATCCCGGATCTGTCGTCGTACCTGTTATTTCAAGCGCTCTTTGACAAGCTCGGTACGGATCTCAAGGAGGCGTTCAACCAAAGGTCATGGAAGAACGGGACCACATCCCGTCGTACGAAGTCTACAAAATTGCCAGTCTATCTGCGGTAGTCCTGTGAGCGCGAGTGATTTTACTGTCTTGACGGTTTTTTCTCGACTGGAAAATTGTGACTTGAAGATGTTGTAAGTACTCTGTTCCCAATATTTTTTCACATATTGAAATGATTGCCCATTATTTCGTTCTTTAGTCTATTATGAAGAAGTTACACTAACTCATGAACTTCAGCGATTATTTACCTATTGTTTATTTACTTCAAAACTCAGGTGATGCATATGTGCTGCAGTCGTCACAGGAGTGCTAATATCAGGATATTTCTTCTTTTTCAGTGATGACTGGACACTTCGAGGTATCAGTGCTCAAGAGGCCGTAGATATCATCGAGGGTAAACATGATGACACTATTGGGTCTTTTAGTGACTCGGATGATGGTGATGATCCTCTAGAAGTATTCATCACTCCACCAGAACCTGCCGTGCACACTGATGAAGATTCTGCATATGAGGATTTAGGAGGTACGGTAGACAATTTGAACCGCAACCAGCTCTTGGCTACAGCAGAAATTCGAAAAAAGAAGTATCGGATAACCAAACTGCGAGAACCTTTTTTAAAACAACAAAAAAAGGAAGTGGATCAACGGGGACTTTCAGCCAATCCCAGATGATAAACATTTTGAAAAATACGACTATTCTCGTTTTACACACTTGAGCGCTGTTGAATGCTTTGAACTGTTTTTTGATGAGGATGTCCTAAACCTTATTATCACCCAATCCATTCTGTATGCCTCACAAAATAATGAGTCTGCATTTTCAAATGACGTTGGGGAGATGAAGTGTTTTCTGGCAATCCTAATTTTGTCGGGCTACAACGAGCTCCCAAGTGGACGCCACTTTTGGGATTCTGAAAAAAATATGAATAACCAACTCGTGTCTGAAGCCATGAGGAGTAAAAGTAAAAGTAAAATTTTAGTATTTAAAGTACGTTGATGTGTGGTTTAAAAAGTATAAGTCAATTTTTCTTGGGGGGTGAAACAGTACAAGTCAAAAAATCCAGCGAAAAAAATAATTTATTGGAAAATACACCAATATGCATCTCATCTCTAGTTCAACTCTCAAACAGCAATTTCACAGCAAAAAACCAGAAGGGTGTGGACCAAGAAGCAGGTGAGAAGGGTACAAACAGAACCACATTCAGACTCCCCACGAAAATGGCCTCCCCTGAAAAATTAGGTTTTATGACTTATACTCGTACTAGTTTCCCCGCTCCGTCTAGATATGGTCAAACGGTTCATTGAAATTCTGCCTGCCGTCCGCCATTTGTAACTAGTCTTGGTTGACTTTCCCGAAATCTTGACTGCTTCTCGAATAGAAATTTGAAAGAAATAATGACAGCATTAGAACTAATGGAAAAAATGACTGTTGAGTGTAGCGGGGAAAGATATCGTCGGTCCAGTTCAAGAGTGGTCTAACTAAAAAAAATGCGATTTCGAGTTTTTTGCGCGAATCATCTTCAAATTACGTCTACTTTCACCCTGCAAGACCGTATCATCTGGAACTAGACGGAACACCGCTAGATCGAGTGCAGGTAAGTGGCCCATCTTGGATTTTTGGAGAGGTGGAAGTGCAAGAGGGAGGTATATCAGTTGATTCGTGTCACCCTCCAGGGGAACTGCGTACGTTCAGTGCAATAGTGGGCTATCACGTGATAAACCGACAGTAAGTAGTATTTCGTACTCATTCTTTCGTGTAAAACTGAACTATAATGTGTTGGCTCTGTTTAGAAAGTTAAATTAAGTTATTTCATTCCGTTCAACAGAGTGCCATCCTGTGATAACCCTCTTTTGCTCTGAAATTTCCTGAAATATCTGAGTCAACCTATGATAGCCCTCTTTTGCACCAAAGTTCCCTATATTATTTTCATCGGTACTTGTTCTATTATGGAGATATATCTCTCTTGATGTGGAAATTATGGAACCTAATAAGAGTTATTCCGTTCAACAGAGTGCCAATCTGTGATATCCCTTTTTTGTGGCACAATCTTCATGCTTATTAGTTTGTGTTACTTGTTATGTTATTAATGATGATTAATCTTTGGTAGGTACCACAGGAAAAATGAGCAGAGGGAAAAAACTTGTTGACCTGGCGATAAAAAACCAGGAGAGTGGCGAAGGTGGTGTTTCATCCCAAGGTAGGTACATCCGTCACAGGTACCTACTTCGATAAATTATCCAAGTATCCTTGCGATTAAAATTTGTCATTCTGATCCTTTTCGACTTTCAGGATATGCCGAATCTAGGAACAGAGTTACATTTTCAAATTTCCACGAGGGACCAGCTATTCAAGGTAGATACAGGTTTCATGTTATGGAAAATTTAACGAAGTACCTACGTAGGTACCAACCTAGGGTTGGGACAAAGTTTCAATTTTCGCTTGCTCTTCACGTTTCAGATGCCGTTCTCTATGAGAGTGATCAACCTGCAAATAACACTGATGTATCAACATACAACCAAGAGAACGATGCTACTCCTCAAGGTATATAATAATATTATATTATTATTATGCTGTTGCCATGTTTTATAGTACCTACTTATTATACTAACCTATTCTTTCTTCGTATTATTCAGCGTTTTTAATTTTCAGTAGCTGCAAACCATGTCCACGAGAACAATTCTCAAACTCAAAATGAGATGGATTACACAACAGCATACAACCAAGAAAATGATGCTACTCCTCAAGGTAGATGCATAAGAATAGAGGCAAAACCAGACATTCCATGGAACAAGTTGCTCTCATTGTTGGTGATGCCTATGTTAGTAGATTAGGAGTTACGGTTTTCGTTTGGTGTGTTATCCCTTGAGTAATGAACCTTTGTTTAATTTCAGAAGTATTTGGACATGACAGAGGTAGCCAGTTGTCTCCCAGGAAACGAACCTGCTCATCTTCATCGTCAACCTCATCTTCCTCGTCAACCTCATCTACCTCTAATAGTTCATCCTCTTCGTCCTCCAGTTCATCCTCCACCTCGAGTGAACAATTTGACGACACTTCAGCGGATCCCAGTTATTCAGCGTCGTCTTCTTCTGAACATTCTCAAGAGGAAGAAACTCCACCTCCACGAGATAAACAAACGATTCCTGCTCCTGATGAAACTGCTGTTGAGAAGTCTGTTCGAAAAAGGAAATGGAACCCATCGAAGTGGAAGAGAAACGTTACTAAGACTTTGAGGAACTCTGGACGAAGTTACGAATCAGTGGGGTTGAGGAAGAATCCTGATGGCAACCCTGAAAAATGTTTGAAGTTGAGGGAAGCTAGGAAGGTACAGCCACCATGCGACGAAACTAAATGTCGCTTGAAGTGTATAGCCAAAATAAGTGAGGAAAAACGTGGAGAAATTTTCATGGAATATTGGAACCTTTCAAATATTCAAGAGCAGAGATTGTTCTTGATCAGTTGCGTTTCTCAAGTCAACCCCCGGTACCGATTCAGTCGAGTTGATGGGGCACCAAGGGCCCTCAACAAAGCATTGTATTTCACAATTGATGGACAAAACGTTCGTGTGTGCAAGCGCTTCTTCTTGGCCACTCTGAACATCAGTGCTCGAGCTCTCAATACTGCAATAATAAAGACAAGTGACAAAGTTGGAGGTATCGTTGAGCCAGAAAAGAGAGGAAAACACCAGAAGCATCGGACTCTTCCACATGAGATGAAGGAAGGTGTACGAAATCACATCAACTCCATACCTCGACTCGAAAGCCATTACTGCCGATCTAATAGCAAAAAGGAGTACATTGAAGGAGGGAAGGGTATTGCAGATCTTTATCGTGATTACGTCAAGATCCAAGAAGAGGCTGGTCAACAATGCGTTAAGTACTCAATGTACACCTTCATTTTCAACACTGAGTACAACATAGCTTTCCACATCCCTAAAAAAGATCAGTGTAATTTTTGTTTGGGCTACATGAACGCCTCTGAAGATGAAAAAGCGCAGCTCAAAGAAAAATACCAACAGCACTTGGATGAGAAACAAATGGCAAGATCGGAAAAGGATGCAGATAAAGGATCAGATAAAATCGTTACCGTTTATGACCTGCAAGCTGCCCTCCCATGTCCCCAAGGAAAATCATCAGCATTTTACTATGTATCAAAATTGAACGTCTATAACTTCACAATGTATGAACTGAAGTCCACGCAGGCGTATTGTTACACATGGCATGAAGGGCAAGCAAAACGAGGTGCCAACGAAATTGGGAGTTGCATCTGGATGTATCTGGAAAACTTAAACAAAACCCTCACGACCCCAACCGACGTCGTCTTTTACAGTGACAATTGCGGAGGTCAGCAGAAAAACCGATTTATTTTTGCCCTATACATGTTTGCCACATGGGAGTTAAAAAACATAAAATCTATAACCCACAAATACCTCGTTACCGGGCACACTCAAAATGAGGGGGACAACGTTCACTCTGTAATAGAAGGAGCGATTAAAAAATACAAGAAAAACTCGGACATCCATGTTCCAGAAAACTACGTCTCGATTATCAGTCAGGCAAAGAAGACAGCGCCAACTTACATTGTCAAGCAGATGGATTATTCCGAAATCTTCGATTTAAAGAAGCTGGCAGAAGATGATCGGAAAATGAAAGAAGCCTTATACAATGAAGACGGTGAGAAGGTGCCAATCGCTGAAATATGCGTGATCAAGACCCAGAAAGATGAGCCTGTTTTAATCAACTACAAAACATCTTTTGCACAGCGAGATTTCAAGACGATTAATATTACTAATCAGAAGAGACGACGCAGTATTTCAGCATTATCACCTGGTTTAACACCATCCACAGCGCTCACCATGGCGTACAATAAAAAGCCGGGGATAACTAATAAAAAAAAAGAAGCCTTGCTTTCACTCTTTCAGAAGAAGGGTAATGGGGTGTCTGTTATGCACCAATGTTACAGAGATTTTTATGAAAATTTATAACATTGGTGAATGTGGTGGTTAATGTTTCTCAACCTCAACCAAGAAAATTGTGATAGTGCGCGATACCTAATTGTGTTCCTGGGGTAGGATTCCCAAAAGCCTTAGTTTTTTTTTTTTACTGCGTTGTGTTCTGACAAGTTTAATTATTGAAGGAGTTTTAGAACAAATCGTTCAGCATTTTTTCCTAACATTCTTGGTGTATAGGTACTCACTCATTAAAAAAAAGTACACAATAATAATTTATGGAGAAGTTTTCAAGCCATCCCTTGAGCTGTACATTTTTTTTTCTTTTTTTTCCATTGTGATGCGTACAACTTTATTCTTGTGATAATAACAAGTCTGATGGTAGGTAGGCACCTCTTAATGAAGCATTTAAAGAAGTGTGTAATTGCGATTTTTCTATTTTTCGCTTTTAGTCTGGTGAAGAAAATTCGGGATGAATATCGAAACCTATTAAGTTACCTAGTTCACGTTATTTTATGAAAATAAAGAGTTTTTGTACAAATATTGGCTTGATTTATCTCCAAAAAACCTGAAATATTTTGGTGCAAGAATGGAACATCTAGGTTTTTGTCCATAAATTGGCCATATACAATTGTCATGGAAATCAGAGAGGGGGAAATCCTCTAAGAATCAAAAGGAAAATCATAAGCTGCGTGCAAAATTTGAACCCGATTGGACCACCAAGGTAGAAGATTATTGAAGGAAGGGCAAACCAAAACTTTGAACAGCTCTCCTGAACAATTGTGTTTTTTGAGTTAGACCACTCTTGAACTGGACCGACGATATGTTACCATGAGTAAAGTGATTCCAATGTTGAAGTGTGTTTGTGAACTATACTCTAAAATGAACTTGCTCTCTACCATTGGGGTTGACTTGAAAGAAAAACTTGTGGGTCAAATTGAAAAACGATTTGGGAAAATTGAGGAAAATTTTTTAGCTGCAGCATCCACTCTTGTGGTCCACGGTTTAAAAACATCCATTTTAAGAATCCACTGGCCATTACAAAATTATACAAGCATGTCCGCAACATACTAAAGCAATTAAAAGCGAGCCAAACAGACTCTAGTACGGATTCTGATAGTTATTCTGAACCAACCTCTCTCGATTTGTGGGCCTACCACAAAACTGTGGTTCAAAGAACAAAACAAAAAGGGAAAAAAGATGAATTGACCCCATATTTAGATGCAAGTGTTTCAAAGTTGGATCAGGACTCAGCAATTATGTGGCAGGAAATTAAAAATGTTTATATCCGACTCTGTCCAAGATCGCAGAAACATTGTCAATATTAGAGAGTTTTCGCAAAAGTTTGGCCACTAGGTCGTTGACGGGCTAAGGCCTACGTAAGAAGGAATGTGTGAACTGCGCATGCGCTTTTTTTGGTGGGAACGACCTAACTTAGCTCGTCAACGTTGGATGCCACCAGTCTACGTAAACGACCTAGCACTAGGTCGTATGTGCAGTTTCCCGTACTAACCTTCCACCAAGGAAACCTCATCGTACGGATTGCCTTATTCCATTTGTGATTTTTTGTGTACGTGTACCTCATAGCGTGCGTCTTTTTTCCATCGATTTCTACGGCATTTTGCTGTGCTTTTGCTCAGGATGAATGAAGTAAAGTTACGTAAGTAGATGCATTTATAATTATCATATATTAACTAAGGATGACCGAATATCGTTGGGTGACCATCCGTCCTGGTTCCCAGGACGTTTGGGGTTTTTGACTCGTCTTGGGTTTGTTTGGGGGTTTTCAAGTTTCCTGCGGAATGTCCAGGTTTTCTCATGAAATGGTTATTTCATTTACCTACTTATTTCATAGGTAACAGGATGTTCTGAGACAGTATAAATTTAATGTAGGCTGTCTAAATGTTGTATGATTTTGTTACTGCTGATAGAATAGCGTCCTGGGATTGTAGGAACAGAGATAGGAACCCTATAAGTATCCTGAACTAAACTAAAAGGTAGGAAAGTACCTATTGGCGCGTAGTATCAAAAATCATGTGCTGTCTTGTACTATACTTGTATGAAATACGAACCTAATAAATTGGTTCCAACGACCTGCGGTTGATTTCATTCGTCAACAGTTGTTACCTACCTACACCCAAGTTTGCCTTGATTTTACCAACATAGGTACCAGAAATCCGGAATAGTGCTATGTATGCCCTGATGGCCACTATCTCGGGCAATCTAAAAAAAATTCGAGGCGATTCCAGCATTTCTGGGAAGTCGTTCTCATGGTAGTTAACTGTGCTGACAAAGTTCTTTCTCGTTTGCAGGATGTCAAGAAAATCAAATTCTACGTCAGCGATGATGTAGAACTGCTGAAAATGGTTCTCAGTAAAAACCCATTTTTGCACGAAAAAAAAAAATTGGAGCAGATTTTAAATAATATGAAAAATTGCATCCCCAAACCGTTTACTCTAAGGAACCTAAATGAGAGAGTGAACTTCATGATCAAAGACTTCAAGAAAGAAGAAAGGGTGATTCGACGCAAGTCGGGAACTGAGGAAGAATACCAGGAGAAAGACCATCTCCTGGAGGAGGCTGCCAGGCTCCAAGAGGAATTCAAGAAACTAACAGGTCGCGGAAAGACGGTGAAGGGTAGAGCAGAAGAGGGGAAACACGTGCGCGATGCAGCCGCTGCTGCAGCTGAATTGGATCACATCATACTCTTTCCTACCTTGAAATGTGAGACTGTGTTCACCGAGGATGGGCGACAGATTTGTCCAGATGTGTTCAACCAAGTAAGGTTTCCCCATTTTAACTTAGTTGCCTTTTTCATTGTAGCAAATTTTCCTTTCGAAATTATTTTTTTTTTAACTACAGAAATTGTGTCATTTTTTAGTTTCTGACTAGATGGCCAAGGCTAAAACATGTTCCTTGTTGAAAAGATCGGGTTTCAAATGTTCTTTTAGAGTGGGCAATTTTCGTGGGTTACATGTTCCCATTATTTTGGCCATATTCAGTTCAATAATCGAAATTAACACTTGTCTTATTTATCCCATTTTTGGGCTGAGAGAAGGAGAATAGTTAACTTAGATTCCGTTTTAGCACTGGCTAATTTCAAATTTTATTAATTAAAAATGGTTTACTCAACAAGAAAATTCCGATTTCATTTTAAAATTTTGTTTTATATTTGTCATTAGTTATTTAAAAATGTAATGAAGGTTAGTTATTTTTAATATTGGGTGGATGGCAGCATTGAACGACCAGTTCGA
Organism: Leptopterna dolabrata; assembly: GCA_954871275.1. Classification (NCBI taxonomy): domain Eukaryota; kingdom Metazoa; phylum Arthropoda; class Insecta; order Hemiptera; family Miridae; genus Leptopterna; species Leptopterna dolabrata. Next base: position 61,137,575 of record OX940977.1, on the reverse strand, counting down.
CAGCTTCTCTTCACCCTCTTGGGTCAACAGCCAATCAGATGCCATTTTACCTGATACGTCATTTTTACTGCCTTTACATTTTCAAATTGCTCATTTAAAAAATATTCCGTATTTGCAAATTTTTTAGCTGTCTCATGTTTAACTTCATAAAATTGACCTTGGATCATCACAAATCACATTCTTATGGTTCAGCGAAGTAAATGTGAGTTGGCTGTACATGTTGGGATAGTATGGGTGGCGGGTGGGTGGGGGGGGGGGGACCTTCCTGTCCCGCTATCCCTTTCAAGGACCTTGCCTCCCCCCTCCCTCGAAAAACCTTTTCCCTTGCCCCATCAGTTGTTAGTGATCCATCGTTAAGCACATAGCTGAGGATCTTTGATGTTGTATTCACTTTCGTTTGGTGATTCGTGTTGTCATTTAAGAAGTGGTACTGTTCAGATCGAAAGATGTCAGAACCTGGATCTTCAACGAGTTCGGTGTGTTTTATTTGTGGTGAGAGTTTGAGGGAAGGCAATGTTGCTTCCGAGTCTGCGAAGCAGCGGAAGCCTTGTGTTCACTTTCGTGAGCCAAAAAAATTTTTGTCTTCAGATATCAAAATTTCCACTTGCATTTTGCGTTTCAAAGCCTACTGAACAAATTTGGTTCCGTGTCTGTCGGTCTGTGGGTCTGTGAGTCTGTCTGTCCGCATTTCCTTGTTACAGCCATAACTTCCACGATTTTGAATTGATTCAGCTCAAATTTTGAGGGATGGTGCGGATAAGGCCCCTTGAGGTCCCATACAAATTTCAACATGATTGATCCAGCGGTACGCCCTGCGCATGCGCTAACGTTAAATTCAACAAACACGCATAACTTTCACAATTTTGATTCAATTTCGCTCAAATTTTCAAGGGTTGTTTGGACAAGGCCTAGTGAGTTCCAGTATGAATTTCAGCATGATCGGTCCTTCGGTGCGCTCTGCGCATGCGCTGGCGTGATATAGATTCAATTTCCTTGTTACAGCCGTAGTAACCAAAGATTTCACCCAATTTCAATGTAATTCTCAGGGATTAAGCGGGTAGGGCCCATTGAGGTCCCATATAAATTTCAACATGATAGAGCCAGCGGTTCGCCCTGCGCATGCGCTAACGTGAAATTCTTCAAACACGCATAACTTTCGCAATTATGTATAATGGACGTAATGTTATGTAATATGTATATTTCATGTAATGTTATGTAATGTAATGTAATGTTATGTAATATGTATATTTCACGTTATGTAATGTTATGTTATTTTGCTTCCGAGTCTGTTCTATTTTATAATGGGTCAATCTGATTGTGACGAGGAAGCTCCTGTGCCATCACCTTGGCAGTGTATTTTACTTGTGAAAGACAAAGGAGTGCAAACCCTTCGGGCTTCAAGTGTCAAATCGCGAAAATGAGCGTTTATTGTGACGCGTGAATGAGATATATATCCATGTACATTGCCAGAAACGTTACAATAATCCTAGGGTTATTGCTGCAGCCGTTAAACAAGGATTAACACACGTTAAAGAGAAACAGACAAGGGGTTCCACTGAACAGTTCAGCTTCAGTGAGCACTGTTTTCTGTGTGGTGAACGTATTACAGATGAATTTATAGAGGCACAGAAAAGGAAAAGGCCTGAAAAACGGAATTCTGTGGTCACTGTCGAGAAACTTTCAGTGAATAAGAGTATTTTACAAGCTGCTGAAAAAAGAGGCGATGAATGGGGTATGAAAATCAAAGAAAGACTGACAGAAGACACTGATTTGGTTGCCCTTGACGCCAGATACCATTCATTTTGTCAAAGAGAACTTTACAGGCCTTCTACCACCCAAGGACCTGGAGCTGGACGCCCCCCATCCTCTAGTGTACAGGAAGCCATGGAATGCATTTATGAATATCTTGAAACACATGGGGACGAATGCCAATTTACTTTCAACGAACTCATTGCAGTGATCAAGGGAGACGTACCTAATAAACGAACCATCAAGACGAAACTGTTTGAAAAATATGATGGTGATATTTTAATTACCGAGATGCAAAACAAAGAAAATGTTGTATGCTTCAAAAATATGGGATACCAAATTTTGACAAACAGCTGGTACGAGAAAACATCCAAGCAAGATAAACAGCAAGAAAGACTGAGTGTTGTGAGGGCTGCAGCTGATATAGTTCGTGAAGATATCCGTTCTCAAGTATATGAAATGAATGAATTCACGCCCTCAAACGACTTCTTGCAAGATGTTGATTCTGCAATTCCCGAATCGTTAAAAGTTTTCGATGAAACGATTTATAGGTAGCAAATAGCAGTCAACATAGAATTCACAGAACACGAACTTTTTCTTTTTTATATTCAATTCAATCTTACTAATAACATCAGTCAACACAAACATATGTGGTGGAGTCACCAGAACCTGTAGTTTCAACTACCTAATAATTAATGAACTGAAGACTAACATCAATACCCTCTCTCATTAATTATTTTGCCAACCCCCATTCTCTTCATTAGTTCGGAATGTCAAGGCTGGTGAAGAGGCTTGGTAAGAATGTCCGCCACTTGCGACATAGTCTCAACTTTGTTGACTTCAATCTTGTTTCCCATGACGAGCTCACGCACAAAGAAATGACGAATTTTTATGTGCTTGGTTCGCCTATGGTATTCTGGATTGTTGGCGAGTTTCAAAGCAGCTTCGTTGTCGATATGGAGCTGTGGCATTCCAATTTCGCCCATCAAACTCTTCAAAAGGCGTTTCAGCCATACGAGTTCGCGCGCTGCCTCGCTAGCAGCTACAATCTCTGCCTCAGTTGTAGAGATCGCAACTGAAGTTTGCCTCTGACTCAACCAGTTCACTGCTCCTCCTGAGTAAAGGCAAACGACTCCCGATGTCGATCTTCCCATTTCTTCGTCCCCTCCATGGTCTGCATCACTGTAACTCTCGAGTACTCCTTGTTTGTACCCCCGAGAGTATGTTAGTCCAAAGTCAACGGTTCCCTTGAGGTACCTGAAAATCCTCTTCACTCGCACACAGTCCTCTTCTGTTGGCTCTAGTTTTCGAGATACCGCTCCAACTGCGTATGTGATATCCGGTCTGGTCCCAACCATCAGGTACATGAGAGCGCCGACTGCTTGACGATAAGGAAACTTCATTTCTTTAGTAGAGTCTTCGTTACACGCCCTGCTGTCTTTCACAATCGGAGTAGATGCAGGATTACAGTCTTGCATACCAAACTTCTCCAGAATCTTCCGAGTATACGCAGCCTGATTTACTTTAATCACTCCATCTCCTTGATGAACTTCAATGCCAAGAAAATATGTTGCTGATTTCGTTGTTATTTTGAATTCATTTTGCAGCTCTTTCAAAAAAGAAATCTTCAACTCCTCCAAACTTGCTGCTACAAGCCCATCATCCACATACAGGGCCAGCAAGATTCGGTCAGCTCCATTGTTCCTTGTAAACAGACATGGATCCGCTCCACTTTCCTGAAATCCAATCTTCTTCAGATAATCCACGAATCTCTTATTCCAACATCGTGGAGCCTGTTTTAGGCCATAAAGGCTCTTCTTCAAATGACAAACATTATTTGACCCGTCTTCAAACCCCTCCGGTTGTGACATATAGATATCCTCATCGAGATATCCATACAGGAACGCGGAGGAACACTCAAGAGAGTTCTTATGGTCCCGTTTTGGCTACAGGGCTAAATGTTTGATCGTAGTCAATTCCTTTTTTCTGCGAAAAACCTTTGACTACCAGACGAGCCTTGTACGTATCAATTGACCCATCAGGATTAGTTTTTACACGAAACACCCATTTTGATGGAATCGGTTTCTTTCCTGCTGGTAAAGGCGTCATTTCCCATACCTTGTTTTCTGCCAAAGACTTCAATTCACTCAACATAGCTTCTTTCCATTTTTCTTTCTCAGGACTTTCAATAGCTTCGGTGAATGTTTTTGGCTCTATTATACTGCAAATGTCTGTATATGCAGCCATGATAAAATCTTGAAACCTTTCAGGGCGTGTCAGGGTTGATCTGTCTCGCAGAACCCTCCTATCTCCAGTCTCATCCCTGTCAGTATCATATTCCTCTTGACTTTCTTCTTCTCCCTTTTCACTACATTCTTTATCATCTCGCCTTGAATCAGAGCTTTTCTGCTCACTTTCTGGTTTCTCATGCAGGATGTTAGGCCGACAGTTCTCAAGAGGTTTCTCCTCAAATATTACATCCCGTGACCAAATGATTTTATTATTGGATTTGCACCAAATACGATAACCTTCATCATTATCATACCCCACTAGTAGACCCTTAATAGCTTTCTTGTTGAACTTTGTTCTTAACTGTTTCGGAACATATAATAATAATAATAATAATAAACCTTTATTGTGCTTCAGACAAACAGAATCTATAAATGCACACATGAACAACAGGATATATTTATTCAGTAGTATAATGGCATTAAAAAAAGTAAAGAAATGAAAACATTTGCATATATGTTGGTGGGGGGGGGGGGGGGGGTGCATGAAATAATCAAAAATAACCTAGTTGTCATCGCGTAAATGCTTGATGCAGGCCTCCACGAAGCGACCCAAGGAAGGCAACGCCCGGACGGTCAACGGAAGAGAATTCCAGAATCTTGCCCCAGTGATGAGAAAAGATTTAGAGAGGGTTCTGCTTGAGTGACGCATTACGAGTAGGGCGTTCGATCGCAAAGATGAGGCTGGGGTGACCAAATCGTGCAGATAGGGAGGCAGTAGCCCCTTTGCAATTAAGAATACAGATTTTAATTGTCTACAGATGTAATACTTAGCAAGGGGTAGGCATAACACGCTGTAGCCACTGACCGAACTGCGAGGTCTCATGTTAAATGCATAACGTATGCAAGCGTTGTATGCAACATGCAATCGATTATATAGAGCTGCAGATAAGGAATAGGAGAAGGATGAACTACAATAAAAGAAGTGGGGTAATACTAGGGAAGTGACCAGTCGATGTTTGAGATATGGGGGAGTAAATTTAGACAATCTATTCAAGGAATGCAACGATCCGTACACCCTTTGGCAGACGTGTGAGACTTGGGACTCCCAACTTAGGGTGTTATCCAGATAAAGGCCTAAATTCTTTACTTTATTTGAAAACGGGACAACAACCCCGTCAATTAGAACTGGAGGAAGTGGATTAGTCGGAATGTTCTGCTTATAGAAGGTAATCACTTGGGACTTACTAGGGTTTATAGAAATTCCGTTTTGGTTCGCCCACTTAGATACTGCAAGAAGATCTAGATTTAGTTGGTGAATGGCAGTAACCATTTCATCCCCGAGGCAGCTATGGATATAGACTTGGAAGTCATCCGCGAAAAGATGGTATTTCGTATACTTAAGGTGCTATGGTAGATCATTGATGAAAGTTGAAAATAACAGAGGTCCCATCACAGCTCCCTGTGGGATACCCGTCGTAAGATGGAGTGGGCTAGATCGTTTTTTATCGCCAGAAATCACAATCTGGGTCCGACCTTCAAGAAAAGAATGAATCATAGAACAAGCAGAAGTTGAAAAACCAAATAAGGCCCTCAACTTATCAACTAGAAAGCGGTGGCAGACGGACCCAAAGGCATTTTTAAAATCTAACAGTACCAAAAACGTACATTTTTGTTGTTCTATTCCCATTCTCACATCCTCCACTACCCTCAGCAAAGCAGTTTCGCAACTATACGTTCTCCTAAATCCAGATTGGAAGGTACACAATAGATTACTATTGTGAATATGTTCGCTTATTTGCTTGAGCATCAAAATCTCAAACACCTTACTGAGGACGGGGAGGATGCTTATAGGGCGAAAATCAGAGAGGAAAGATGGGTTAGGGACCTTTGATAGAGGAACTACCAATGCTGACTTCCAAGCTGCAGGAAACTGAGAGGTAGTAAATGCATGGTTGAACACATGAGTAATATGCTGAAGTAGTACAGGTAATAATAAAATTATAAATTTAATTGACAATCCATCACCTCCCACTGCAGTCGAGGTGACCTTTGCAAACGTAGAGGCCACCTCATTAGTTTCAACATTATGAAAAGCAAATTCTGGTACCAAGGTATCAGGAGGAGCCAGAGAGGAGGTGTCTGGACATACAGCAGAAGTTGATGTAAAATGATTATTGAGATCGTCAACACTAAACCCAACATTTGACCCATCGTCGAAAGCGTTTTCTTGGAGCCCAACATTTTTAATATTTTTCCAAAGGGTGCGGGATGGGAGCGTGGGATCCAATTTGGAGGAAAAATGTCGACGCTTGGCTTTGCGAACCATTTTCTTGACCCAGGCATCCAACCTATTATAGCGTTCTTCCTCAGATGGCTTTTTAGAATCCTTCCACTCATTGTAGGCCGTATCCCTCATTCTCATTGCAAACTGAATATTTGGAGTGAACCACGGACTGTTAGGCTTTTTTATCTTAACTTCATGTTCTGGTGCATGTTTTTCCAAGAGATTGGTAATACCCAGATTCAGATATTCTACCATGCTATCAGTATTACTCAGAGATGATAGTGGGGACCAATCGTAAGAGGAAGCATCGTGGAGAAGGGCAGCTGGATTAATTTTTTCATAGTTTCTACAAATTATTTTGGTAGGCTTGAATTTTGGAAGACTAATTTTGTAAGAACATATAAGTAATTGGTGATGACCAAATCCCGGGACCAAAAGCTGATTGTAGTCAGCAACTCGTGATGGATTTTTAACAAAACACTGGTCTATCCAGGTTTCTACAGTTGTGATGTGGGTTGGGGAAGAGGGAAGCACATTTAAATTTAGGCAAGTCAACAAGCTATTGAGTTCAGAACGAGGTGAACTGTTAACAAGTAGATTGACATTCAAGTCACCCATAATTATAATGTAATTATATTGTGACACTAAAGATGACAGAGCGTTTTCCAATTCTTCAAATGTGGAAGGAGTTTTCGGTACATAGACTACACCAACTAATAGCTTACAACCTGGCTTATTCTGAATTTCCACAAAAAGGAACTCGAAAAAGGATCCTGGCTCACTTTTAAGAATAACTTTGGATCCAAGTGACTTGAGGCAAAATAGAGCAACCCCTCCTCCTCGTTTCCTGAAACGATCGTTTCTATGTATTATATAAGGGTCTAATGAAACCATACTGTTGGGCAGAGTACTCTTAAGCCACGTTTCGGTTACTCCAATGAAATGGGGTTTGCAGTCGGAAAAGTTTAACCTAAACTCATCTATGTGATTGGGGAGACTGGTAATGTTTATGTGGCACATAATGAAACAATTTTTATTCAAAGACCTGTGATTAATAAAACGGGACACATTATTAGGATAAAAAGAGTCATCAGTTATTGGAGAATCACACGAATCGGGAAGAGAACAAAATGAGTCAGAACCTAAGTCGGATGAATTGAAATCAAATGGCAGGGGGGAGCCTGGACAATGTTAACTAGTGGTTTTTATATTAAACAAACACCTTTCGCGATAACAAGAACTTTATTTTATTTCACACACGGAACACGAGGTTGTAGATAGCACATTAGCAAGAGGAATGGAGGTGAGTGGGTGAAGGGGGGGACAGGCCGGCTGATGACGGTTACCGAGACCAGCCGAACCTACCCGAACTATTTGAATTACAATATTTCACACACTTCCTTAATTCAAGAACGTTCCTATTCACTCACCTCACCGGATTCCGAATGAATTTGGAGTGTTTTGTGTTTTTTCCCTTGAGCCTGGAAGGCCTAATTTTGTGTTTCTTATCGTTTTTGGATAACAAATTGTATCGTAGCTCTAGGCTTCTGCCTCTTGGGACCCGCTTACTCAGATAATGCATTAGTTGCAGATCAAGTCTGTCGGAGGCTAAAAGCTGTAGCAGCTGTGATTGGGGTGAATCCCCCTAACAGAGCCGACGTGGAAGGAGTGAAGGGACAAATTGGCTGGCAAACAGGTGACCACCCTGGAGCCCTGGATACCCTTCTGGGTAATATAATAGCCTGGACCAATGGAGGAACCCCTAATGCAGATGCCACCATCAATGATCTGATGCCTATTCAAACCATGCGGGAGATGTACCAACTCAACCCTGTTGCATGTGAACTACTGGAGCAAGCCAGGCTAGTTTACACGAATTATCATGCGACATCTATTCGCTTCATAGAAGGGGTACTGGATCCGCTGATTAGCACTCTAGGAGCAGAGCACCCCACATTCAGACAGGAGATCATCCACTACCGCGGGATAAGAGACATCGTTCGAACTGCTCCTTATTTAGGATTGCGTGCGTCTCTTCCAGACCGCTTCCATATCAAGACCATGCCAAATTTAGTGTACTTAGCACTACTATATCATCAGGCCAATTTAACAACAGATGCAGAGCGACAAACCTTTGCAAAATACAAAATCGATGACATCAAAACCCATCTGCCACCAGGGGGTCCTCAAGGGTTCATTGAGACCTCTGTGACTGCTCTCCCTAAAATCAGTGTTACTGCACTAGTATCCCTGTTAACAGTGCTACCTCTGGGCCCATAACCTGTTAACTAGTGGTTTTTATATTAAACAAACACCTTTCGCGATAACAAGAACTTTATTTTATTTCACACACGGAACACGAGGTTGTAGATAGCACATTAGCAAGAGGAATGGAGGTGAGTGGGTGAAGGGGGGGACAGGCCGGCTGATGACGGTTACCGAGACCAGCCGAACCTACCCGAACTATTTGAATTACAATATTTCACAGACAAGTCTGGAATGAACCATCCGAATCAACCATTATCATGAGTCATCATCCTCCCCGGGAAGATCTTCGCAGGAAACAATACATCAATACTACTGGAAAATTCATGCAAATGGAGGGTGTGACGAATATTTTCATGTAAATTCAAAATATCTACACAAATTACGAAATGTACGTTGTCAAATAAACACGTGGAGAAGGCAAGAGGGCAGAGACCTGGGTTTTTCCCAAAGCCCCAAAATAAGGGGCTTAGGGCCCTATATAAGTCCGCAAGCTCTAGTCAAGAATAACCATTCCCTCTCTGACTCTTGCCTTGCCTACATCGCTATACCTAAACCTTCCTATTTTATTCAAAACCAAAAAAACCTTGTTAGGTGAGTTGCGGGCCCTGCCGAGCACCACCTATCTTTCTGGAAAGAGAGCGGTTTTCTTCAGTTTTGAAGATCACGAGCACCTTTTCAAATTACAGACGTTGCTGAGTTCCCCTTCAGGGAATTTCACGCACCTGTAAAAATTTAGTGGAGAAGCTGGGGATATTCCTTCAGAATATCCACCACGCTCCCACTCGCAGTGTGCTGGGTTCCCCTTCAGGGAATTGCACGCACCTGTGCCACGAATGAGCTGAATCTCTTAATCGAGATCACACGCCCTCGTGGAGGTTGAGCGGGTTCCTCCTTCAGGGGATACCGAGCTCCCTTTTTAGGCTAGCGGGTGATCCCTCACATCGAGAATCACCCATGCACCTACACCATAGGGAATTCTCCATCAGAGAATTTATGTGGTCCTAAAAACCAGCTTGTACATAAATATAAATACTCAAATATTAATAGTAAGAACCTAATAACATAAACATTTCTACCTTTTTCTAGTTTAGTAAAATTTTAGTTAAGAAAAACTCTTAACACTGGTGACCACCGACTTTTAACCCTCTCCTTCTACTCCAACCTCGCCCCCTCCTCATATTTTCCTCGCCAAACAGTCAAACACACTTCAGCATGGCACAGGACAACCAGGAACTCGAGGCTCTCTCATCCACCTCCAAGTTACCGACGTTCCACACTTCCGATACCGACCTATGGTTCCTCCAAGCCGAAGCCATCTTCGCATGCGAACGTATCACCTCTCAAACGACCAAATTCAACAAGGTCATCACCGTCCTACCAACTGAGGTACTACGTCAAGTAGCGGATCTCCTATCTACCCCGGGAGACCAACCATATGACTCCATCAAACGACGTTTGGTTGCTACATACAGCCAGTCTGACACCAAAAAACTTCAACTACTTCTAGACAACCCTCCCATAGGAGATCAGCGACCCTCGCAACTATTGAACGACATGCGTTACATTGCAGGGGAAGAAGTTCCCCCTCCTCTACTCTGTAAATTGTGGTTGAATCGACTTCCCGCAGCATGTCGAAGCATACTCGCGGCTTCCACGGAAACAGATCCGGACAGGTTAGCGAACATTGCAGACAGGGTAATCGATTCATCAAATACTCTGCAACCCGAATCCTCCTCTCTACAGCATCAGATCGCCCAACTCACCGACAAAATTGAATCACTGCATAGGGAGGCACTCCAAAAACCCCCTAATCACGAGTACCGCCGCCGTCATTCATCAACGAGATCGCCCACCCGATACCCAAGGAATCAACACCGTTCACCTCAACACCGATCGAACCGCGCCAGATCAACGTCTCGGTCATCCCAGGATCGCCGGTCATCATCTCGAGACAGGTCTTATACTAACAAAATCTGCTGGTACCATGAGAAGTGGGGGAGGGACGCACGGAAATGCGAACGTCCATGCTCATTCAAATCGGGAAACTAATTTATGCAGCCGTTTCGGCGGGACGCACTGCACCAACCCAAGCAAACCGCCTTTTTATCTACTGCCAACAACAAGGCATACCTTTTTTGGTAGATTCCGGAGCATCAATCTCGGTTCTACCTAATAAGATTATCAAACGCCGCCAGAAACAACCTGGATCCCTCTTCGCAGCAAATGGTACCGCTATCTCCTCATATGGGACACTTGCGGCCCAACTTCACCTCAACTCACGTCCCTATCCATGGAACTTTGTAGTTGCAGATATTCCCAAAGCTATATTAGGGGCGGATTTTCTGAGCTATTACCACCTCCTCGTGGATATACGGCGAGGGCGGCTAATCAGCTCTGATAGCGGAGAGATAATTTCGGGACGCATCAACAGCATCTCCATGAATGAATCAATATCTTCTCTAACGCATATTCCTCCTACAACAAAGTATAAACAACTTTTGGAAAAATATGTGTTAGCCACCCAGCCAAATGGGAACACGTCTTATCGTGACATTGGGGTGTACCACCATATTGAGACAAAGGGACCCCCAGTACACGCTAAAGCAAGACGACTGGCACCAGAAAAACTTCGCCTCGCCAAACAAGAATTCCTCAGACTACAGGAAATGGGAGTAGTTAGACCTTCAAAATCACCATGGTCTTCCCCCCTACACATCGTCTCAAAACCCGACGGATCGATTCGCCCGTGCGGGGACTATAGGATGTTAAATGCCCGCACCATACCAGATAAATATGCTGTACCAAATATTCGGGATTGTAATACGCTTCTACAGGATACGTCAATCTACAGTACCTTAGACATTACGAAAGCCTTCCACCATATCCCTATAGCTCCGGAGGACATCCCAAAAACCGCGATGATAACTCCATTCGGATTATTCGAATACACCCGCATGGGGTTCGGGCTCCGCAACGCCGCACAATCCTTCCAGCGTTACATGGACCACCTACTGAGAGGCTTAGACTTCGTTTTCGTCTACCTCGACGACGTACTCATCGCATCAAAATCACCCCAACAACACGAGAAACACCTCAAAATAGTACTCCAGAAATTCCAGGAACACGGATTACAGTTGAACATCAACAAATGCGTCCTGGGACAACCTTCTGTTACCTTCCTAGGACATACCATATCCAAAGAAGGTATCAGACCATTAGACTCCAAAATTCAACTGATCAAACAATTTCCTAAACCGTCGAAGGTCTGCCAGTTACGACGGTTCCTAGGTATGATTAACTTTTATAGAAGAAGCATACAGCACATCGCACAAGTACAGAAACCTTTGAATCAATATTTACATAACTCTAAAAAAAACGATAAAACTCCAATCAACTGGACCTCCGAAGCGGAAAGATCTTTTAATCAATTAAAAGATATGCTTTCCAAGGCCACCTTATTGGCCCACCCCCGAGAGGGGGCCAAACTAATACTGGCATGTGACGCAAGTGACACAGCAATAGGAGGAGCCCTACATCAAGTCAGCCACACGACAACTGAACCTCTCGGTTTCTATTCAAAAGGACTAACATCAACACAAAAGAATTATTCTACATTCGACAGGGAATTATTAGCCATTTTTGAAGCAGTTCGGCACTTCAGGGACATCCTGGAAGGACGTATTTTCACCGTTCTCACCGACCACAAGCCCCTCATCTACGCCCTACAACAGTTACCCAAGACAGCTTGCCCCCGACGAATTAGACAATTAAATTTTATTTCCCAATTCACGACGGACATTCAGTATCAAAAAGGAGCAGAGAACATCGTAGCTGACACATGGTCCAGAATTGAAGAATTAGAAGTACCGAATCTAGCACCTACACTCATCGAGCACCAAAGAAATGACGCAGGCATCCTGGCATATTTTACTAAACACCCAAATCGACAACATGTTGAACGCACACCACATGGCGACATAATCTGCATCCGACAAAATGGACAAATAAGACCTTTCATACCACAAAGGCTCACAGACACCGTTTTCTCTTCCCTGCACAATTTGAGTCACCCGGGAATAAGAGGTTCCCGTAAACTTATAACAGGTCGCTACTTCTGGCCTTCAATGAACAAGGATATCAAGGAAAAGGTTTTATTATGCCAAGCTTGCCAGAAACACAAAACCTACAAGCACACTAAAGCCCCTCTCCAACAATTTTCCGACACCACACCTTTTTCTCACCTTCACTTGGACATCGTTGGGCCACTGATTCCCTCACATGGGAAGAAATTCTGCCTCACTTTTATCGATAGGGCTACCAGTTGGATCGAATGTGTACCCCTTTCTTCCATTGACGCAAACACAATCGCAAATACCATCACTTCAACATGGATAAGTCGATACGGTGTCCCCACAACGGTTACCACAGACCAAGGTCGACAGTTTGAATCTTCAATTTTTTCAAATCTATGCGCACAATTTGGGATGAAGCATACACGTACGAACAGTTACCATCCTCAGAGTAACGGCATTTTGGAACGCTGGCATAGGTGCCTAAAAACCAGTTTGGCAGCCCAATGCAACAATACAAACTGGGTATCAAACTTACCAATGGTCATGCTCGGACTTCGCAATGCAATAAGCTCGGATGACTCAACGCCTGCCTCCAGAACTTTTGGATTCCCACTTCGATTACCGGGAGATATATTTACACCCAACAAATTACCTACGACCCTCAGAAATCCCGCTTTACACCACGCAGCAAAATCATACCTTCCAAAAAACATGATAGACGCCAAATATGTATACATCAGAATACCTACCATAACGTCATCACTCCAAGCCCTATATGAAGGTCCATATCCGGTCTTACAGAATGATGGAAAATCTATTGTTATTTTAAAAGATGGGACGCCTTCAACCATATCAATAGATAGGTGCAAACCAGGATACCTAATACCTGAGAGCAGGCCGAGCAGTGACCCCTCTAATCCAAAAGTGAAGGGTAAGATAAACACATATACACCTAGGGGCCAACAACCTCGAAGGGATTATAACCTACGAGTCCGTTTCTCCCCTTCCATCACATCAACCACGGGTAATAAAACCCTTCTGCTCGACCCCTCTTCATGCCAGTCTAATCATGGAATTTCAACGTGCTCTATTCGAACTCCGCAACCTCCGCCGCGTGATCGAGTGCCCGGTTACCCCGATACCCCTCTCGATGGTCGACGTTCGGGAGACCATGAAGGAAGTCCTCGGCCAGCAACACCACAACCACGCAGCTATGCACAGGCAGTACGAGGATCTCCATCTCCAGCACCGTCAGACGACCACACCGGCCACTCCTCCAGGCAAAGAAAACAACACCCGCAAGGAGTACTTCACTATAGAGTACCAGCAGAAACAACAACAACAACATTCCCTGAGGAGACAAGCTATGATGAATGCTGCACAGCCACGTCCAAGACAAGGGGAAACGGATTCCGAAAAACCAGGCCCGATTCGCCGCACCCGGCGAGGTGGACGAAAAAACAAGAAACCGTACCGCCAGGACTTACACTTCTGAAAAACCTGTAAATATCATCGTACATACGAAGTTAAGATAATTTAGATACGACGACACTAGTTCAGTGGACATATATAATGTTTTACTTTTATACATAAGTCACATATTTTTGACAAGCACATTGGGGGAGGTGTGTGACGAATATTTTCATGTAAATTCAAAATATCTACACAAATTACGAAATGTACGTTGTCAAATAAACACGTGGAGAAGGCAAGAGGGCAGAGACCTGGGTTTTTCCCAAAGCCCCAAAATAAGGGGCTTAGGGCCCTATATAAGTCCGCAAGCTCTAGTCAAGAATAACCATTCCCTCTCTGACTCTTGCCTTGCCTACATCGCTATACCTAAACCTTCCTATTTTATTCAAAACCAAAAAAACCTTGTTAGGTGAGTTGCGGGCCCTGCCGAGCACCACCTATCTTTCTGGAAAGAGAGCGGTTTTCTTCAGTTTTGAAGATCACGAGCACCTTTTCAAATTACAGACGTTGCTGAGTTCCCCTTCAGGGAATTTCACGCACCTGTAAAAATTTAGTGGAGAAGCTGGGGATATTCCTTCAGAATATCCACCACGCTCCCACTCGCAGTGTGCTGGGTTCCCCTTCAGGGAATTGCACGCACCTGTGCCACGAATGAGCTGAATCTCTTAATCGAGATCACACGCCCTCGTGGAGGTTGAGCGGGTTCCTCCTTCAGGGGATACCGAGCTCCCTTTTTAGGCTAGCGGGTGATCCCTCACATCGAGAATCACCCATGCACCTACACCATAGGGAATTCTCCATCAGAGAATTTATGTGGTCCTAAAAACCAGCTTGTACATAAATATAAATACTCAAATATTAATAGTAAGAACCTAATAACATAAACATTTCTACCTTTTTCTAGTTTAGTAAAATTTTAGTTAAGAAAAACTCTTAACAGAGGGGATTTCCACTCAGAACGTGCTGAGGATGTAAAGGGGCAAACATATATGCAAATAATACAAAAAGATAAGAAAACAAAAATAGAAAATCGAAATGTAAAATTGTCGGAAAATTAAGAAATAATAGGCAGGTAATAGAATAGTTGAGTAGGTGATAAAATGGCAACTTACGAGGATGAAATCAAAGTTACTAGAGATAAATTTAGCGGGCCTAGTAGTGACAGAAAAGAAAGGAACAACAATATTGTCACCTCTAGAGGTCAGGATGACAAAACAAAAAACTATGCCTACTCTAAAAAGAACCCCCACAACACAATAAGAAATCGAACAAAAAGAGGCACCCACATACTCCTGTCAATCAGTATGAAAACGGGGAACATAATCAAAGTGTAGGTGACAATAAGCCATCAGATTTAGAGAGGAACTCCGACATAGTGTTGGCGAAGTAGGTTTTGCCCTTGAACGTCCATTTCACAGATCCATTGACGGTCCAGACTTGCCACTTAGAAAACTTCCTGAAAGCAGCCTGTAGTATTTCCCTGCGTCGTGGTGTGAGGTCCTCCGTCACCATGTAGCCTGTCCCTTTGAGGTTTCTCTTATTCCTAAAGATATCCATTTTAACTACATGCTTGTTCAAAGTCACAACGACGGGTCTGGATTTGGGAACAACATCATCGCTGATGCTGACCCCCGAGCCACTGGTACGGGGTCTTGCCTCAACGTCAAACTTCCCTACACGACGCACACGTACAATTGACTGAGTAGTAATAGGATTCAAAGGTTTTACCTATTTGTTGATAACATCGACAACAGCATTTTCGAGTTCAATTTCACGGGTGTGGGGGTTAGAAGACACGGTGACAGCCTCAGGAAGACCCCGTAGACAGAAGTTCATCTGACGACGGCTCTGTTGATCCTGATCTAAAAGCGAAAGATACTCTTCTCTAACACTTGAGAGGCAAACCCGAATCGACTCACCAACCACATGGGACAAAGAGTTTCGAAGCTCACTCTCAAAGGATATGTAGGTATCACCGTCCTTGCCCGGAAATAACTTGGTAAGGGATCCCATGAGATCCTTCACAACAGATTCCGTGTCGACTAGTTTTGAAATATCCGAAGGATCATCAGGGGAAGTCGAGGAAACCTTACCCTTTGCATGACGGGGGTTGCGGTTAACGAAGTCGGTTTGAGTGTTGGGCTTGGGCATCTTGGGCACCGGCTATTTCGTCCACAACAGTGAGATTTAAAGCAAGTAGATAGGAAAAGCGTGTTCAACAGACAATATGACACAAAACTTGACGAAAAAACATGAAGGAATCAGTCAAATTACTCAGTTACAATAACTCTCCTCAGTGCAAAAGTTGCCTACTCGAAGACGTCCGCCATTCATCCTACATGGGCATAGCACGAGCTTCCAATAATTCTCAGGTGCTTTACTCCCGGTTTTTTTTCCCGTCCACAATTCATATGGGGATTTCCCATCTACTGGTGTGGGTGCTGTCCGGTTCAATATGCACGCAGCCGAGGTGATCAGTTCTGCCCACAATCCTTGAGGGAGACCCTCATGGGCATGCATCAGCGATCTAGCAGTCTCAACTAGAGTACGATTCTCTCGCTCACTACACCCGTTCTGTTCCGGAGTGTAAGGCATTGTCAGCCTCTGCTTTATTCCATTTTTCACAAGGATTGCCCTAATGGCATTACTGTCAAATTCACCTCCGTTGTCACTCAGGAACTCTTTCACAGTGTGACCTGCTACCTTAGCATCAATTAGCATCTGTTCCAACTTCTGTGGTACTTCAGATTTCTCCTTCATTGGATACACGAATCTGCATTTGCTGAAGTCATCCTTGAAGACCACGTAGTATCTGTTGCCAGCTAATGACCCTAGAAAGGGTCCACCAACATCTGAGTGAATCAGCTCACCTGGTTTGGTAGCTCTCGGTCTTTTGCCAAACTTAAGACGATAAGCTTTTCCATAAATGCATGCTTCGCACAGCTCACTATCTAACTTTACCCGGACTCCAAACTCATTCTCAATAAACGACTTGACATGCCTCTTGTTTTGATGCCCTAATCGTTCATGGTAAAGCTGGAGTAGATTGTGGTGTGTGACACCATTAATTTCTGTTGTTTGTGAATCTTGTTCTGCTCGCAATAGAAGTTTATACAGCCCTCCACAGCGATTTCGCACCCCTACTACAATGCACTGATCCTTAACTTTCAGCAGGCATGATCCTTGAGTGGATGTAAAAACACTGTCTGGCAATTTATCTTGGGCTGAAAGGGGCGAGAACAGGTTTTTTCTTATTTCAGGCACTAGCCATACGTCTGTAAGTAGAACTTTGTGCGTCTTTCCATTTACAGTAGCCTCAGCTTCTACCACTCCTTTACCAACAGCCCCTACAGATTGGCCATTAGCGGTGGTAACTGTGCATGGATTCTTGAATGGTTCGAACAGTTTAAACATGTCTCTTCTTGGCGTGATATGGTGTGTAGCACCATTATCCACAAACCAACCATCACGATCACATTCACTGTACAGTACTTCACTGCTTTCTGCAGACAGCGTGAATTTTGCTACGGAATTTGAGACTTCTTTCTGTTGGCTCTTTGGTGGTCGTCCGTTGGCTATCCATTTCTGACATTTACGAACTACGTGTCCCTTTTCGTGACAGTAGTAGCACACAAAGTCTCTTGGTTTTTTCCTTCTTTGCTTATTTTCTCCGTTAGACGGGTCCGTTGCAGCTAAAACGACTTCCACCATTATTCTTGTTAGCTAAAGCTCTCTCAAAAGCGCACAGTTGGGTCGTGAGAGCCTCTATCGTTCGATCAGCTTTTGTAACCATCATCCAACTTGACTTAAACGGAAAAAACTCCTCCGGAAGCGTCCCCAATATTTTACATATTATAAATATCTCTGGAAGTTCACTGCTTCTGGTTCCGTCCTTGGAGATTTCCAGCTTCAGGCTATTCCAAATATTCTTTAACTTGCTAATGTGTGTTGCCATGTCATCTTCTGCTTGCTTCTGATACCCAAAGAAATGCATGCATAGCTCAAATGCCTTGTCCTCACACATTCCATCAAACAGTCTGTGCAATTCTTCCCAAACTTCTCTTGCACCTGAAAAACGCATGACCTTCTGGATTGTCTCCTCCGTCATATTGGTCGTCAGGGCAAGAAGAGCACTGCACTCAGCTGTAGTGAAAATAATGACTTGCTTTTCATATTCTTTGGTTACTTCAGTAGAAACGGCACTTGGTTCTTTCGGTTTTAGGAACCTTCCCTCAACTATATCCCAAGCGTGAGGTATCCCTCGAAGTAGTACCGAGACTTTGTACTTCCAAGTGGCCCAATTACTTTTCCCTTCAAGCAGTCCAATGTGCATTCCCTTCGCGAATTCCATTCTCACACTATCACCACCAAGTCAGATCACTTCCACTAACGCAATTACAGCAACACTGGGCCCATAACCCGATGAAACGATTTATAGGTAGCAAATAGCAGTCAACATAGAATTCACAGAACACGAACTTTTTCTTTTTTATATTCAATTCAATCTTACTAATAACATCAGTCAACACAAACATATGTGGTGGAGTCACCAGAACCTGTAGTTTCAACTACCTAATAATTAATGAACTGAAGACTAACATCAATAGTTTTCCTGGAAACAGTGATTCTTAAACAGAAAAGAGGAACTTTGGACGGTTACAGAAAGAAGTGTGCCGCTCTTGCGCACTCAATTATATAATCTGTTCGCCCCCGATCATTCATCTCCTCCTTACTACATGGAGTTGGAACATACCTATACCACAAGTTTGGATCAAAGCATCTCATTGATGTTCTTGCATCACTGGGATTTTCAGGTAGCTACAGTTCAGCCACTGTGCTTGAGTCCTCAGCAATCATGCGTCCTGACAAGCTTGATCTGGAGGATAATTCCTTCATCCAGTTCAGTTTTGACAACGCTGATTTCAACGTTAACACCTTGGGTGGGTTGGGGACTTTCCATGCTATGGGTTGTATCATGATGGTGACGCCATACGAAGCCATACGCCCAGAAGGAAAGATACAACGCCTGAAAACTTGCTCTGCTACTGAGCTTGCAAAACAGAATCCTCCTGTTCAGTTGGACACGTTTCAGAATGTGAATAACACAGGCTTATCCAAAATCATTATTAAAAACGTGGATCTTATGAATCCCCTTTCAGACGACATCACCCCACTCTCTTCAGATATGGCATGGCTGTTGGGAAAGACCTTAGAACTGCAACAGGGCATGCCAGGATGGAGTGGCTTCATGGAAGAGAGTACCACAGGCATGTCCTTCCAGAGGACCAAAGTTATATGTCTTCCATTCATCAATCATCCACCATCACAGTATGATACCATTCTAACTTCACTTCGGATGGCAAATGAGAAATGCCGCGCTTACAGACAAAAAACTTGCATTGTAACTTTCGACCAACCTCTGTATATCAAAGCGCACGAGATCCTTATCAACTGTGGGGATACCGATTTGAAAAATGTGGTTCTCAGATTGGGAGGTATAAACGAGCCTTTTGGTCTGAGCGGGTCCAGGTCGAGCGGGAACCCCTCGGAGGGTTTTAGCCCGGTAGGGGGAAGGGTCAGGAGTGGGAGAAACCCTCCAACATCCTCCAGCCATTACTCGGCAGTCCCTATCACGATGTGTGAGACAGAAGTTCACCCATCCGTTGCACAACGGATCGTAATCAGGTTTTTGACCATGGAAGGCGTAAAACCGGCCGAAATTTATCGCCGATTGCGGGAACAGTTCGGGGAACAGTCCCTTACATGGGCACGGGTGAAAGTTTGGTGTTTTTAGTTCGCAACAGGTCGTGAACGTGTCGAGAATCAACCTCATGATCGCCGTCCTCGCACCAGCAAGACCCAAGAAAACATCGCCAAGCCTCGCCGCCTTATTGAAGGAGATCGTCGCTTCACCGTGGGAGAAATTGCTGAGGAGCTCGGCATATCCTATGGTAGTGTACAGAACATTATCAAAAAAGATTTGGGGTTCACCAAAATTGCTGCTCGTTGGGTTCCAAGGCTTTTGAGTGATGAACAAAAGACTGAACGAGTTCGCATTTCACGGCTGCTTCTTGAGCGTTTTCAACAGGAAGGGACCGATTTTTTGCACAGAATCGTTACCTGCGACGAGACTTGTGTCTACGATGTCTGTCATGGCTTGTCCGGACAATGAAACTACAGAAAATGCCAACTTCTGTTATGATTTGATTATTTGATTCTTATGAGTGTGAGCATGAGGTTGATGTGTATGTGTACGTCTGTTGCGTTGTTATTAATTGCTGTGTAATTAATGGTCTGACTTTTTGTATTGTTGATGGTTTAAATTTCACTCCTCAGCTGAGGAGGTTTTACTATACTTTCGGACTTTCGGTGTAAAAGTGACACTCAGAAGTGCCAGTGAAAATGAAGCCTTCCTCTACTAGTACTGTGTGGGCACACTTCAAAAAGAAAACCTCTGACACTGCCGAATGTCGCCACTGTCAGCAATCGGTCAAAACTTGTGGTAACACTACCAATTTGAATGCCCACCTCAAGAGGAAACATCCTCTTTTGCTCAAGAAACCATCCACATCTTCGTCGCAGCCTCATGAATCATTGGAAGCAGGTGATGCAAGTGATGACGACCCTGTCACTGACACTGTACACAAAAAACGAAAAACAAATACCGCTCCAACAACGAGTGGTACTACACAAATCCCAAGTTCAAGTAGGTCTCCTACCTACGTCGACAAGTAGTACTGCTGGCGTTTCAAATGCAGCTCCTCAAGTTCAGCTACCCCGCAGCACAATCACAGGAGCATTCAAGAGAATTGAATCTTTCAAAAGTGGAGGGGAAGCAAATAAGATTACACATAGCATTATGTACATGATTTGTAAAGACTGTGAACCCTTTCAAATAGTGGAACGTAAAGGGTTCAGAAAACTTATGAAAACGCTTGCTCCTCATTACAAAGTTCCTGACAGAAAGACACTGAAAACCTATATTGAAGATAAGTACGAGGGGCTTGCATACGTTATGAGAGAAAAACTCAAAGACAAAACTGTGACGTTAACTACCGATGTTTGGACCGATGTTCAGATGAGAAGCGATCTGAGTCTAACTGTCCACTACTACGATGAGACTACATATAAAATGATGAGCCACTCCCTGACTGCCCTCCAAGTCGAAGAAAATCACACTGGTATGAACCTCACGATACCTTCTACAGTAATTATTACTCAAGTGCATGATTTGGTGTTTCAAGTTCATTCATAGTTTTTGTACACTTTAATTATACAAGTAGAAGCCTACCACACAACTTTAAATTTTGTAATAATTTATTTTCGCCCATAATTTTTTAACAAGAGCCAATAACAATAAGTCCCGTTTCTTACAGGTGATTTTATCGGCGGAAAACTATTGGAAATGTGTGATCAGTGGAACATTAAAACGGATAATGTACTTGCTGTAGTGACTGATAATGCAAGCAACATGAAAAAAGCTTTCGAAAAATCTTTTGGGAGTACGAAACATGTACACGTCTTTGCTCACACTCTCAATTTGGTGGTGGAAAAGTCCATTGAGGAATGCACCAACGTATCGTCACTCATATCCACAGTTAAAGATATAGTGTCCTGGTTCAAGAGGAGTGTGGTGGCTTCTGATGCTCTCAGGAGAAGAACAGACAAAAAGCTGATTCAGTCAGTCTCAACTCGCTGGAATTCTGTATACCTAATGTTGGACCGATTCATCGAAACTCGACCAATAATAAATGAAATTATGAGCATCCACACCACTGCTCCTGACATGGTGCCTGCCGGTGAATCTATGGTTCTGAAGGAAGTGGTTGAAGTTCTTGAGCCATTCATGTCAGCCACCGAGACGATTAGTGGTGAACTGTATGGAACCAGCTCACTTATTATTCCAATAATTTCCATTATCAAATCCAAAATTGATGATGCACAGCCCAAGCAAGAACAAGCGAAACTCCTGAAGAAAAAACTTCAGGAGCAACTTAAGAAGAGGTTCGAGCACGTTGAGCAGGTGAGTTCTCTACATCGGTGTTCGGTGTTCTTTATTCGGTGTTGTGAAAACTCTACCTCGGTTTTTATGTTTCAGGTGAGATACCTTGGGCTAGCAACAATACTGGATCCCAGGTTAAAAAAAATGTATTTTCGCGACCAATCCACCTGCGCCAGCACTATTTTGCGTATCAATGCCATGATGATAGAATCAGAAAACAAGCAGTCGGAAGAAGATAGCTCCCCTGATCGTTCATCTGGTTCTGACTCAGATACAAGGAAAAAGAAAAAGGGTATCTTCACGGACCACAACAAAAAAATCCAACACAGATTCGCCAAACAAGGAGAGGCATCAAAGCGTGACCAGCTTCTCACTGAGCTGTCCATGTATTTGAATTCACCTGTGGAGAAAATACAGGAAGATCCTCTCGTGTATTGGAAAAACATGAAGGAGACCTATCCATACGTGGCAAGTATTGCTCTGCAATACCTGCCAACCGTGGCCACGTCCGTTCCCTCGGAAAGGCTCTTTTCCAAGGCAAGGAAAATAGTTTCTCCCTCGCGTAACCAGCTCGGTGGGAAGCTGGTTTCGAAACTGATTTTTCTTCAGAGTGTTGAAGATAACATGTGGTGATTTTTTTTTTAAGTAGTTTGTTTTTGTGGTAATTTTTTAAGGTTTTTTTGTACATACGTTATGGAATTTGTTTTAGTATTAGATTTGATCAATTTTAATTAAAAGCTTCAAAAAATCAAATTTTGAGTTTTTGTATAAAAATCGATTTTTTAAAATAATTTTTTTGAAGAATCGATTTTGTTCATCCGATTTTAAATCGATTCACAAAATCGATTTTTTATACCGATTTCCCATCCCTAGTAACCATGCCACCTGTGAAGGGTAATATGTGGTCATATTCAGAGGAAGCGTTGCAGGCAGCATTTGATGATGTTAGAAAAGGAACGCCAGTGGCTACATCAGCAAGGAACCATGATGTCCCTCGCCAGACTCTGGATAGTAAGGTAAAGGGCAAGACTCCATTAATGAGAAAAATGGGACCTAGAAGCACTCTCACAAGAGATGAAGATAAAATTGATGGCAGTTAAAGGGTTTCCTGTCCTGTGTGTGTACTTGGTTAAAAAATTAGGTAGGGAAAATCCATTCAAGGATGACAAACCCGGCAGAAAATGGATGTCACTGTTTTTAATAAGAAACCTATCTATTTCAAGTAGAATTGCCGAAAACTTGACAAGTAGCAGAGCTTCTGTGACGAAACAATACATTACAAAATGGTTTCAGGAGGTTGAATTCTTCTTGAAAGAAGTAATTTTTTGAAATATTGAGTGATCCTAGCAGGGTATTTAATGGAGATGAGTCCGCCTTTTCCCTGAACCCTAAAGGGAACAATATCTTGTCCCCAAAGGAGGAAAATCCGTGTACATGACTGTCAATTCAGATGATAAGGAATGTTTGACAGTTCTTGTCACAGCAAGTGCATCTGGTTTGTTGGCTCCACCGATGATCGTGTTCAAATATGAACGTATACCGTGTGCTATTGTTGAAAGTGTGCCATCTGGGTGGGGGATTGGAAAACAGAGAGTGGCTGGATGACAAGAGCAACTTTCTTTGAATATATCACCAACATCTTCTACCCTTGGCTCATTGAAGAAAAAGTCACCTTGCCAGTCATCTTGTTCGTTGACGGACATACTTCCCATCTGACCCTTAGCTGATTGAGTTCTGTGAGAATAAAGGAATAATTTTGTTTGCTCTTCCTCCTAATACGACCCACTTCATGCAACCGATGGATGTGGCTGTTTTTCGTGCATTGAAAGAATCATGGAAAGTTCTGACACATGACTGGAGAGTTAGAAATATAGATAAACCCACATTGAAAAAAGAGCTTTTCTCCCCACTACTGAAACAAGTTTTGGAGGAACATATCACTGTGCCAATCGTTAGCAATGGTTTCCACTCACTGCCTTGATGATAAAGATGTGTGTCTTTCGCTACTGCGCATTGAACAACATCGCACATCCATTCAATCCTTCGAGTTTGCAAGCTGGTCGTTGGTGGTTGAGAGCCTCCCTCAAACGTCATCCTGATGTTAAAAACGCTGCAAATCCCTGCACAACGGTTTATTATTTTGTATAGAATACCCTCCTGTTACAGATCACAGCTCTATGTATAGATAACCCTTCTATATAATATGATATGTAGGGTAAGTGTACCAAATGCCGCCTAGGTTCCTATTGCCGCCTACTCGGGATTTGAAGAGCCTAACAGCGCTATATGTGAGTTTGAGGCGGTAACATTAAGTTCACAGATAGCCCATGTAGGGGCGCTGGCGTTGAAGGTTGTATTGTAGCCCAGAAAGATGTGAAACACATTATTGTTTCCATGAGATTGCCGATCGAACTTTCGTCCGTGAGTTTTCGACTGAAACACCTGGTAAGTTTTGTTTTTAAATTTTTTCTCTTGAACCACGTTGAAGCTTGTGAAATGCAGGTTGAACAGGTGTAATAAATTTCGAGAATAACCGTACCTAGCAAGTTTTCATCATGTGATGTATGTGGAATGGTCATTGTTCCTAATTCCGCCTACCAAGCTGATCCTAATTTCGCCTACTAGGCGGAAATAGGAACATGCTGGAAATCGTTTCTTACCACTTTTATTTCAACTTACAGATGTATAAGAAGCCGCTTCTCGACTGTACACCTTGGATGCATCATGTTTGGGATCAAGCGTGTCACCGAGAGATGTTCGTCCTGTCCCGAAGGTTTCATCCCAAAATACAAGGAAAAGGAAAAGGGGGGTGGTTGTGGGGGGTCACCATACAAAAAAAGTTGACCGATTTCTACGATGCGAAATCCTAAAAGGCTTCAAGAAGTGGTCAGCAGAAACTTTCAAAAAAGGGGGTTCCAAAAAGAAGAAAAATACAAAGAAGAAGCCACAAAAACCCCCGCCATCCTCCTCCAGTGAAGATGATTCAGCCGAAGACGTGCCCGTCGTTGACACGGACGACGACATGGACATCGATGTTGAAGATTCCGAAGATGACGACAACGACGTGCAGCGTTCGTTTTGCGGCAACGATTCTCTGACGATAAAGGAGGAAAACAGTGGTTGCAATGTGTGCAATGTTTTTCTTGGAACCACAGGTTCTGCGACGCTGCTTCCGGGAAATCAAAAAAATATTACAAGTGTATCTTTTGCTTATGACGTGTGCAGGTCGTTATTTTAATTGAAAATTATATTCAATTTCGTTCCAAATGAGTTTTACCTACTTCTTACTTCTTTATATCCCCAGTCTGTCGTCTGTTCCTAATTCCGCCTACCAGGCGGTTTTAGGAACGCCTGGTGGGCGGAATTGGGAACACGTTTTTGGAAATCGCGATTTGGGGTTTTCTCACTCTTTCTAGAATAATTTCTAGCAGGATTTTTTTACAGCAATTTGGGCTTCAGGAGTCAAAGACAGGACCCCGCTGGTAATATTCAGCATTTTTCCGGATTGATTTACCTGTAAACAGAGCTGCTATGAGGAAAAACAGTTAGGGTAGGCGGAATTTGGTACACCTACCCTACTATTCTATTATATACATATTATGTAGATCGCAGACCCTCCGTTGGTTAGTACCTAACCCCGTATTCGTTACTAGGTCTACCTAAATCACGAGTTAAATGTTGCTAAAATAATTCTGCCGATGACAAACAGTACCTAACAAAAAGAAACACACATAATGAAGTTCTGAAAAGAAATTGTTGATGAGGAGTGAAAAAAGTTGCAAAAGTACCTACCAACAAACTCCAGCCCCTTCTACGTAGATGGTATAATGAACCGTTGTGTAATAATTTACCGTTGAGTAATGATTTACCATAGTAATAATTCACCCATCAATAATACTTCAACGTTTGTTCAAGTTTCACTACCTACCAACAAACTCCAAAAGAGCCATCATTTTTCAAGCGAAATAATATCACAGAACAACCAACTCGACTTCATACTCCGCCAATATAATCAGGTGATCCCTACCAATGATTGGCCGTATTCACAAATTCCTATTGTGGGCGCGTCTCTGGTTACGAGATTTGGTTTGAATTGTATACAATTTCATTCACACTGGAGTCGAAAATGCCTGTCGGTGCAAACTTTGGGGCCTTACTGTGAACGAACGGCTGGACGTACGATGCTCCGGATGGTCTTAAAAAACTCGCAAGTTCAAGAACTATTTAAAACCGTAAAAATATTTACGTAAAAAAATGGTATAGGCGTTTTGAAAATTTCAACCCCTATTTTGAACCCCTTAGAGATGACTCACAGTAACGTCGAGCTTCGAGGACCAACTAGACGCCGAACGGAACCTATAACCCGAATTTCATCAATTTTTTTTCATGGTAACTAAGAAAAGTGGCCCGTACGGCGTACGGCGTACGGCGGACAGACAGAAATATTTTTATTGCAGTTTTGGATTCTACATACCTTGAAACGTAAACCATCAAATTTTGAGGGGGGGTAAGAATTTTTTTTTTCATGCTCGATTCCAATGGTTCATTATTGAAAATAATAAACCAAAAAAGGAAGAGCCAACGCATGAACCCTGCCAGGGCAATGAAGTTGAATCCCACTGTTGTGAATCGTCATTCTGACACTCTTCGACAATTGTTTATTGAAAACGATCTCATGAACTCCCTGGAGAAAATTTTCAACATGGATGAGAAGGGATGCCGCCTTTGCCTTCACAAAACCCCAGAGGTTTATGCTGTCAGAGGATCAAAAAGAGTTCATTTGGTCGCCAATGAACACGGGGAAAGTGTCACAATTGTTGGATGTGTTAGTGCGATTAGCACTACTATCCCGCCAATGGTTTAGTTTGGGGAAGCTTTTCACGCCTGCTTGGGACAAGGCAATGAAGCCTGAAAATATCAAAGCTGGATTCGCAGCTACTGGTATCTTTCCATTTAAAGCCGCGGCCACACATGCGGAGTTCGCCAAGCAACGAATATTCGCCAAATACCGAACATTCGGCATTCGCCGAATGCCAAATGTTCGCCAAGAAAAAGCAGCCTGGCCACACAATCGGAGTTCGCCGAGCACCGAGCTCTACCCCGAGCATTGACGAATATTCGGTCATTGAGCATTGAGCATTGAGTGATGGACCCAGAGGCTTATTATAAAAAAGTTCCATTCATGCAGCATGATCATATGAGCGAATTTTTGAAGACAACACAATTTACAACGATTTTTAGCAATTTTTGAAACAAAAAAACTCAAATTTGAACACCTTTTTGCGCGCAAACATTTTTGGGCTTAAAATGTATTACATCTCATGTAATCTAACCACTTCCCTCCATTTTCGGTAGTTTTGAGCAATTTTTCACAATTTTAGCAATTTTTGTCACTTAAAAACTCAAATTTGAACATTTTTTTGCTCGCCAACATTTCTGGCCGATGGACTTGGAATGGAAAGTGATGTGAATCACAGGATACTTCACCCTTCAGTCAGTTGGATGCGTAGACTAAGCCCGCATAACTTCACAGTCGGATGGCGAATCTTCGTCCGCATGTGTGGCCGGGACAAATGTTCGCCACTTGGCGAACATTCGTCTCCTTTGAAGCGGGCAAAAAACCGCCTCCGAGGCGAGCACCCGAATATTCGGTGTTCGCCGAATAACGAACATTCGCCCTCCGGCTACACATGTAGGAAATCGGCGAACTTTTGCTCGGTGCTCGGCGAACTCCGCATGTGTGGCCGCGGCTTAACAGAGACTCAATTTGCTCCCAGTGCTGTTAATGAAAGACAAAACCCCCAGGAAAATGATGAGAATGACAGTGACACTAATTGAGGCGTTCACAGCCAGAGTGGACCATCCCACAAAATTTCCGAAAATGAGTACTCTCTGGCATTGGGATCCTATTAGCCCTATCTATCGAATTCTCATGGAATTTGAGTCGATTCCAATAGTCGCCAAGAGATAGCGGCACTCTTCACATGGTCCTGTCGCCAATTAGCCGTCAATTTTGAAAGCTAGAATGGACCATGTCGCTTAGTCCACTCTGGCACGGTAAACTCATCAAAACGCGCGAGCATTGCCTTGGAGTTGGTCCGCCTGAAATAAAAACTCCCTACCTACACACACATGAATAACTGCAATAACGACGACATGGTTCTCCTCTCCAGTAGAAGGAATTCCTCTTCCCTCTGCCTCCAGATGGTGTGCCAGCTGATTTTTCTTTTCTCCTTACCGAGTAGGTACCAAGACCAACTATTTCTTCTTCGTCTCTGTACCAACTATTTTTTCTTCGTCTCTGTTTCCGACCGTTTTCAATTAGTTTTTTAATGTGAAGGGTGATGGCGCTTCGGAATAGATACATTGAGGATGGTAAGTACATACCTACTTATCTGCGATACATTTTCCAAGCACATTCAGATCAATAGCATAGTTTACGATTATACGTCCCATGACTTTCCGATTTTTATTATTGCAGATCACGATGTCGCAGAACTTCTGAGAGCCCTGGAAGACTCTGGCTCGGAATACCAACCATCTAGTTCCGAATCGAGCTCCGATGATGAAGTAAGTGTAGTCTGTCCAGAAGATCAGGTAGCCCAGTCTTCAAACCTTGAATGTGAACCAGTAGCAGGCGTTTTGTCGAACGATGTGCCGAAATCAAGGAAGAGGCTGCGCAACGAGAGTGGATAGAAAAAGAAGATTAGGCAAAATCAGAGGGCTAAGGGAATGGCATACGTCAGCACTTCAGGCAATGAGGTACCCGAAAAACGTTTTAGACCGACTCCGACCTGCTGCAAAGGGCAATGCTACATCAAATATCCGGAAGAAATGCAGCAAAATATGTTCACAAAATTTTACGAATTGGCCAATTTTGACAAGCAAACCGCTTTCATTTTTTCCCAAGTAAGAGTGCAACCTGTTTCCCGCCACTATCGGCCTTCTGTGGATGATTGTAATAGAAAACAGAAAAACATGACCAGTCACTACTTCTTACCATTAGTTGAAGGCGGCGAAGTGCAAGTGTGCAAAATGTTTTTTAAAGGGGTATTAGCAATATCTGACGGAAGGATCGACAGAGTCATGAAGAAAAAAAGTGGGATGACACCACCAACGGATCAAAGAGGAAAACATACCCCTAAAAATAAAACACCTGATGATAAAGTTGCTGAAGTTTGTAATTTCATCAAAAAGTTCCCAACCTATGAATCACACTATTCAAGGAACAAAAGTTCGAGGCTTTATCTATCTCCTGATCTCAACATTAGTTTGATTTATAAAGAATATTTAAATTCCCATTTGGACAATTTTGTATCAGAAAAAGTATTTCTCGACGTATTCAACACACAATTCAATCTCCACTTTCACGCTCCTATTAGTGATTCCTGCAAAACCTGTGACACTATTCACATGCAAATCAAGTGCCATTCAGATCAAAATCAAATTTCTGCGTTCAAAAAAAGAATTGGAAATTCACCAAATAAAAGCAGATGCAGCTCGCAAAGCTATGGCGGACGATTCTAAAATACCTCCCTCAGATTGTGATGATGACACAACGGTCATAGCTTTTGACTTGATGAAAACGCTTCCAACGCCTGTATTCTCTACTGGGGTGGTTTATTATACAAGGCAGTTGTGGACCTACTGCCTAGGAATTCATAACACTAGAACCGGAAAAGCCTTCATGTACGTTTGGGACGAGTCCACAGCTTCTCGTGGGCCTAACGAAATTGGTCCGTGCCTTCTACACTTCTTCAGAAACCATGTTTTCACTAAGAAAGTGATTATGTATTCCGACGGCTGTGGCGGACAAAACTGTAACATAAAACTGGCCGTACTCTGTAGCCACATAGTATCTACTGCAGAGCTCAATATTGAAGTTATTGAGCACAAGTTTCTAGTCAGTGGGCATACTTTTCTCCCTTGTGATGCTGATTTCGGGTGTATCGAGAAAAACAAAAAGTATTTCAAAAATATTTACGTCCCTCAAGACTGGCATGAGGTAATTGCCACGGCCAAAAAACGCAACCCATTTCAGGTCATTATTATGAAAAGAACAGATTTCGTCACGACCAATAACCTGATTAAAAGCATAACCCACCGAAAAACGAGTGTGGAAGGGAACAACGTCCAATGGCTCAAGATACTCCACATACTTTACAAAAAAGAAGAACCATTCGTTGTGACATTCAGGTATGGGTACTCAGCTCTTCATGCACCTCGCAAACTTGATTTAAGGAAGAGAACAACTAGAGGAAGAGCAGAACTTCAGAATTCATTGCCGCTGTTGTACCCTGATGGGAATGTCATCACAACGAGCAAGAAGAAGGATCTGATGAGTTTGCTGAAATTTATCCCTCCAATGCACCACGACTTCTACAAAAGTCTGAAGGTGTCGAACTCAGACGCTGCTGTAGACACGATTTCGGTCCCAAGAGAGCAAGAGGAAGAGGATCAGCAGGGGCATGTCACAGAGCAAGTGACCACTGATCCATGAGCAGTTTATTTTAGTAATGATTCTATAGTCCATGTTTTTAAATTCTTGGATGTATATTTTAAATAAACATTTAAATAAAATGTTGATAAATGATTTTCTAACAATGTTTTGGCTGTCAACCCTGGACTATCTTTGGCAATGAACAGGGGTGAATCCGAAATGCAAGAAAGGCAGAGTGGACCACCCCACAAAAAATCGCTGGATGCTGGCAATTAAGGGTCGAAAGGGCTCTGTGGGTAATAAGTAACTCATTCTTGATTTAATGCATCAGTATTTTCTTCAAAATACCTTTAAAACCCCCAGGTATATGCATATGAAAAAATGATCAAATTTCAAACGCAATTTTCTCAGTTTTTCAGCTGAGTCAGATGGTCCACTCTGGCTGTGAACGCCTCAATTACTGTGACGACAGTAGCGTCCATCAAAATCCACTTCCATCAACATCGAAAGCGCCTCAGCCAAGTGAAAAAACTGCTAAGGCAAGAAAGATCGCAGCACATCTAGTTCATCATCAGGATCATATGCTTGTACTGATGACATAACCTTCATGGAGAATGACGATGAAATGGAAAACATCTTGCAACAAACTACCCCAGGGGAGTACCCCAGTGTATTGTGGAGTTCACATGAATCTGATACAGATACAGAACAAGAGGGTTTCTCTACATCAACTCCCGCACCAACTCAACATCAGAAAGAAACACCTCGAATTCTAACTCCAGTACCACCTCCCCTTCAAACTCCAGCAGCTGCCTCACTCTATCTACATCTGTACGTGACATCCTGCAAACCCCCAAAAGGACCAAGACTGTCAAAATCATTCGGAGGAATTCCATTAACTGCCACGGAGTTGTATTAAACAAGGGGCTGTTCGAGCCAAACACACAAGATGCTTCTCAAGAGAACACTAGAAAAAAAGACTTCATCCAAGAAACAAGAAACGGTGAAACCTTTGAAAAAACAAAAACAAATGGAGAACCAAAGAAAACAGTACAACAACAAAAAAAGAAACCCAAAACAGAACCAAAAACAAAACTGGTTTTGCTTTGTCCATTCTACGTCTCAAGCCCTTGATATGAGATTTTGTTTTGGTTGCCATAAATTGTACGTTCACAAAGAGTGTGTCGGCCTGGTCAAGGAAGACAAGGCAGTATTTCTCCCTTGACCAACTGACGTGGACGATTGTGACTTTAATTACACAGATAATAATTTCCTTCAGTCCGCCTTTGATCTCGCAACCACGCCAGGAAGAAAAAAGCAAATTGAGATAGTACTCCCACGGAAATCAATCTGCCTAGTAAGCTGCTTGTACCTTTACACAAATGCTCCACCAGTAGGATATGGATCAGCTGGCCCATATGTCACAGAATCCGTTTCTAGGTCTTACCAATACAACAGAAAGAAAAATCCCTACCATGTTGTGACAGTGTAACAGTGGGGGTGGACCCTCGAGAGTCCCCCTCCTAGACCAGCGAGATTATCACCGGTTAAGAAGGGATATCGATTAGGCTTCCCCAAACCGATCCCTTCTTAACCGGTGATAATCTCGCTGGTCTAGAAGGGGGACTCTCGAGGGTCCGCCCCCACTGTTACACTCTGTCACAATGTTGAAGATGATTTATAGATAAATGAGCCGCTGAGAGGAAAAGTGGTCTAACTGAAAATTTCTCGATTTTGAGTTAGACCATTCTTGGTGTTCTTTAGGTTGTTCTCCATTCAGAGGAAAAGTGGTATGACTCTAGTTCGAACGGTAATCAAGAGATTGCGCCATTATGTTATTCCGCTAGAAGAAACATCGCGCGCCCTGAGGAAAAGTGGTACAACTCAAGGCTGACGCTTCCCCTCGCTCCCGTTTGATTTCTGTGAACCACACGTTCACTATCACTTCAAGCAATCGTTCGTTATCAGTTTCAAGCAATCTTTACGTACGTGCAGACGACTAAGTAAAAGTACATAGTTTTAGTGGTTTGTCACCTAGTGTGTGTCTGTGAGGATCATACATAATTTGTTTTCAAGAAAAATGAATAATTCAATAGAAATTACCACACAGCAGATTGGGAAGAAACGTCTGAGGCATCCTGAAACCCACAAGAAGACTAAGACCAGGATTTTGAGGAATTCGGGAAAGGAGTACGTTTCAGGTAAGGGTGAAGTTATCCCTGCTAAAGTTTTCAACAACAAGGACTGCGGTTGCGTGAGTCGGTGCCGTTCCAAAGTAGGCGAAGAACACAGGAATTCCCTGTTTACGCGTTTTTGGAGTTTGGGTGATTTTTCCAAGCAAAATGCCTACGTTTCTGGACTTGTTAAGCGCATTCCTGTGCATCAACGTCGCCCTGATCCCAATTGTGATGAACCGAGAACACCTAAGACGGTAACGTACAAGTACGTGCTGAATATCGGATCTGAGAGTGTTGTGGTATGCAAGCTGTTCTTCTTGGATACATTCGGAATTTCAAATGGCAGGCTGCACAGACTACTAAAAAAAGAAGAATTAGGTAAGCCCCCTGGTGAAGACCTTCGTGGAAAGAAAGAGGCATCCAACAAAACGTCTGACGAAGCTTTAAACATTGTTCGTGAACAAATCGCACTATTTCCTCGATTCGAAAGTCATTATACTCGGGCTCACAACCCTAACAGGAAATACTTGAGCCCTGATCTGAACATTACAAAAATGTATCAGCTTTACAAAGAATATTGCGGTGAAAAAAATAGCAGACCGGTTTCAGAGTTTGTGTACAGACGTGTGTTCAATACAGAATTCAATCTATCCTTTCACAGTCCCAGAAAAGACACGTGTGCCAAATGTGACAGGTATAACATTGAAAATTCTATTTTACCGGATGGACCTGAGAAGACTAATCTTGAGGCTGAACACCAGCTGCACTTGAGAAAAGCTGAAAAAGCAAGGAACTCTTTGAATGAAGATACGAGACTTGCTAAACAATCGATCGATACCCTCGTCATCACGTTTGATCTCCAAAAAGCTTTACCATTCCCGAAGTTGTCGACCTCCAACGCTTATTATAAACGTAACATGTATGTTTACAACTTGGGAATCCACCATACTACCAGTGGCCAGTCATTCATGTACGTGTGGAGTGAAGTGATAGCTTCCAGGGGTTCCCAAGAGATCGGCTCTTGCATTATGAAGCACATTGAGCTGCACTGCTCCAATTTCAAAAAAATCGTGGCATACAGTGATGCATGCACTGGACAAAACAGAAACATGAAACTGTCGCTGATTTGGAAATCGATTGTTCAGAATCCCAACAACAATATTACTCAGATCGACCATAAGTTCATGACTTCCGGCCACTCATTTTTACCCAATGACAGGGACTTCGGTGTAATAGAAAAAGCAGCAAAAACGGCTTCTGTCTTCATTCCTGATGATTGGGTGCGAATCATCCGGAGCTCAAAACAAAAGAATCCTTTCGTAGTGTACGAGATGCACCAAAATGACTTTATCTCGACTTCAAATTTGGAGAAATCCATAACTAAAAGGAAATTGAACACGAAGAAATTACCTTTCATGTGGCTGAAAGTTCAATGGCTCCGCTACGACAATGCTCCAAATGAAATTTTGTACAAGGAAAATTTGAGTGCCCTCATAGAGTTCAGCTGCCTGGATATTTCAAAATCTGCTAGAGGAAGACCTCGAACCACTCACGATTTTAACTTCCCGCGGCTGTATGAACATCCCAGGCTTGTGACTGCAGCGAAAAAGAAGGACATGATGGATCTTCTGACGTGGATTCCCCCCGTTCACCATCACTACTTCATCGAGCTCCAGACCGACGTAGGGTCCATTGATAATGGGCCCCTGACGGACTATGAGGATGATGACTAATGTTTTATTTTGATTAAAACCGCTGATTATTTTTATTAAAAACGCTAATTATTATTTTGATTAAAAAAAACTAAAAAAAAGAAGGAAGGATTAAATTTTTGAACCAACGATTGTGATTTTCTTTCAGTAACCCCTATCTTATCAAGGTCAAAAACAGTCAAAGATGGCAATTTTAGAAGAATTTCAAGTGTATACCTAATAGCATTTTTGACATTTTTATTCGCAAGTTAACTAGGTACCTTTAAAAATATTTTTTTATACACCGTTGAAGTTGAGTGCGCTAAAGGTTTGAGTGGAAAAGTGGTACAAGTCATGGAGTTGTACCACGTTTCCTCAGCATCTGGAGAAAAGCAAATTGGAAAAGTGGTACTGTAACTTCATGGAGCCAGTAAAATTAGTTGTTGTGAAAAATAATCAATATTGTTTTTATACCACGTTTTATTAACATCCTGTGGTTGAGAATAAGAAAAAATTAAGCACAATTCTGTTGGTACGTATTTATCATAAGCTAAAACGCAAAACCTTCATTTTCCGAAATTTGCCTTAAATGCGTTTGGACCACTTTTCCTCTCAGCGGCTCAAATAAAGGATATTGGGAAGAAGAAGATGGGCCTTACTCCTTCACGGAAACAATTGACAACTGGCACCCTACCGAAGCTGACCATATGTTCACGAGAATGAGAGAGGATTATTCTAAGGAAATCAAAGAAATCACATACGAAGTGCTTGAACATTTCATACACCAACGCAGACACTCTAACTAAAGGAAGGCAAACATGGTGCCCTTTCACAGAAAGAAGTGTACCTTCTGATGTTGCTTTCGCCACTTTGATGACAATTCTTAAGAAAAACAATCTAGGACCACTCATAACACTAGCAGATGTGGGCAAAGCAGTCATGAAGCTCTGGTGTTCTAGCACAATCGTTACCACAGTGTGCGAATGGAAGACTATTGCCACTAAATCTAGGCAACATTCTTATTGCCCTGCGGATCTTGAATTTATTAACACTAAAACCGACCGTATGCTAATAGAAGGTATAATTAAGCCAAATTGGATGAAAAACCCTTTACAGCAATCCACGCCAACAATCAGCTGTACCAATTCACAAGAATTCCTTTCCGAGTCACCAATGGAGTAGCTGCATTCCAAAGGGTAAAGGACAACATTATCCGTACTAACGTCTATATAGTAGGTACATTCGCCTATCTTGATGATGTGACAATATGTGGTAAAAATATTGTAGAACACGATAAGAACTTAACTTTCTTAAAGCAGCTAGCAAATATAATTTAACGCTAAACAAATACAAATGTCACTTCCAGCTATCGTCCATTAAAATTCTTGGCTATGAAATTTCTAGCATATCAATCAAACCTGATCCTGACCGCTTCTTCTCACACTACTCTAAATGGGTCCAAAATTACTCTGATAAAATTCAACCATTGGTCAGATCCAAACCATTCTCAATGAGTCCAGATGCTGTCTCCGCTTTTGAACTACTAAAACAAAACATTACTCAGTCCGTAGTATCGGCAGTTGGTGAAACAATCCCCTTTACAGTGGAAACCGATGCCTCGGAATTCGCTATCTCAGCAACTCTTTCACAGCTTGGTCGTCCAGTTGCCTTTTTCTCCCGCACGCAGTCACAATCCGAGCAAAAGCAAAAGCACCCCATTATTGAGAAAGAAGCTTACGCCGTTGTGGAAGCACTGAGAAAGTGGAGGCAGTTCCTTATTTCCAGACATTTTCGTTTGATAACAGATCAGAAAAGTGTCTCATTTACCTATGTTTGACAGTCACCGAACAACTAAAATAAAAAATGAGAAAATTATGCGATGGAGGGTCGAACTATCCCCTTATAAATATGATACAGTATATAGACCAGGGAAGGGAAATTTTGTGGCAGATACCCTTTCAAGGATATGTGCCTCCACCAATGCTGCAACATCAATTGACTGGCACGTAAAAATGTGCCATCCAGGCGTAACTCGAATGTACCACTGGGTACGATCCAAGAATCTGCCATATTCACTAGACGACATTCGAACCATGACCTCTTCCTGCAAGACTATGCCGAAGTTAAACCCCGATTTCATAACAAACCGCGATCTCGCTTAATAAATTGTAATAAAGCGGGATGATAAACCTTCTAAACTAAGGCTTTATTAAGCGAGAAACATTTTAAAATGACACAGAGCATCGTACAATATTATGACATGGAGTTATAAATCGATGAACATATGATAATACAATGAGCGTCAATAACTACAGGAGTTTATCACCACACTAAGTAACTTTTTTGGTAAAAATTAATTAATAAAGCGTTCATTAGTCATTTTTTCCATTTTTTTTAGTCCACAAAGAACCTTTTTAGACCTGTCTAAATTGTTTAAAAATAAGTACAGATACCTACGCTGAAATTAAATAAAATGAGTTTAAACGGTGTGGTTTGGCCAGTGGCCATATTACCATCCCCTGCAAAAACGATTGGCCATTTTACCACCCCCACTGTTGGCCATATCCCCCCCCCCCCCCCCCCCGGCCATCCTCCCAACAAAGAAAAAGGTAAGAAGGTGGGGCAAGTGCCAAAACGGGGCAAGTGCGTAACTGGGCCATAAATTCTGCTGTAGGCATTGTAATCTGGATGCCATCTAGTGGCAATGTTGGGAACTATACGGCTGCCAACACTTATCTGACAGAGGGCGCTAACGCAGTTGGTAACCTGACCGGGAGGTTGCAAAGTCATGTGGTTCATTTTCACTCAGCTGCAAAGTTGGAGGCTTCTTTTTCCATCCGTTTTCATCCGTCAAATCCGTGAGTATTTTCAGCTGTTCCTTAGTTTACTTATAAGTTCTGTTGTTGTATTTCACTCACATAATTGAAATTTAGAGTTATCTTTTTTAATCAGTGAGTTAGGTCCTACCACGCACTTACCCCATAATTTAGTAAGTGGGGCAAGTGCGTAGTAAAAATCTGGGAAAGTGCGTGATATCACGGACTTGCCCCTGGGTTTGTGCTTGTTCCTTATCAGGAACCTACTTACTTAAGTTTGAACGTTTTTCCTTCATGATTTGCCATTGGTACTGGCTCATTTTTCATGTAAACTATGATATCTCTGGAAGTCTCAAATTTTAGCTGGGATAGGTGATTTTTGGAAAAATATTTCCTACCAATCCTTGGAAAAAATACAAGCATGTTATTTTTTTTTTTTACTCTTACAGTTCTGCTTTGATGGTTTACATGTCAACATGGTACGGAACTACAAGCGCAAGACTGAGAGGGGTAATCAATACTCCCGAGGAGATTTGATGAAGGCAGTTGAAGAAGTGAAAGCGGGTAGAATGTCAGCTTTTCGAGCTGCTAAGACCTTCGGCGTTCCTCTCCAAACTATGTATGATCATGTGAAAGGTCGAAGGGGCAAGTCATCAAATCAAGGTAGGCGTACTGTTTTTACAGCAGACCAAGAGCATACTCTGGCAACAGGGCTGGTCGAAATGGAGAAGTATGGGTTCGGTTTGTCAAGGCAAGAAGTTTTAGATTTGGTCCGAGAGTATGTCATTAGCAACAAAATCCAAACTCCTTTTCACGATTCAAGACCTGGCTCAGATTGGCTGAGTGAATTTATCAAGCGGAACAATCTCTCACTGAAGAAGCCCCAAAGTGTAGAGATAGCCAGGCGAAATTGCGTGGATCCGTCATATATGGTTACTATGATCAACTGGAATCAACCATTGCTAAATGCGGCCTCCAAAATAAGCCCCATCTTGTATTTAACATGGATGAGACAAGCTTTTGTCGTGATCCTTCAAAATCCAAAGTTGTTGGGGGTAAGGGTTTACCTTGTTCCAGAACTACGAGTTCTCCTGGTCGAGAAAACATATCTGTGCTTTTCACAGTATCTGCTTCTGGAGGAAAACTCCCTCCTTTGATTATATTCAAAGGTATGAACATCTGGGATAGCTGGCAACCAAACCCTGAGGATGTATATGAGGGGCTGTCGTATGGAGCAACCAAAAATGGTTGGATGGAAACCGAACTCTTTGAAAATTATTTTGAGAAGATCTTCATTCCTTTTTTGAAGGGTCAAGCCCCTGCTCTTGTTGTTTGTGATGGTCACAAACACATGTGTCCATTAAGATCATTGAAATGGCCCGTAAAGAGAAAATCACAATCGTTATCCTGCCTCCACATTCCTCCCATATGTTGCAGCCATTAGATATCAGTGTCATGAAACCTTTGAAAACTGTTTGGGACAAAGATTTAGTTCAGTGGCAAAAACACCACGTGGGACAGAAGCTGCCAAAAGCTGAATTTTCAAAAATAGTGAGCAAGATATGGAAGGATTTGGAACCACAAGTAATAAAAAATGGATTTGAAAAAGCTGGGATCTTCCCATGCAACAGGGATAAATTTCCTCAAGATGCATTTGACGCTGGTGCTGTAGAGCGTTATATTCCATCCAAAACAGAAGAACAAGGACAGCTCCTACACAGTGAACAGGGCAATAACATCAACCTCGATTCCTCTGTAGCGGCTGGCTTCTCCACAGCAACTGTCATTCAGCACAATACACCAAATCCAGGTTATGATTCTAGTCAGGCCACTTCCAGTGCCGGTCCATCCATCACACGCTCCACTACCCCAACGCCACCTGAAGTTACTCCTTCAGCATCAACAGGGATTCCAAAAAGCGAAACCAAGACGTTTCAGCAACTTCTTCTTGAGACGATTTCAGCGCACAAGTCAGAACAGAAGACGACGAAAAGGAGGAAACTTTGCAAGGGATCAGAGATCATCACAACAGACGAAGCGTATGAAAGACTGCTGGCTTTGAGGGCTCAGAAAGAGGAAGAAGAGAGGCTAAAAGAAGAGAGGAAGGCCAAGAGAGCTGAGAATGCAAAACAGAAGAAGGAAGCGAAGAAGACAAAACTACAGAAAACATAAGTAACTTACCTGAATCCTCATCAGAGTCATATGAAGACATCAACAGTAGCTCAGAAGAAATGGAAGATTGGGAAGATTATATGGAACGAAACATTGAGGAAAATGAGAATAGTGAAATAGAATTCAAAAATCTGAAAGACTTGGCTGTTGACGATTGGGTCCTGACTACGTTCCTTGGGAAAAAACAGGTGCGACATTTCGTGGGACAAGTGGTCAGATTTGAAGAGGGGGACCCTATGATTAAATTTAAGAAAAAGCACTCAACTTCTGGACTACGTACCATCTTCATAGACCCACCGCGACAGGAAATTAATTCAATTGAAAAAAATGAAATTGTTTGCATTCTCCCTCCCCCTGAAATTGGTAGAAGAGGAGAAGCCATTTTTGGCGTGCAATTTTCAGGCTTCAATATCTCTTGAACCTTACTTAGCTTCGTTCTTTAAAAGTTTCTTAGTTCGTTGATTCCTAATAAGTATTTCTTATTTTGTTCACTAGCTCCTTTGCATTAAGTACCTAACTAAAGATCTCGCTCAAATTCCAAAGTGCAATAAGTAAGTAAGTAGGTATTACCTTTTCGAATTTGTCTTAAGTACTTACTGTTATATATAAGACTGATAATCAAACGGATAATTTACGGGTAGTCAGACATAACTAATTCTGGCCTGGATAAGTCATTGTACTAGGAGCTTAGCTTGTGACTAATTTATGTTTTACAATCACAATTTTTTTCTAAAACCGAATATTTAAAAAAAAGAAGAAGTTTTTCTTTCCAGCAAGTATTTATTATTCGTCAAGTGATTGAAGAACCTAAGAAGTAACGTCCATAATCTTTTGGACTTATTAATTAAAGTTTATTGGTGTTGATCGGTGTTATCATTTTTCGCCCTTCTCCTCCATGTGTTGACTTCGTCAGTTGCAAAAGTTAATAGCTCGGCGAGTTTTTGTCCGATTTTAAATTTTCAAATCGCAGAATGATTGTACGAAGTTGCTTGTTTCGGCACTTGCCCCACGGAACACTGAATACAAGTTCCAAGCCATTTACTGGCCAGTTACGCACTTACCCCGTTTCGATGGGGCAAGTGCGTAAGTCGGACTTGGGAAGCCATTTTGGTCATTGCGCTAACAATTTACGAGATTCGGAAAAAAACAATTAAGCATTAGAAAATAGGGATTCAGGGGTATCTAGGACAAAAAGAAAAATTAATTTAGCATTAACGGTTAATTTTTCAGGTCTTGTTGAAGTTGAACATTGCAAACCATACCACACACTTGCCCCACCTCACACGTAGAACGGGGTTACTTTCCTTTCATGGGGTAACAGTGGTACATTACTTTTTGTCACAATTTTCGAATTTCCGCGGTACTGTTGATAATTAGGATATCAATCAAAGGTGGATGTTGATCCTTTCATGTTACCAAATGGATTTCCACTGGAAAAGTGTAGTATCCATGAATAACTTAATTATGTACAATTGTTCCCTGGCAACACTGGGCTCCAGATTGTTCCAGAAGCCCCGAACATTCGAGAACCTTGTTTCCTATAAATACGAAGTGGCACAATAAATCTCTCTCTTTTTTTGCTCGTCTGAAATATGCGTTGATTCTTTACCCCGAGATACCACAGTGGCGACGAGGATGTTTCCTGGATTGGTCTACCTGAGTTACGCGGAAAGGAGATCACCGGACGAATAACCCGCAGCGATCGACGTAAGCCAGTGAGTAACAACACGCTGTTATCTTTAATAGCCTGTTGTGCACCTACTCCTAAGATGGAAAACCAAGACGCCCCAAGGCCGCGAGCGGACAAGAGAAAGGTTGAAGAAAGGCCCGGACTAAAAGATAAGGGAATGGCCATCGTAAGAGAGTTTGCGTTAATAATATACGCGAGGTCAGAAAGCGCCGTTGAGGACATCGTAGCAGGCATGGACGTTGCGAATGTTGTTCACCAAGCAATCACGTACTGCCGAAAAAACGCAAATGGGTCAGCCTCAACACTCGTGACGAAATACGCAGAAACTGTCCACACGATCGGAACTCTAAGCGCCCCTCTGACACATTATGCCACAGTGCTTACAAATCTTGCCAAAGCCAGGGGTCTCCCTATCACTGCAAAGTCGGAGTGGATAGCTGCCATCCTGCCCACGATCACATACTGCACCCTGTTCAAGGATCGTATGAAGGAGCTGAGAGTGGGCCATGGTAAACTCACAGTTAGATCCAGACCAGATGGGACAGATGAGACAAGGGACATTTCAGAAATTGGACTCAATCCAACCCACGGGGTTCTCCTTTCTGGAATAAGTTTTTCTCCAGTGAAAATATCAGCAGCAGCCACAGGCTTGGGCCCTCTTACTCAGGCATACTGTTCACACCTGACTTCAAAAGACCCGCTCAAGCCCTACTGGAAAAAGTGGGAAGAGGCCCTGAGGGCATCTCTCGCACATCTTCGCTTTAGTGGAACCCTTATAAACCTGATAAAGAGGGCCTCCATCCAAGACTTTGTCGGATTGATGAAACCACTCGGTGATGTCCTCCTTCACACTGGGTCGAGACAATCACATAAATTGGCTCTCCCTCTAGGGGCTGTTGTGGGTCATATGAATAGGCAACAGCTCTCAAGTTACATTCCATTATGGGGGCATTACCTCGCTTCAGACGCTGTCTCTGGACAGGAAGACAAGAGCCACTTCTACACTAGTGGAAGGAAAGGGGTCATGCTCTACAATGCGTTCATGACCGGGAAGATCATTAAGTTCTATAACAAGGGAGATCACTTAGCTCCAAAGAAGAAAAAACTTCCGCCGGATAACCGGCTACCCTATCGGAAAAACGAAGATAAGTGGCTAGCGGGAGTAATTGAAAAAATACTAGGCCCTAGACGCGTTAAAGTTTTTATTCCTGAACTTCACTTGTCCTGGACGAGACATGTCCATCAGTTGAGGAAGAGAACTTTACCTTCTAAATTGCCTGAGCACGATCCTCCTGAGGAGAAAAGTACTCAAACAACTCCTACTATCCAAAATGCTTCTCTGTCGGGTCGCTTGCCAGGGCCAGTCGGTTCCTCTCCAGATACAACTCCAGATACTTTTGTAGGTTTTTCTCCTGTGCCCTCTCCGAACTTAGGGGGAAGAGGAAATTTGGAAAAGCAAAAACCTGTAGAGAATGTACATACACCTACTTCAGCCCTTAAAACTCGCGCTGGTAGAGTTGTACATAAACCGAAAAGGTTAATAGAAGAATTCAATAAATACATTTTTTTTTTTGGAATTTGAATATTCAGTGTAGAAAGACCGAGTCATTTTTCTTTTTGCAGGAAGTGCAGATTTCCTTCCTGACGGATACATTATATAATTTTTGTATTACCATTAAATTTGCCTCAAGACAGTTAGCGAGGAAGTACGTAACTATAAATTACTTTTGTACGCTAA
Organism: Leptopterna dolabrata; assembly: GCA_954871275.1. Classification (NCBI taxonomy): domain Eukaryota; kingdom Metazoa; phylum Arthropoda; class Insecta; order Hemiptera; family Miridae; genus Leptopterna; species Leptopterna dolabrata. The sequence continues at coordinate 61,094,771 of OX940977.1, read as the reverse complement.
TATTACCTAGAAATAAGAGACTGACTATGTTTATTTAACATGTTGTATTCATTTAAGTAGTACTTGTTTGCAGTTAGTACGATTTGTACAAATTGAAACAATCTGTAAATGGTGCAACTTTATACTTCAACGTAGCAATGTATAAGCTTAGAAGGACAATTTAATTTCAAAATTTAGGGGGAAGAAGAGTGTAGTATCCATGAATATTGTTCCCTGGCAACACTGGGCTCCAGATTGTTCCAGAAGCCCCGAACATTCGAGAACCTTGTTTCCTATAAATACGAAGTAGCACAATAAATCTCTCTCTTTTTTTGCGAATCTAATCACATTCTTCTTGTACTTTGATAAGGCTTATCATTTATGTGGTTTTTTGAGAAAACAGCTGGTGTGGTGGAAATTGTGGTTGTGGCACTTTCCTCTCATCTTTCTGAAGGATATTTCTATGGTAAGAATGGGTTCTACATTGGATTAGGATGTTAATATGTATGTATTAATTAATTTGATCAAGTGTTTTCAGGTTCCATGGGGGTGGTTTTTGTAAAACTGGGAAGGTTTGTGGGGTTACAGTGGTACACCAACAAATCAAGGTTTTTGTCCATTTTCGGTCATGCAGGATGGTTTTTTTTATATTTTTTTCAGCCATTCGATCATGAGGATCTATAAGAGGAAGCTAGGGTCCCGTGTGTACGCCAATTTCACCGAGGAATCAATGAAAAATGCTCTCAATGACATCAAGAACGGTAGGTTGTCCGTGAGAAAAGCCTCTAAAAAGTACAGCATCGGCAAAAGTACCCTACAGAAAAGGTTGAAACGCCTCCCCCACGGTGAGAAGCCATCTCCAGGGGCACCAACTGCGTTGACAGCCAAAGAGGAAGAAACCGTAGTAAGCCATTTTTATGTGTGATATCTGCATTTGGGTTTTCTTTCACCAAAACTGATGTGCGCCTTACTGTGAAGGCTTTTCTGGATAAATGCGGCCGAAAGGTGAGGAAGTTCACTAACAATTATCCAGGGCCTGACTGGACCAGTTCATTCTAGTGATGGGAAACTATCGATAGTTTGGACTATCGATAGTTTCGATACTATCAAAAGTTAAACTATAGATAGTATGATAGTTCTTTTGGCTGCAAGTACGGGTAAGGATATAGTTTTTTGTTCCCACTGATTTCCAACTCAAACCTCTCTGAATATTATAGCGAGGTATCAAGAAGGTTTTAGGCTAAACCTTCTGTTTTGACAATTTCTCTGTTGTGTTTTTTGCTGGTTGGTATTGGTATCGTACACTGTGCTGTCTGCTGTGTGTGTTTAGTGTTTAGTCGAATTAATTTATGGAGTGACATGAGTGCAAAACGAAAATCAGACGTGTGGAACTTTTTTGATCGGGATGTAGGGCCGAAAAAACTCACGAAGTGCCGTTTATGCAAGGCCCAATACAAAACTTCGGGCAATACGTCTCATATTAAAGATCATCTAATGAGAAAACACAGAACCTCCTTTTACTCACTCTCAGTAAACTCAAATGAGAACTCTGAAAACCTAAATAGAATTGCTGGAAGTGGAATCACTCAATATTTATCTTCGGACAAGACGTATGAGAGAAATTCTGATAAGTACAAGTCTCTAACAAAGCTAATAGCTGCATTCATAGCCAGTGATTTTCAACCTTTCAGTGTTGTGGAAGACAGAGGATTTCTAAATTTGCTGTCCGACAAGACACCTGAACTCCCTCACCCTTCCCCCAAGCCCAGCTCAAGGAAATCAAGTGGTGGTCTTTGGGACAGGTATGACAACCTAGCCCAGTCTTCATCAATAGCTGCAATTCCAAGCTACGGTGCCGTCCCCAATGAGCTGAAACAATTCTTTGACCAACCATTGTCTCCCAGGGCATCCAACCCTTTGCAGTATTGGCGTTCATGTGCAGTATTTACGCCAATCGTATTGTCGTCAATCGCGCTGCAATATTTGACTAGCCCTGCCTCATCAGTGCCGTCGGAAAGAGCAGCGTCTGCCGTCAACCTCGTTGTACCAGACAACCGAAGTCGACTTACTGGAGAACACGTCACCCAGCGAGTGGTACTGGCTACAGTGCCAGAAAAATATTGGTTTTCATAATCTCTCTTTTTAATTCGAATTTCGTCTCTATATTTCTGATAATTGCACAAGTTAATTACACACTTTTATAGTTCACGTCTTCGTTAAATTACCTATCCCTTTTTTACACAACTGATTTAGATGGGTTGACGGACAGTTCAAGGAGGAATTAATAGGTTAGTGGTAATTTACGTTTGAGATGGGTGCCAACAATAATATTTATGCCACGAAATAAACTCAATATGAATGTAAATGTAATGGTTGAATTCCTCATGAAAAATTAGTAAGGGTTCCGTTTTTCCAGTTTTTTTATTTCTATAGTAGAGCGAGACTAGGCAGTAAGTTATTTGAAAGAAACTATACGATTTAATTAGGTATATATTTGTAAAGTCATTAGAAGTTTCTGACAAGTAGGTACTAGGTAAATAATGCACTAACTCGGTCCAGAAAAGAATCGATTCTTGAAAAAATCGATACTTTTATAAAAAATCAATACGATTCTTTTCGATTCTTTCCAAAAAGATCGATACGATTTAAATCGATTCTTTTTGAAGAATCTGACATCCCTATCCCTAACGTGAGAGCGTTGGAATTGTTTCGTCTTTTTTTCCATGCTGTTGCGAGCGGCGTGTGTGATTCACCGTTTAGATTTAGAGGCTTGCTTGACGTTGTGCAAGTAGCGTTTTCTTTCGTTTTCGTTTCCGTTTTTTAAATTGTTTATGTGCTTTTATTTTGTTATCATCACCTTATTTCAGTTTGTTGAAATATTATTTTATTTGTGCCTTCGTTTTGGCCAAAATGGAGCCTATTAGTTCGAAGGATATGGAGCAGGACAGTAACTAGCAGACTAGTAACAGCAGAGGTCGAAGGAACAATGGATTGTGAAGGTACCTAGGTACCTATTTTTGTATTCTAGACCTTTCCGTCGCTTTCTCGTAGGTACTCATCAATATTTGACATTAGAAAAAAGGAAAAAAGGTTGATCTATTGTGTACCTAATTGATTTATTGGTCAAATTGATGAAAATGGAAATGGTAAAACAAAACAAGCCCCCCCCCCCCCCCCCCTCAGACGAAAACGATGATCTTCTACTGACTCCCGTCAAACCCAAAAAAACTGGAGTTGATGAAGAAAGGTTTTACATGAGTGATTTGGATCCAGCCACTATTCAGCTGCTGTTGGATTTGAAGGACGATTCGAGTGAAGATGATCAAAACAATAACCTCAGGGGAGCAATCTTTGGAGCAGAACTCGACCACAATAATAGATATTTCTGTTCTGGTACTGATGATGTACCTGCACCCTCTCCTGCACGTGAATCTTCCTCAACACCTTCCCCCTTAGCTTCACCAATATTGCCACGTTCCCCCTCACCACAAAATACAGTTGACGAATTCGTTGTCATTGTTCCACCCTCACAACAACCTTTCCCCCCTCCTCCTTCGCCACAACCTTCCACATCAAAAACCTTTACCTTCCAAAACACCTTTCAACCAATATTGTCACCACATCCTTCCTCTCCTGTAAATCCCCCTTCTCCTTCATCACTCCCGTTCTCCCAACCCTCCAGTCCTGGTAATTCTCCTTCTCCTCCACCAACTTCTCTGCCAGCCAGTTTTTCTTGGTCACAACACCCCCCCAGCTGATCGCCCTAATTTTCCATTTACTGGGGATGCCAACCTAAAAAAACTTCCCTTTTTTCAATTTCTGGTAGAGGAGACAAATTGTTTTGCTGAAGAGCTTTTAGTACGTAAAGTTGAGTAACAGGGCGAACGTCAAGCAAAGGGACTTCCACCAATCAAGAAACCACTCATTTTTGATTGGCAGAACGTAACTGTACCTGAAATGAAAAAGTGGCTCGGATTGTACTTCATGATGGGGATATTGAAATTGGATCGTGCGCAGGATTATTGGTCCACTAACCAAAAATTTGATTTCCCATTTTTTAGAAACCTCATGTCTCAGAACAGATGGTTCCTAATACTAGAAGCCTTACATTTCGACTCCGAAGATCCTTCGGGCGATCCGATTCAGAAAATAAGACCATTAGTTGTACATTTTCATGACACAATGGGCGAAATAATTGATCCTGGTCAGAACGTCTGCATTGAGGAACCCATGGCCCCATGGAGGGGGCGGATTTCATTCCGCCAGTACCTCCCTCTCAAAAGCCATAAATATGGATTTAAATTGTATATGCTGACTGAGCCGGACGACGGACTTCTCCATCGTTTTATACTTTATGCTGGTGCCGGCGATCAGGATGTATCTGGCCAGGGTCACACTTCTAAGGTCATTCACAAATTGATGCTCGGCCTGTTGAATGAAGGTCGGGAAGTATTTATTGGACAATTTTTATAATATTGTGGAAGCATCTTCTCTTCTAAATAGCAGAACGCATGTCACTGGAACCTTGAGAACAAACTGTAAACATAACCCGTGGTTGGTTGTAAACTAAAAAAGGGTGAAGTCGTCCAGCGATGGTCATCGGAGGGGATCAACATATCCAAATGGAAAGACAAACGGGGCGTTTGTTGTAGTACTACCAGTGGTTCAGCGGATTTGGTACCAGTATCTGCTCGACCAGGACCAAAAAAGAAACCGCTAGTGGTACTTGAATACAATAAAAATACGGGCGGGATCGATAATTTTGATCAAAATTCATCATTATACGTCACCCCGCAAAAGTATAAAACGGTATAAAAAAAACTCGGGCTTTATATAATGGAAATGTTGCTACTAAATGCATATTTATTACACCACCGCTATAGCATCTCCACCAGAAAACTTGAACTGTACCATTTTAGGCTCGCGACCATTTGTGTGGCCCAATTCCACTCCCCTCCAACTCATTACTAAAAGCCGACTGCGCAGACGTTCTTGTGCAAACACATTTTCCCAAAATGCACCCCGTTGAAAATAATAAAAACAGGCGAAAAAGCAGCTTCGTTTTAGGGCATGCTATAAAATCGGAGTGGTGAAATATACCTCCATTTTTTGTCCAGGGTGCCCTGTCAAACCAGGGTTATGTCTGGAGTCGTGTTTCACGAAACACGATAAGGAGATAGGTGAACAGATTGTATAATAATTATGTCTCTGTATTCTCTATTGTTTTTATTATTAGCTTTATTCTGTACAACGTTTTTTCTTTGAAACTACGAATATTTTCATTATCCTAACAAATCAAAACTTCAGGGTACTACAATTTAGGGTAGGTACCAACCCACTTATGGTGTCTTTCATTGACTGTTTTATATTAGTAAAGCCATTATTACACTTTCAAAGAATTGGGGTAGAATGGTACGTTTCCTATGTTTTTACTGTAATTTTACCAAGTATTTTCCTATGTTTTTTTTCGTAATTCCTAAACCATTTCATTGCAATTCTTCATTTTTACTTTTTTTGTAGGTACAAGTGCAACTTTAAAATATAAAAAAATGATACAAAGATTGTTTGGTATTTATTGTTCTAATTATTACTACGCTTTTTACGAATGATGTCATACAACAACATCGGTCCAGCTGTTGAACAAAGGACATTGCGGGTTTTGCATACTCAATTACACTCTGGCAGCCCAGACATGACATGCCATATGACATCATGATGTCATAACACTTTAAAAAATTATTGAAATTTTTTTTTATAGGTAAATAGCAATGAAACACCATTAGAAATGAAAAATAAGCCGCTAATGTGAAATTTGGTTACAAGAAGTTCCTTGGTTTTGCGCCAAGTCGCAGTTTCGCCGCGGTGTTGAATGGGTTAACTGGTCATACGTAGTTCCAACCTCCTCAGCCGTTAAACTACGATATATCGTTGTAAAGCAAGATTCAACAAGCAAGCTTTTTTGCGAATATCTGATTTAATATCAGCGGCAGTGAGATGTAACACAGTCACTAATCCAGTCGTCCCATCGCTTTTGAACGGGTGCCGGGTCCGAGTGTGGGTCAAATAGCGGAGATTTATTGTCAGCCATGATATTGGCAACTATTGATAAACTCCATTTGGCCCCCATCCCGCAGAAGATGAACCCACACCTGCCGACCCACTTTATAAATTGAGGCCGACGATCGATTACTTCCATGACAGAATGGAAGCTCTCACTGAACCTGATAAAATTGTGGGGTGGATGAGTCTATGGCTCCTTGTAGGGGACGTCTAAGTTTTAGACAGTACCTCCCACTGAAAGGCCACAAATACGGGGTGAAGTAGTACATCTTGACTGAACCTGTCGGTCTCACCCACCGCTTTGTGATATATGCTGGAGCTGCAGATAGGGAAGTAGGGGGTGACGGCCATTCTCAAAAAGTGGTACTAAAGCTTCTCGACGGCATGCTTGATGAAGGGAGGAGCCTGTACATAGACAATTTTTATTCCAGTATCGACTTATCTGCCACACTCCTAGAGAGGGAGACCTATAGCACAGGGTGTCGCCAAAGGAGGCGAGCTACCTATAATACAGTAAACAGTTACCTACACAACTCAAATCCATTATACGAAATTAGCGCTCCTAGTGATAGGAATCAGTTTGAACAGCTAGCAATAATTTTAACCAGCGCTAAAGTGGCTCTAGTTAGAACTATAATTGAAGCTTGGAAGAGGAAGGAGAAGAAGGGATTCAGTACCAGTTCGGTGAATGCTGAAGTTCAGATCTCAGAGGTGAGTGATTTCATCATGTTGCTACATAGATATCATGGTAGTGTACATTCACTCATACTTGATGCCTTTCAGTTGCTAGCTCTATGTAAACGAGATATATGTATAGATTCAGTTCAGTATAGTCAGTTCAGTTCAATCAGGAGAGGAAAGGGGCGGTTGTAGGGGAGGTGGAGATCGCCGGGGTGATTACCCCATTCCAGCCAGTAAAAACAGCCAATTCGTAAGTGCTGTTAGGACAGCGAGTATGTCATCAGTTCAGTTACAACCATACAGATGGTTGTTCCAGTCAGAATATAGCAGGACAGCGAGTCTGTCACCAGTTGTACGACAGTGAGTCTGTCATCAGTTCAGTCACAACCATACAGGTGGTTGTTCCAGTCAGAATAGCGCAGGACAGCGAGTCTGTCACCAGTTGTACGACAGTGAGTCTGTCATCAGTTCAGTCACAACCATACAGGTGGTTGATCGAGTCAGAATGTGGCAGTAGGTTGTGCCAGCTACAGCATTGTATGCTGCATGTACACTCATTGAAGAATTATCGTTGTTTAACTAGTAAACATATTTATTTCAGTTGGTAAATAAGGAATTTACTACACAGGGACACTGAGGAAGAACAGGAATTACAATCCAACCGAGGTGACTTCGGCCAAACTAAAAAAAGGGGAAATGGTCCAGAGATGGCCAGGAGAGGGCATCAATGTTATGAAGTGGATGGACAAACAGGAGATTCTAACCATCTCAACCGAATTTTCTGGGGATTGTGTCACATATCACGGACGAACAGGACGTACCCAAACAAAGCCCAAAGTAGTTTTGAAGTACAATGAAAGCATGGAAGGTGTAGACAGACTTGACCAGTACCTCTCGTATTACATCTTGCACCGAAGGTCTCTTCGGTAGTACAAAAAGATTTCATTTCACATCATCGAAATGATGTTGATCAATGGGTTACTTTTGTACCGTCGGTACTCGGCAAGTAACAGGAAGTTGGACTTGCACAATTTTCGTTTGGCCATTGCTACTTATTTCTCTGGCGTGGCCCCTATGTCTCGATCTCCCGCTGTCAACCCAGCTCACAAACGGCTGAACACCCATCTGCCACGATTGCACGAGCAGGTCCCTGGCCAATCCAGGAGAAGGCTGCTCCGTTGTCGGGTGTGCTTCAAAAATGGGACAACAAAATACGTTTCAACCTATTGTCCAGGGTGTGAGGGCAGTCCAGGGCTTTGCTTGAATGATTGTTTCGTATCTTTTCATAGGGATCAGGACTAAAGACACACTGAGCGTACTGGGCCTATGTCGCTGCTCGAGGAAAACACTTTCACGCCGCGTGATACATTTCGTGCTCCCGCCGACGCGATTGAGTTAATTCGACTCGCACTGGGCAAAAATCTGGTCTCTAGGAAAACAGGTCTTTAAAGTCTGCCACCCATTCAGGTGCGGAGTTCCACTCATGAAACGGATGTCCTTCTGAAACGAACGTTCGAGATCGACTCAGTTAATGAGGTACAGCCTAAGATATTTAACCGTAGATCAATCCGTTTCACTTTTATATTATGATTGGGCTATATAGATGTACAGACAAAAAACAAAAACAAACAAAAAACTTTATACTATCGGGGAACCTGATTCTGGTATAACATGGTTAGTTACTTCATCAGCTAATTTCTTTTTAAACTACCATCATCAATCGTCATTTAACATCAGGCATGCTTCCCCACCTCTTCACCACTCACCACACTGCTGCTTGCTACCCCCAACTGCCTGTGTAAACTGTGCCATACCATCAAAAACAACTAGATACTAATCATTTAGCCTCAAATTCCAAACACAGGCAAATGGTGGAGCTAATGGTTGTGATGATGTTCAAATACGTGTCACTGATAGTTAACCCCTGTTTTACCTACCTCAAAACTATGCTGAATGAAGGACTGGGTCAGAGCACTCTGTCCGTGGTCCACGGCGACGCCTGCGCCATAGATCCACTAGGATTACAGTACATTAACGTTCCTCTGTTCACCAACCTTACAGGTTTTTTTCGCGAATTCTGTCGGAAGTATCCACCAGTTTCATTCACCAGACATGTAATTTTTAAACTTCGTCAAAGGAGAAATGTAGTAGGGGAGACCGGGGCTTGTTGGCATGAGGGGTTAGTTGGCATTGTGCTTCTATTTTCCGCCACAGAGGGTCCAGAGCGCTGTCGTCGCGGTGGTTGGAGGAGCCCATGTGGCCTCTCAGGCAGGTGCGTAATCTACCCAACGAACACCTAACAAAATGTACCTACCTACCTATACCTATTTTGCCTACTTTTAACCTATGATGTTTTGTTCTATGTTACAGGTGTTCACCATTGAACAGGAATATAATTTGTACAAATATTTGCAAAAGGCATCAGATATCTACTTTGGTCTATCCAGGAACGAAGTAAGGAAACTTGCGTATCAATACGCTAAGCGGAACAACGTCACCATACCTGAAGTTTGGGAACGCAAAGAAAAAGCAGGCGCGGACTGGTTCAAACATTTTATGGACAGACACCCACCCTTATCTCTTCGTAAACCTCAAGCTACCAGCCTTGCTCGAGCCACCAGCTTCAACAGAAAGAACGTTGGCGACTTTTTCACTTTGCTCAAAAAAGTGCTAGACAAGTATGGCTTCCAGCCCCAGGACATCTATAATATGGATGAGATTGGCGTTACTACTGTACAAAGACCAGACAAGGTGGTAGCACGGAGAGGTTTTAAGCAAGTTGGTCGTGTCACCTCAGCAGAAAGGGGAGTCCTAGTGACTTTGGCGGTGGCTGTGTCAGCAGGAGGCAATGCTATTCCTCCATTTTTTGTTTTCCCTCGCGTCAAATACAAGGAACATTTCGTGCGACCCGGACCAGACGGCTCCAGCGGTGATGCAAACAAGTCAGGTTGGATGATCGAACCTAATTTCGTCAAGTTTGCTAAACATTTCATTCACTATTCAAGGTGCTCAAAAACCCGACCAGTTCTACTTCTCCTTGATAACCACGACTCACATTTGTCGATAGAAGGACTTGACTTGTTTAAAGCAAATGGGGTTGTTCTTCTCTCATTTCCCCCACACTGCAGTCACAAGTTGCAGCCTTTGGATAGGAGTGTCTTTGGCCCTTTCAAGAAATACATGAACACAGCTTGTGATTCTTGGATGAATAATCATCCAGGTCAAACTATGACCATCTATGACATTCCTTCAATCATTAAAACTGCTTTTCCGCTTGCAATGACTCCATCTAACATTACTTCAGGGTTTAGAGTGAGTGGCATTTGTCCGTATAACCCAGACATATTTGAGGACTACGAATATGCGCCATCATTCGTCACTGATCGCCCTGATCCACAAACCGCAAGTATTGATTCTGGACCAACAAGTGAGGTTATGAGCAACAACGAACCTCAACCAGCCCCTACGACCACTCCACAAATTCCTGGTTGCTCGTCGAATGTGTCTCGTTCGTCAACACCGCTATCTTCTCGACTTTTCTCCCCTGAGGATATTCGCCCATTCCCCAAAGCAGGGGCAAGAAAACAGATGAACCGTGGAAGGAAGAAGAGGAGTGCTGCAATTCTAACAGATACCCCCACTAGGAATGGAATAGCCGCAGAAAGAGCTAACCGAAAGAAAAAACAAAGTGTGCCAAAGAAGGTTGTGCCTCCCAAAAAGAAGGAACCTCATCGGAGACCACCATCTGACTCTTCCGATACTCCGACTGATTCTGACGAGGCAACTTCAGGGGACATCTGGTATGATGATAGTGACGCAAGCCTAGGCATTAATGTTGACTCAGATGAAGAAGATCTACAACCTATTCCTCCTCCAGAATCTGCAAAGAAGACTCTTAATAAATTCGCTATCGGCGACTTTGTTTTGGTGAGCTACAACCGACGCAACTATCCTGGAAGGGTGATTGCACAGGACGCCAATGAATACCAAGTCTCCACCATGACTAAGTGTAATGACATACTGGGCTGGAAACCGCAAACCGCGTTTGGAGCTACTTGGCACACTATGCTGAAAACCGCAAGGGGGTTGTAGTTGGTGGGAGGGGGAGTTGCGAGAGATGCGTCTCTTTTCAGTTCAGTCCTAAAATGGAGCTTGCTCACTTCATTAACGTGGTAGTTGTTTGTGCTGCTGAAAGTGAAGGCTTGATCTCACAGACTTCACGTCGTCGGAGGTATTCGGTGCACCCATACAACTATCGCCAGGATAAATTTGCTGCTTTTTATGAAGAGATCAGGAAGTACAGTGACAAATTTTACGCGTACTACAGGATGACTATCCCCACATTCGATCATCTGCTGGAAGTGCTACGTCCCATTATTACGAAAAAAGACACTTCATTCAAGTTTCCAATAAGTGCTGAGAAAAGGTTGACTATCACACTCAGGTAAGCAATCAGTAAAAATTCTTAAGACTGAAAGCGAGTGCACAAAACAAGAGGTGAACGAAAACTGAGCTTGCGGTTCATCGGCCAATGTGTCACTAGCCACTTGTTTACATGGGTTCTCCCCTCCAAACCGCGCCGCAGGTGGAATGCTGACTTTCGAAAACCGGCGACAGGTTGCGGCAGAGAAAAACCGGACGCGGTCACCGCAGTGCGATTTTTCTAGTATGTCACTTCCCTTAAGAAAACACATGCTTGCGGATTCCCGCAACCGGATGCGTTTTTGCGGTTTGCGGTTTCCAGCCCAGTATGTCATTACACTAAACAAGGGAAAACTTGGAGGTGGCCAGCTATTGAAGATTCAATTTGGTATGACGGCGCAAGCATTGTGCGAATGTTGGAACCACCCATTCAAGTCAGTGATACGCCAACCTTTATGGTGGACATGAAACCCTGAAACTGTTCTGTACTTACCATCTTTATTTCACAATTAAACCCGTTTTTTCTTCGCATTAGGTTCGTTTTTCGCATAAATTCAACTGTTATATCAACTTGCTCCGACCTACGCCAACTTACCCCATGGTGTATGCCAAATAGCCCCGAGTATGGGGTTAAGTAGTTGGCATAGATGGAAGCCTTTAGGAAACGGGCTGAACGGGCCACATTATAACGTTTTTAATTATTGGGTCCTGAGTGAATACTTGCCCAAGGGGTTACAGTAACAGATGCTTCCAATAGAATCTCTCTAGGTATAATACAAAAATTTAGAAAAATCAAAAACTAAAAACTATGCCAACAAGCCGGGTCTCCCCTAAGAAAGACAGAAGAAGAAGAAGTTGACAGTATTGACAAGTTCCATGGTCAAGTGCTGTGTGACTGTGATGTCAAAGATCATGATTGAAAACGCTTTTCTGCCAATTAATTTGCCCGTTTCGACTAGTCCACAAGGAGGTGAATGTATGAAAATTATCTGAAGCTGGTCACCTGCGAAGAACGGGCACTAGGAGCAGAATAAAGGGAGCATGTAGAACGAGGGGGGCTCACCTGACTGAGAGTTTGCTGAGTGGAAAATGGTGCTTTCCCCAAGTATTTAAAAAATGGCACTTCATCCCGACTGTAGTGTAGCCTCGCTGACTGGCTCCTTGGGAGCTCGCCCAAGGCATCACGGGTAGCTGAGGGGACAGACTTCTGCGGGGAAACGCCCACCTCGCCCTCTGTGCTCTTTCTATCCTTCTCCTATCTCAAAGGACTCTCAATGCATTGGTACTTCGGCTAACATCAGTAAATGAAGCCCCTGATTCCTTGAAGATTGCTATGAGTACTGTAATATTTAGTACCTACTTGCTTTGTTTAGCAATTCGAATTTAATGTACCTATTCCATTCTACGATTTCGTTGATTTTCTAGAGGCTGATGTAGATGTGACGTAAAATTAGCCAGGACTCCATCGGTTCCAATTCATATTGACTACAGAATACCCACACAATTTGCTGTTGGTTATCTAATATCATAAAACCGTACTTTTGTTCGTCGATTTAAGTTTCCCAAGAACATCAGTACCTACAAATGAACTGACGCTATAATTTTCTGTCCAATCACAGGGATGGATTGCTTGCTAGTGGCCACTATCAGACTTTCAGTGGTACCCATGGATTTGATAAACGTACTTTTAATTATTTTTTAATGCAAGTGCATTCAGACTTCAGAATTTGGACGACAACCGGACTCTCCTACGTTAAATAGTTTTTTCCTATGGTAGGTCACCACAAACTTCCATTAGGACTGAAAGAACGAAGCCTTAGGTTTGAGGGATGTCTTGATAAAATTCAGGTAACAAGTTAGAACTGAAACACTCACAAACTGATTGATGGAAGTGACTGAGCAATGATTTCGATACATATACATCATGTACTTACCTACATCTTAGTACTTACATACTCTTATTTATGCCAGTATAGAGAGCTAGTAAGTTATCTATTGCTGTGCTACACGTTCATCACAATACCAACATTCTGAAAGTGACAAGGGTAGTGCATCCCAACCCATCAATAAATAACAGCTCAACAACACTAAAATAGTAGAACCTTTTCACACTGATCATCCAAAAATCCTTCAAAATTCATGGGCCAATATGATTCCGAGAACCAACCTAGGAGTTGGGAGTGAAAATCATCATTCTGCTGGTCGTGTTTCAGGTAGGTACCTAAATTACAGTCAAGATCGAAAGTCAATATTTCTTCGTCCTGGAAGCGGTAACCTCCCTCCTGCCACAATAATGGAAAATGGCTCAACCATGGCTTGACTGTACCTGTAACAGGACCCATACCTTTTTTGGACCAGTACACTCCTGTACCATGAAAAGGTGAGAGCGTCGGGTTTCTGGTAGGTTTTCCACAACCATGCCGTTTTGGACACTCATCACAAATAACCACGGTTAACCACTGTCCATCAAGCGAGAAATGGCGAACTAACACCAAACCTCGAGCAACAGCGGACTTCCACATCGCAAATGAGAAGTGGAAATGCGATATGGTGTGGTTGGACTGGTCTGTACCTTATGTCAGTGTGGGGTAGGGTATCAAACGCCGGGATTCCGGTAGATATCAATCAAACCATTTTGGGCAACTTGAATAGAATCTTTATTTTTTGCGGATGATAGGATGACTAGTGTTGAATAGGAACCAACATCTCTCATTAAATGCAAAAACACAAATCAAGCGAGATTAATAAAATAAACGTCATTCATGAAGGCACAAGGTACAAGGTATCGAGGCATGTCTGTCCAACTACCTTACCAGGCTCAGAATGCCAAAAATACATTATGATGAACGCTCGAGAAAAATATTTATAATAATCAATGATCAATATTGCTCTTCCTTCCCAGTTCTTTTTTCAATGGATAATTTAATACAGATATATTCGTGAACAAGTCGAACCTTATGGGTCAACCGAGTGAGGAACTACCACAACCTCAGAGACAACCCCACCCAGGAATGGTGGAAAGCGATGGAGTCCCTGATTTTCTGTTGATAACTGAACTTGCCAGTTTGTTAAATTTTGAAATGCTAAATGCACATATTTTTGGAGCCCCACGTCGTAAGCTCAACTGCTAATAAAACTTAATCAGTAATACGAGAAAAGGTCGCCCCTGTACCAATCATTGTTGTTGCCCCAATACATTTTTCTTAATACTTCTGTTAAATTGTTTATTTGCATCAAAAATCCCGTATTCTCACACCAATATGTGGCTCAAACATGGGTTTTCAAGTTTTTGAATACTTGATTTGGTTTTTGTATGTACTGCGATTGTTACTGTTTTGACAAATGATTATATCCGCGTTGGATTGGTTGATATATGAGTTAATGAGTACTTTCGTTGAATTGTTATGAGAATCTGCCAATGATGAGCACCCTCGACGTTGTTGTCGGTCCACAATGTGAAGTTGAGGTGTCGTGTGAATGGGTGGTGAAAACTGAGTGTAAGGTGGCACAACTGGATAGTACATGATGTAGTACTGAGCGTTGCTACGACGATTTTCCTCAGTCCTCCAAGAGCAGAAAACCTAAAGTAGTCATTGCATTCTACTTCCTGCTTCTAAGTATAATACTCTGACATACAATATCCTCAAAGGCAAGTTAGTTTTCGAGGGATATGACACAGTTTTGGCGGTTTTAAATCATCAGCACACGAAACTTAGCAGCTCGTATGATTCCCCAGTTCTCCTATCAGAGGGAACTGAACTTTTTTCATTTCATCTCTTGATGTTATCATTTATTAAACCCAATGGCGCCTAGTTTTACCATATGGTAACAAAGGTAAGGCTTAGGTAACGGATGGTTATATCGTATCAGACTGAAGAGCCTCGATCAAGTCTTGGCATGAACGCGATTTGAGGGATTGTGATCCCAGTCCGTATACAACCACCAAAACGTGTTTTGCTTTTACGAGACCCTTTTTTATTAATTAAAAAACGCTGCAAATCCCTGCACAACGGTTTATTATTTTGTATAGAATACCCTTCCGTTACAGATCACAGCTCTATGTATAGATAACCCGTCTATATAATTTATGATATGTACTATTCTATACATATAATGTAGATCGCAGACCCTCCGTAGGTTAGTACCTAACCCCGTACACGTTACTAGGTACCTACCTAAATCACGAGTTAAATGTTGCTAAAATAATTCTGCCGATGACAAACAGTACCTAACAAAAAGAAACACACATAATGAAGTTCTGAAAAGAAATTGTTGATGAGGAGTGAAAAAAGTTGCGAAAGTACCTACCAACAAACTCCAGCCCCTTCTACGTAGATGGTATAATGAACCGTTGTGTAATAATTTACCGTTGAGTAATGATTTATCGTAGTAATAATTTACCCATCAATAATACTTCAACGTTTGTTCAAGTTTCACTACCTACCAACAAACTCCAAAAGAGCCATCATTTTTCAAATGAAATAATATCACAGAACAACCAACTCGACTTCATACTCCGCCAATATAATCAGGTGATCCCTAGCAATGATTTCATCTCCGCCAAATTTCCTATTGTGGGCGCGTCTCTGGTTACGAGATTTGGTTTGAATTGTATACAATTTCATTCACACTGGAGTCGAAAATGCCTGTCGGTGCAAACTTCGGGGCCTTACTGTGAACGAACGGCTGGACGTACGACGCTCCGGATGGTCTTAAAAAACTCGCAAGTTCAAGAACTATTTAAAACCGTAAAAATATTCACGTAAAAAAATGGTATAGGCGTTTTGAAAATTTCAACCCCTATTTTGAACCCCTTACAGATGACTCACAGTAACGTCGAGCTTCGAGGACCAACTAGACGCCGAACGGAACCTATAACCCGAATTTCATCAATTTTCTTTCATGGTAACTAAGAAAAGTGGCCCGTACGGCGTACGGCGGACAGACAGAAATATTTTTATTGCAGTTTTGGATTCTACATACCTCGAAACGTAAACCATCAAATTTTGAGGAGGGGTAAGAATTTTTTTTTTCATGCTCGATTCCAATGGTTCATTATTGAAAATAATAAACCAAAAACTATACAAAATTGACGACGAGGAATTGGTTAAATTTCATCATATTACGGAATTTTTTACGTGAATATGCAAAATTTTTCATGGAAGACCTGCAGGACACGTTTGGTTCCCGAATTCGTGAGTTCGACCGACTGGGTACTTCGACGAATTTCGCCTTTCCCCAGCTCTACTTCGACCACATCAACAGCGATTCAAGAGTTTTCAAATCCAAATTAGTGAACTCTTTTGTAAGCGACAAGATAAGTCATGAAGTGGATTTAAAGAAGGCTACTTTAACTTTATATGTACTTTGGCCGAAGGTATACATAAGCTGCTCGATAGTCCGGTGATTCCAGAGTGTTGAAACGATTACCTACGATGATCTAATTGAGACACTCGAAAAGCATTTTACAAAAAGCACGGCGTATTTTGCGGCCAAGCGTTAAGTTTTATATGGCCTGCATAAGTACCCAGGAAAGTGCTCGAGAATGGTCGGCATGTGTTCGAACGCTCGCAGAGGATTGCGAGTTAGGGGCCGAGATAGGTAAGTGTCCTCTTTCGAGACATCTTTGTTTCCGCATACGATAAAGGTCCTAGCCAGGACAGACTTCGAAGAAGGTGCATCGCTTGCGATATCAAGACAGACTCTTCGAAGAAGATGCATCACTTGTGACAATCACATCTGATGATATGGTGGCCTTAGCAGCATCAAAAGAGATCGCCCTATTGGAGAGGAACAAACGTCCACAACATACATTTACAATCAACACGGAGCCTGAGGAGATGAATACATAAGAAAAACAGAGGAGGAAGGAAGGAAATTCATTCAAATAACTCTTCGAACACAAGTACAAAAGATAATGTAAAAACTATAACAAAGCCCCTAGTGCTGGAAACAGTAGGTGAGTCCATTGTGGACGCAACAACCATCAGTCTGGTCACTAAGTACAAAAATTACACCTGTAACCTGTGTAAATCTGAATGGCACTTGGCAAATGTATGTTCAAAGAGAAAACCAAATAAATCTTACAGGAAATATGTTCAGAGACTGATGATCCAAGTTAAGATGATCACTCACAAGAACTTAAAGGTCACTGAGAGGATGTTCACGCAGGCATTTTATGAGGAAGTTAATAAGAAAACTGATTACGGTTATGAAATGTTGAATCCAATAGATTTGTCATTATATGGTGATTGGGCTTTACAGTTTTATCATTTATATGTGAACATGTTTTACAAGTTTGGTATCACAACAAACGTCATATAGGAAACCTACATATATTTGGTCGGCCAGATTTCGGTAAAACGAATTTCTTCGTGATTGCATTAATGTTACTTATTAGTACTGGCGGTATGTATATGGGTGGATTACAGTCTTATCATAAAGTTATTGTTTGTAATGAGTTTTTTGTTGATAAGGTTGAATTGTCATTTTTTGTTTATATAAAACTACTGTTTATATTAAAAATCTGTATAAAGATCCACGTGCTATGAAGTTTAGTAGGTTAATAATAATTGAAGACACGAGTGAAAGAATTATGTAACATTTTTCTCAAAAATTGGTTTACTGTCTCCGAAGGTTTTGGCGTTTTTAATGAAGAGGAAAGAACACTGATTCTACGAGGTTTCTACAAACTCGACGTGAAGGCCGAAAATTCTGTGCTGTTCAACAGCATCGTCAAGAATAATACAGCTCGGGAACGTAAGGGAGCTAAAAAACATAAATCGAACTCATTCAAGTACTTCATTACAAGAGATGGAAAGCCAGAATGCGTGTGTAATGAGGCAATTTGTGCTCTTTATCAGATCGGAAAAAGAAAGCTGGAGATCATCAAGGAAGAACATGTCTGAGGTATTGCTGTCTCCCGACAAGACAGGAAAACACTCAAATAGGCCCCACAAATTGAGTACCGAGGTAAAAGAACGGATTATTGCTCACATAAAAAAATTTCCTGCAGAAGAGTCCCACTACTCTAGGAATAGAAACCCGCACAAAAAGTATCTGTCGCCTTTGCTTACTCTCCAAAGAATGTACGATTTGTATCTTGAAGAATGCCACCGGGAAAGACTGCCTCCCGAATATCTTGTCAAGAAATGCTCATACGCCTTCATTATTTCGAGGGAGTTCAACCTTTCATTCTCCCATCCCAGAAACGATACTTGTTCAAAGAGTGACAGTCGTGAAGGCTCCAATGAACGCAAACAAAATTATGAAGCTGCCAATGATGCCATCAAGACTGACCGAGAAAGAGCCAAAGTGACGGAGAATCTGGTTTTCATCACAATGGACCTACAGCAAACAATGCCTTTGCCGAAAATAACGACGTCTAAAGCCTTCTACTTGAGACAAATGTGGTTTTACAACTTCGGCATCCAAATCGTCACAAGTGGCCCGCAGAAACGATTTTTCTGTACATGGACTGAAGATGTTGCTTCCAGAGGGAGTACGGAGACCTACAGCTGTCTACTGCGGTTCATAGATCACCTACTCATCTGGTCTGATTCGTGCACAGGTCAAAATAAAAACTTTGCCATGATTTGCCTGTACCAATATTTGATCCTGTATGGGGTTTTTAAATGCATAGACCACAAATTCCCCGAAGTCGGACATACATACCTGGACTCAGACAGGGATTTTGGAAGAATCGAGAAAGTGATCGGGAAGCATGAAACGATCTATGTTCCAGAACAGTATCGTCAAATTATTATGGAAGCCGGTGGACATAGTACTGTTGGTGAACAAACCGAAAGAAAAATGAACTTCGTCAGCAAGTGAGATTCCGTGACAGGATTAAGTGGAAGAGTATGGCTCATACCTATACAAAGAATCTTATAATGAAACGGAGCCTTTCCAAAAAGTTAACATCCTTACGAACACCAAGAGTACGACACATCCTGAAATTGAAGTTCTTGAGAGAGTTCAAGAGAAGTACGGAGAGATCGCAAGAGAGAAGGCTCAAACTTGAAAGATCAACTGCTGTTCTTGCCTCAAGAACACCGATTTTTTTATAATGGCATTCTTCAATGACTCTTGCTTCTTTGCATCAAGCATTCAAGATTTTTTTCCCAACTCAAGAATATTGAGTTTTTGGTTTCTTTTCTTTTCTTTTCTGCTGCAAGAACATAAGAGTTTTTTTAACGGATTTCCTTGAAATAATCTATCCTCAGAAGTTGTTTAAAATGTGTGCCTATTGTGAAGTTGCCTATTGTGTTTTCAAGCATTAATAGTTCCATATCTCATGTACTTGGTGTTCCAGCAAGTGCCAATTTGTATCAGTAGGTACAAATGTATATGTTGTACCAAAATTATATTCCTTTTGCAAATTGGCACTCAGCCAGAGTAATGGTCAATTTCCATTTTATAAATTCTATCAGCAATACCTACGTCTGCTTCTTATTAATTTTATTTATCTTTGAGCGTATTTCTGTTACCTATGTCCTCTGGGCTTTGGGTTTATTTAGTTCATCTGAGGCAAGCCACATCATTTATAAATACATGTTTGTACCCACAATCTTCGCTGTATTTTGGAGTGTTGTGGTGATTGTGGATGTGTAGTGCAGTGGGGCTGGGGTCAACTTAGATAAGAAGAACAGAGAAGAGAACAGGCAGTAACAGCTCAGTTTCCCTCATGGTATGAACCTCCTGTGCCTTGAAGTGATCCAATTCGCAAGAATTTACTGAAATTCGGTGTGCCACCTTCTTCAGTATACCAAGTGCCATCTTCTTCGAATTCTGAGTAATTTCCTCGAAGTTCTCAAGCCCAGGAAAGGAAGAAATCTCCTACCTACTTATCCTCAGCCATTTCAAGCCCTGATTCAAGCAGTAAACACAGGACTTCCAGCAAGGTACTCCAGTACTGCTGAAATACATCCACGGGACATTAAGGTACTGTAATTTCAATTTCATGTGCTAAAGTGAAATTACCTACCCATAACTGGAACCATCAGGAGAACCTGCTCTTGCTGTATTGGAGATACCAGTATCAAGTGACTCAGTGGTAGGGTGGTCAAGACTTCTGACTCATAAATCTCA
Source organism: Leptopterna dolabrata (assembly GCA_954871275.1). Lineage (NCBI taxonomy): Eukaryota > Metazoa > Arthropoda > Insecta > Hemiptera > Miridae > Leptopterna > Leptopterna dolabrata. The sequence goes on along the minus strand of OX940977.1, from coordinate 61,074,539 downwards.
ACTCCCTTCAGCCACAGGTTCAATCCCAGCAAGAACATTAAATTTTTGGCCTCATCATCACCTCTCAACATCGAAATTCGCTTCAAACAGACATTTTATTTTCACAGCTTTATTTTAGAAACAGCTAAAACCATATTGGTTAGCATAAATATTGTTTATAATCAACTACCTAAATACTTAACAAAAGGAGCTCCTATTATTTTCTTTTCACTTTTGCTTGGTCACCTTTTATTTTGAATACAAATTTTATCAGTGTGCACTTAATTTATTATTCAAGTTTCCTCATTAATTTAATTTATTAGGTACCTACCTAAATTACTTATTTTATAAATCTTTAAAAATGAGGTAATCATATATCCATCCACAAGGATTATACACCCCATTTTGACACATGGTCCTTCGAGCAAAGATATTTTGAATTCAAAATTTACAATTTTGAACATTTTTATCAATTTTTAAAATTTTCAAATATAATTTTTTCTTATTATTCCAATGCTTCTGGTAATATTCTATGGCTAAGATTATTGAAGTTGCCTGAAGTTGACTTTCATTTCACTGCATACAAATTAGTTAATGCAAATTTAATTATTCATGTTATATGAAATTTCTTGCAACATTATAGTATTATAATCAAGTGTTTGATGTCTCATAGTTCTGTTTTGTGAATATTTTGTATCTGTGGCTTGCACTCTCATTGTTTTCAGGAACATATTATAATATCTTTTATTTATTATTCTCCTAATTATTTTCTGGGGTCACTCTCATTCTTAATCAGCTATCATGGCGGGGGATGATGCTGCTGTAGACCCATCAGTAGTACAATCTGGAGGTGGTTCTAGTTCATCTTTTGCTACTAAGGTCAATACTTTGAATGCAAGGTGGCGGAATTTAAGCAAAGATATAAAAGAAACACTGGCTGTTGGTAGAAAGGCGGTGTCTGATCCTGAGCAAGTCATCACATTCAAAGGGATGTTTAGGGTTCTTGATAGGACTATGGAGAGATTTGAAGCTACATTTGAAGAGTTGATGATTTTGTACTGTGAGGCCAATCGCCCTTCCGAATTCCCAACCTCTGAACATGAAAAGTCTAGAGACACCCTCAAGCGTTACTACTATGAAGCTTGTTCGATTTATGAAACTACACAAGCCAAGGAACTTATGGTTGCTAGGACACATGCTGCTTCACTGAATCTGACCACAGGTGAAAACAGATCTTCCAATAATTTGCCCAAGATCAATCTTCAGCGGTTTGATGGTGAAATCCTATCTTGGCCAAAGTTCCGTGATACATATGAATCAATTGTGCACACTGACAATTCGTTGTCTGATATTCAGAAATTCCACTACTTGATTTCATTTGTTAGTGGAACTGCTGCTTCTCTAATTAAACCATTTCATCTCACAGCTCAAAACTATTCTCTTGCTTGGAAAGCATTGAATGATGCGTATAATGATAAGAGACTGTTAGCAGCTGCATATCTAAATCAGCTGATTGAGTTTAGCCCTTTGCAAGGCAAGCCATCAGTGGACGGTCTGAAATCTTTTTCCACCACTATTGCTGATACAGTCTCATCGTTCAAACTTCTAGCGATACCAAATGAAGCTGATTACATCTTATTTCATCTGGCCATCAAACGTTTAGATCCAGACACTAGAAAAGAATTTGAGATTGCTCATCGATCAACTGACTTCCCCAGCATTGACATGCTGTCAACGTTTGTCCGCAATCGTTATGTTGCTATGCACCTAACAGAAGGAGTTAGCTTATCTTCTTCGTCAAAGACATCACATCAGGCGTCTAAAGTAAAATCTACATCATCTGTTGGGCGATCCAAAACTACTCTTCTTTCCAAGGACAATTCCAAGTCTAATTGGAAGAATCAGGCTCAAGGGAATACTTCCCCAAAATCTTCCAAGTGTCCATGTTTGGTGTGTGGTAGCAGACATGAACTTCCTGACTGCGTCAAATTTGCTAATGCTCCCATCCAACAAAGACATCAATGGTTGAAATTGTGGCAAGGTTGTAGAAATTGCCTTCTCTCCACTCATACTACAGACCTGTGTTCCTCCAAATGGCACTGCAAGTATTGCAAATACAGACACCATTCTCTACTCCATTACAGTGAAGGTAGCTCTTCACTTCCTAATTCTCAGTCAGTCAATTCATCATCATCCAATACCACTTCCATGGTTCTTCCTACAACCAGTACTTCTACTTCAGCACTATCCAGCACAACATCTGCTGAAGAAAGGGTTATTCTTGGAACGGCACTAGCGGAAATAAAAGACATTCATGGGAGGTATAGAAAAATTCGAATTGTTCTGGATAGTGGAAGCCAATGCTCCTTCATTACACAAAAATGTGCTCATAAACTTGCTCTTCCAATACGAAAGAGTCCTAAACGAATATCCGGGATTGGGGAAACTGCTTTTGAGGGAGCTAAGGGAGTTGTTGATTGCATCATCAAGCCCCTCAACAAGGATTCTCATTGTTTGACTGCACAGGCAGTAGTGATCAGCAAAATCACATCTCACTTGCCATCGGTGGAACTATCCCCTACGCTTTGGCACAGCTATGTTGCATACTACTTAGCTGATCCAACATTTTGGAAGCCAGCTCCGGTCGATTTTCTGCTTGGCTGCGATTTATTCCCCGAAGTAATGACTGGAGGAATGATTAGGATCGACGATCATCTTCCTGTATTATTCTCTTCTATATTTGGACAAATAGTCATGGGGAGACTTCTTGGTAGTCATACTGAGCCAGCAATAAAATCTTTCTTTGCTAGCACTCCAGAACCAGATCTACGGTCAGAATTGCGTAGGTTTTGGGAATTAGAGGAACCTTCCAATTCCCCTTCACTTGGTCCTGAAGACGCAGCCTGTGAAGAGCATTTCCGAGCCACACATTACCGAATGCCCTCAGGACGGTATGTGGTTAGATTACCATTTAAGGAACAGAAACCTAATCTTCCACATTCTACCCAATTAGCAATGAAAAGGTTTACTAATCTCGAAGCAAAACTGATCAGGAATCCAGCACATAAAGAGCAGTACAATGCATTCATGCAAGAGTATGTGGACTTGGGTCATATGTCCAATACCAGCAGTCTTTCACATTATGTTATTCCCCATCATTCCATTACCAAGGAAGATCGGTCTGTAGTTAAACTACGAGTGGTTTTTGATGCTTCGGCTCCAACGAGCAATGGTTCTTTGAATGACCATCTAATGTCTGGGCCAAAATTACAGGCCGATCTGCGTATAATTCTGCATAAATTTCGCACTCACCCAGTGGTTTTTGTAGCAGATGTCATTAAAATGTATAGGCAGATTATGATCGACCCACAAGATCGACCATTCCAACATATCGTCTGGCGGTTTCATCCATCCCATGCCTTATCCAAATTCGAACTCAACACGATTACTTATGGCACAAAACCAGCTCCATTTCTCGCTCTCAGGGTCATTCAGCAGCTCATCACGGATGAAGGTGGTCATTTTCCTCTTGCTGCTGAAAGGCTAGCACGGGACATGTACGTCGATGATTTAGTGACTGGGGCACACTCAATACCTGCAGCTAAGAATCTTCAATCGCAAGTAATCAATCTGCTTTCCAAGGGAGGCTTCGCCCTAAGCAAATGGGCAAGTAATGCACCTGAACTTTTAGCTGCGGTATCAGACACTAGCATGGATCCAGTCTCTTTGGAGTCCAGTGAAGATCCATCCATTAAGATTTTAGGGCTTCAATGGGATCCTGTGATGGACTGCTTCTCCTACAAACTTCAACTTCCAGAGGTTCAGTATTCAAAAAGAGGCGTACTGTCAACCATTGCAAGGATTTTTGATCCTTTGGGATTTCTATCTCCGATAATCTTGAATGCTAAAAGTTTCGTACAGGAGCTCTGGAAACAAGAACTCACATGGGATGAAGAACTTCCCCTGAACCTGAAGGAAATGTGGGATGACATTTATGCTGAATTAGGCACTCTAGATTCCACGATTCGTACTGTCTAGTGATGAGGTACAATACCAGTTGGTTGGTTTCTGCGATGCCTCCACAAAAGGGATGTGTTGTGTCTTCTATCTGCGACTGATCCACCCAGCTAATCATTGTGATGTTCATCTCATTACTTCAAAAACCAAAGTGGCTCCTGTTAGTACAGTATCCATTCCTCGATTGGAACTGTGCTCAGCATTGCTTCTTGCTAAAACCTTTTATTCACTGAAGGAATTTAATGTCTGTCTTTCTGGTAATTTGCTTCCACCCCTGTTCTTTACAGATTCGACAATTGCATTGTCTTGGATCAAAACGCCATCTTACAAGTTGAAGGTGTTTGTAGCCAATCGGGTAACGGAGATAAACCGACTCACTGTGGTGGATTGTTGGGGTCATGTTCGATCTCCTGATAATCCAAGTGACTGTGGATCCCGAGGTCTACTTCCCTCAGAGATAATTGCTCATCCCTTATGGTGGCATGGCCCCCACTGGCTTGCAGATCCAGTGGAAACATGGCCTGTAACGGGAATATCCTCAGTCAGCCATCCAGAATTACCTGAACTCAAACCATCGGTAGCCCTGAGTACTGTGGTAAAGTTGGACAGCAGTTTTGTGGAGTGGATGAAGCGGATTGCGTCTTATCAAAAAGTTATCCGTGTCACTGCTTTTGTTCATCGGTTCATTGATGCATGGCTGACCAAATTTATCCAAGCTTCCCGTTATTCCAGGACTTGGCGTAAGGGGCCATTGACAGTGTCTGAACTCCGATATGCATCCAACAGTTTATTCAGACTTGTACAACGAACATATTTCTTCAACAATGATCTCTCCAAAGCTCCGCAAGTCCTCAATCATCGATTCCACAACCTGAGCCCGTTTTTCGACAAACAGGAGGTTCTAAGAGTGGGAGGAAGGTTGAAGTTCTCGAATTTACCTGAATCTCATAAACATCCAGTTTTGATACCTCACGAATCCCACCTGGCAAGTCTCCTTGTGGATCACTTCCATCGGATTCATCTTCACCCTGGACCTGGGCTTCTACAGGCACTCATCCAGATGCACTTCTGGATACCCTCATTAAGGAGTTTGGTGAAAAGGCGGACTTTCCTTTGCCTCAAATGTTACAGACTCAGTGCAAAACCTGATAACCCATACATGGCAGATCTTCCCAAGAGTCGATTTCAGACAGGAAGAGCATTTGTTCATGTGGGTGTTGACTATGCAGGTCCTGTGTTCATTCGTGAGTCCCTACGACGTAAAGCGGCAGTAGGTAAGGCATACTTATGCCTCTTTGTATGCCTTTCCACGAAGGCTCTGCACCTGGAGTGTGTGAGTAACCTGACCACTGAAGGCTTCATGGCTGCATTTGACAGATTTGTGTCTCGCAGAGGATTACCAGCTAAGGTATTTTCAGATTGTGGTAAAAATTTTGTGGGAGCAGCCAACTCTCTCAAAGAATTACGTCTCTGGTTGAATCATGAAGAGGTGCAGAAACAATTATTTGACAGAATGGCCAACTTGAATATAGAATGGTTGTTCAACCCTCCACATGCCCCACATTTTGGAGGCCTGTGGGAAGCAGGAGTTAAGAGTGTGAAGAGCCTTCTCAACAAAGTAATGGGTGACACTCCCTTAACCTTCGAAGAGTTGTCTACCCTCTTTATAAAAATAGAAGCCATCTTGAATTCAAGACCTCTGTGCCCTATATCTGCAAGCCCTGACGATCTCTCCTATCTATCACCTGCTCACTTTCTTATTGGTGACAATTTACTAGCAGTACCTGCCCAAAATCACCTGGAGAATCCTGACAACAGATTGTCCAGATGGCAGCTTGTCCAAAAGATGCAGCAGCACTTCTGGAAGAGATGGCATCAAGAATACCTCTGCTGTCTTCAGCAACGCAAGAAATGGGTGCAACACTCGCCAACACTTGCTGAGGGTGATCTTGTCATCATCAAATATGACAGCATTCCTATGATGTCCTGGCCTCTGGCTAGAATAACAGAACTACGACCATCTAAAGATGGAGTAGTGAGAGTCGTGATACTCCGCACTGCTAACTCTTCATGTATGCGACCAGTCCATAAGATAATCCCTTTATGGCCACTGAAGACTCCAGCCTTTGATTAATTAAAATTCGTTCCCGAATTTCAAGGGGCACTTTGTTCCAGCAAGTGCCAATTTGTATCAGTAGGTACAAATGTATATGTTGTACCAAAATTATATTCCTTTTGCAAATTGGCACTCAGCCAGAGTAATGGTCAATTTCCATTTTATAAATTCTATCAGCAATACCTACGTCTGCTTCTTATTAATTTTATTTATCTTTGAGCGTATTTCTGTTACCTATGTCCTCTGGGCTTTGGGTTTATTTAGTTCATCTGAGGCAAGCCACATCATTTATAAATACATGTTTGTACCCACAATCTTCGCTGTATTTTGGAGTGTTGTGGTGATTGTGGATGTGTAGTGCAGTGGGGCTGGGGTCAACTTAGATAAGAAGAACAGAGAAGAGAACAGGCAGTAACAGCTCAGTTTCCCTCATGGTATGAACCTCCTGTGCCTTGAAGTGATCCAATTCGCAAGAATTTACTGAAATTCGGTGTGCCACCTTCTTCAGTATACCAAGTGCCATCTTCTTCGAATTCTGAGTAATTTCCTCGAAGTTCTCAAGCCCAGGAAAGGAAGAAATCTCCTACCTACTTATCCTCAGCCATTTCAAGCCCTGATTCAAGCAGTAAACACAGGACTTCCAGCAAGGTACTCCAGTACTGCTGAAATACATCCACGGGACATTAAGGTACTGTAATTTCAATTTCATGTGCTAAAGTGAAATTACCTACCCATAACTGGAACCATCAGGAGAACCTGCTCTTGCTGTATTGGAGATACCAGTATCAAGTGACTCAGTGGTAGGGTGGTCAAGACTTCTGACTCATAAATCTCAACTCCCTTCAGCCACAGGTTCAATCCCAGCAAGAACATTAAATTTTTGGCCTCATCATCACCTCTCAACATCGAAATTCGCTTCAAACAGACATTTTATTTTCACAGCTTTATTTTAGAAACAGCTAAAACCATATTGGTTAGCATAAATATTGTTTATAATCAACTACCTAAATACTTAACAAAAGGAGCTCCTATTATTTTCTTTTCACTTTTGCTTGGTCACCTTTTATTTTGAATACAAATTTTATCAGTGTGCACTTAATTTATTATTCAAGTTTCCTCATTAATTTAATTTATTAGGTACCTACCTAAATTACTTATTTTATAAATCTTTAAAAATGAGGTAATCATATATCCATCCACAAGGATTATACACCCCATTTTGACACACTTGGTTAAATAGTACATGAACACGGTACATAGTCTTAGGAATTATATTAAATGCTCCAGGAAATGCAGAACGAACAGATTGATTTTATTATAGTTTTTATACACACAGCAAACACGAGGTCTCAATTTTATATATATATATATATATATATATATATATATATGTTTGTGAAAATGAAAATACTATAAAATATTCAAATTGTTCACGTTGAAAATACGGGACCGTTGTGGAAAAGGAACTGGTAGAGGTAGTAAACTGGTGAGTCTAATTTTATGAGATAAAATAATAAGTAGTATACTTCTAACGAAACCACATGTATGAAGTCCTAGGGAGCTCCGATACAAAAGAAAGGAAAAATTGGCCTCATATAAAATTATAAAATAAGAATTACTGAGAGATCTAAAATTGTTTAAATTGTCTTTGATGAGATGGCGAAATAAAGAACTGTACGACCTGATTGGGGGAACTCGGCCACGTGGCTTCCGAATTTCTGGAAGGATGCCTTACACACCAGCAATCGTCGGGTAGGCAGGCTTACGGACCTGCGGTGCTGCAGGTTGACGACGAAAAATGCTGAGTGGATCGGAAGAGCCTCAAAATCTGGAGAAAGAGAGCCACAGAAGAAAGCCGAAACGTGTTTCAGTCGTAGATCCGGTTTCCCAAAAGGCTGCAAGGAAATGGACGGTCAGTACGTTTTGTTTTTTGTTTTTATGGTCGAAAGCTCGGCTTGGATGGCTCAGGAATATGGATGCTTATACTCACGTCGACGTAGTTGAATTTGAGGTAAAAATAAAAATGATGAGATGAGGGATGAGGCTAGACGGCAGTCCTAGAAAGGGCATCGAAGTACTGAGGCGAGATCGTCGTTCGGAAAGCCGGGAAGAGGGGAACGCGAGATAAAGCCTGAGAGGTCGCACAGTTCACGCGAATAAATAACTACCGGCTAGTGCATGAAACGGCGAAAACATACCGCCCACCTAAATTGTATTAAAATTTATTAGGAGGATCCATAAGGAGAGGAAGTAAGAGGGAGAAGAGGAATCAGCTTGGACACTGGACGCCGGAAGGATGACGTAGCTGTCTGCACCGTCGCTACTCGAATGACTCCATCAGCGCCTGGATGCACCGAAGCCACTTTGGCAAGTGGCCAGCTCATGGTGGGAGTGTCGCCCTTCAGCAGTACGAGATCGTTAATTTGGAGGTTTGGAGTTTTTCTATGCCATTTAGCTCTTCCTTGAAGGGTATGCAAATATTCCAAACGCCAGCGATTCCAGAATTGATCCGACATCTTCTTGACAACTTGCCAGCGGGAAAGATGATTGTCTGGTAGATCATGAAGTGATGGTTCTGGCATAGCCAACAGTGGCCTGCCAATGAGAAAATGGCCTGGAGATAAATAGTTGGTTTCCTCCGGGCTGGCAGATAGAGGGCAAAGTGGCCTTGAATTGAGGATCGACTCTATTTTAGAGAAAAGAGTGCTGTACTCTTCAAAGGTTAGCGGCGAATCTCCAGCAATCTTCTTCATAAGTATCTTGCTCGACTTGACCCCAGCTTCCCATAATCCTCCAAAGTTTGGACTGTGAGGAGGGTTGAAATTCCATTTGAAATCATATTTGGCACAAAAGTCACAAATAGCGTCTTGAGTCGTCGATTGTCTGTACCATTCTATGAACTCTTTCAGTTGGTTTGCTGCTCCTATAAAATTGAGTCCGCAATCCGAAAATATTTCATTGGGAAAGCCACGTCGAGCGGTGAAGCGAGAAAGAGTAGCGAGAAATGCTTCAGAAGTGAGGTTGGTTACCGCTTCCAAATGGACAGCTTTGCTGGCCATGCATACGAAAATGCATAGATATACTTTGCTCCGAGGGGATTTACGTCGCAAAGACTCTCTCATTACAAAAGGACCAGCGAAATCCACGCCAACCTGAGTGAAAGCCCGCCCACCCTGAAGGCGGCAGGGGGGTAGGTCACCCATGATGGGAGTAGTACCTTTTGCCTTGGATTTGAAACACCTGAGGCAATAGAATGTCCTTTGCCTCACTAATCTTCTAAGTGATGGCACCCAATATTTGGTTTGAATGAGAGCTTGTAGTGTGCTGGGCCCTGGATGGAGATAAATTTTGTGACAGTGATCGACGAGTAACTTGGTGAAATGTGCACTAACCGGAAGCAGAACAGGGTATTTTTTATTTTCTGGTAGATTGGCATGTCTCAATCGACCTCCAACACGCAAGATTCCACGAGAATCCAAGAATGGTTGAAGTTTGATGAACTTCTTAATCGCGGATTGAGGCTTAGTTGAATCATTGTTAAAAAAGAAATGAGACTGCACGGATTTGATGCAAATCCAACGAACCTCTTCAATTTCTTTCAAGGTAAATGCGCCCATTTTCTTTGAGCCACCTGTTTGGGCAGCTTGTCTGTTTTGAATGCACCTTTTCATCCAAGCTATGGATCTGAAAAGTTTGAAGAGAGATGAGAAACGAGACATCCATTCAATAAAATTAGATTGATCTTGAATGGCAACCATAGTCGTTTTATTAGATGTCATTTCCGGTAATTCTGATGGGATTTCTAGAATTTTGGATGGCCATGATTCTTCTGGAAGGCTCAACCAATATGGACCGTTCCACCAAAGATGAAACGTGATGAGGTTTTCAGGAAGTAGACCTCTGGATCCGCAATCTGCCGGATTCAATTCAGATTGGACATGACTCCAAGATTCTGGGGGAGTCAAGTTATTAATTTCTGTGATTCGGTTCCCTACAAAGGTTTTGAGTTTATAGGATGGTGTGTTGATCCACCCTAAAACTATAGACGAATCGGAAAAAAATTTTGAAGGTAGCATTTCATGAGGTAAAGACTCAATAAAGGTAGATATCATTTCATAGAGCCTGGCCAATAAGAGTGCCGCACACAACTCAAGACGTGGAATTGAGATTTGCTTCACTGGAGCTAGTTTTGTTTTGGCTATGAGAAGTTGTGATGAAATTTTTCCAGGACTTATGAGTTGCATATATAAAGCGGCGCAATACGCCTTTGACGAGGCATCCGAAAACCCAACAACTCTATAATGGGTGGTCTCCTCAGAGCCGACCCATCGTGGAATTTTGACTTGTGAGAAAAAATCTAGTTGATTTACTAGACTAGACCATTTTTCTTCGATTTCAGAAGGTATAGATTGATCCCAGCTTACTTGCTCTTTCCATAAGTCTTGCACTAAACTCTTCATCACTATGACTGCAGGAGACAAGAAGCCAAGTGGATCATAGATTTTTGATACTGCAGATAAAATTCCCCGTTTGGTGAAAACAATTGTTGGAACTGAAAGTGAAAAGGAGAATTGATCAGTTTGAGGGTCCCATTGTAGACCTAGTATTTTAAGAGAGATATCATCACTCTCTTGGAGAGAAATTGAAGATTCGTCAGAATAATCGGATTGAGAAACCGCTTGAAGTAATTGGGTGCAATTACTTGCCCATTTACTTAATTTGAAGCCTCCTCGATCAAGAATTCCAATAAGTTGCTGTTGAAGGTCTAATGCTTCCTTGACTGATCGTGCACCAGCAGCTATGTCATCGATATATGAAGACTGCATAAGGACTCTAGCCGCATCTGGAAAGTCATGACCTTCCTCCGTGCACAGTTGATGAATCACTCGAAGAGCCAAAAATGGCGAACATCCGAGTCCATACGTCAAAGTTTTCAATTCGAACTGATCGATAGGTTTTGCAGAGTCAGACCGCCAATATATATGCTGATATGCACAATCAGCTGGATCAACAATGATCTGGCGATACATTTTCACTATATCTGTGACGAAAACAATCGGATGAATCCGAAAATTCAAAAGAATTGAGCGTATGTCGTTCTGTAGTTTAGGGCCGACGTGCAAACTGTCATTTAAAGAACCCATCGATGTTTTGACGGACGCATCGAAAACTACACGCAATTTATTTTTACCACGGTCAATTTTGAATATACCGTGATGTGGTATAACGAACTTGGCAATTTCATTTGTTGGGGACATATGTTGCAATGTCACGTATTCAGTCATAAAGTCTGAATATTTTTGTTTAAATTCTGAATTTAAATTCAATTTTGTTTCCAAATTATTATAACGCTTCAATGCTATAACGGAAATGTTTGGGAATAAAGGTGGTTCCTGCTTGAATGGAAGTTTAACCACATATCGACCGGTTTGTGTGCGATAATGAGTGTTTCTAAAATGATCTTCACATTCAGATTGATCAAAAGAAAGCGGAACCTTTGAGATTGAAGGCTCCTCCAATTCCCAAAAACGAGTTAAATCTGTGTGCAAATCATCTGATTCGCTCGAAGAAATCATGAGCGATGTACCAACAGGAGAAGAAGAGACCGAATATTTCCCTATGACAATGTATCCGAATATAGATTCGAACAGTTTTGGAAGGTCTTCTTTTATAGTAATTGGCGAACCTTTCCAAATCTCGCTGAATAAATCACCTCCAAGTAAAAGGTCAATTGAAGATGGTTCCCAAAACATTGGATCGGCTAACTCAAAGTTAACATAATGTGAAAAGATATACTTTGGAACGGGAACAGTAGGAAGAAATGAAGTGATATTCTTTACTACCAAAGCGTCAACATATAACTGTGGAGTAATTTTTTTACGAGGTTTTATAGTACAGAAGAGTTGTCCCTTTATTCCGTCAAATAATATCTGTCCGATTCCACTGATCTTCTTCGAACTATATTTCATCGTGTGTCCAAGTTTTTTGAGACAGTTTTGGGTGATAAATGAATAATGAGATGCCGAATCAACAACGATTCGTACAGGTTGATAACGACCTTGAGCGTCTAAAATATCAGCCACTACAGTACCTAGTAAAACGTTGACCTCATTATGCGAAGTTGAACTGAGTGTTGTTCCGGAGGGATTAACGGGCCTTGGTTGATCCGGAGAAGAAGTTTGAGCAGGTTGCGAGTAATTAGCTGTAGGTTCAATGTGTAACATTGAGTTGTGACGATGGTTACACAACCTACACGACCATTTTGACGGACAAGAATGGGTGTTGTGAGATGATGATAAACAATTTTTACATCCTTTCCAGAGTCTCAAGAGATTTAATCGTTGATTCGGCGTGATCGAATAAAATTTCGAACATTTCGAAACAGGGTGAGAACTTTCTTTACAGATTGGACAATTTGATGAAACTTCCGTCTTGACTGTGGATTTGGAATCAGAACTAGCTAGTAATGATGAGTTTGCACTGGATTTAAACTTGGGTTGTTTAAACTTGTCATTTGATCTTTCTTGAGACGAATGTCTGTCTGAAGAACTGCAATCTCCTGCTAATTGTAAAGCAATGCTATGTTCCCGTACAAATTTTGTTAACATGTCATAAGTTGGAAAATTAACATTTTTGTGGGCTACTTCAAATTTTTGTCGAGTAACGGGATCCAAAAAACGGATTGCTAGATGAAAAAGTACAAAATCTGACTCATGTTCAATATTCAGCAATTTCAGGGCAGAAATGTTATCTGAAATTCTTGACAAAAATATTTGAAGAGACTCATGTGATGGTTTGCTCTGCTGTGGACGAAAAGACAATATGTTGTTGAGG